>CM037874.1:56522538-56998954 GCA_021292105.1 Anadara kagoshimensis
CACATAGATACATACTGCTAACATTATATATGTAGGAATACGGAATGTTTTTAACATTAGTGATCGATCTTAAATGTCCAAGACTTAAAAATAGGTATTGACCTTTCTTTCACCAAGCACTTGGCATGTAGAAATGCAAGTCACAGGTCCTTCAGAAGAGACCTTAAAAACCAATGTCCCGTGGCACATTAAAAAACCCTATCTGCACATTGTCCCGAGTGTCGTACAAAGGTCAAAATTCCTGCAATTTCACCTATATAGCTGGTGATGTCTGGATATGAGTGAAATATTCTTCACTGAGACATAAAACCCCTTCAATCAATAATGATTATATCAAGTCTTTGGAGTCAGCCAGTTCTAGGATGTTTGCAATTATAGCCCTACAATAGTATCGTGTATACATGTAAGAACAATAGCGTTCTGTGTATTACTTTCAATAAAAAATACATAAAAGAATCCCATTACCTACCTTTATGCATTATCATAAATCCTTCATTATGTAATCCTGTAAAAACAAAATTCGAAAGAATTGAAATTCCAAATTAAAAAAAAAAATACTTCAAAAATGTTAAATCTCAAATCTAAAAAGCGTTTTTGTTACTCAATTATCCCATAAAATCTTGATAAACAGATTAGATTTATAGTCACTACCTTAGAAATCATGATACCCGTGTGGGACGTCTCTTACACCTGCTTCACATATCTTACACCCTACAGATCGATAAATCTGCTGATCGTAAGGCTATTAATTCGTTAACTACCATTTTTCTTCTATATACAGTACAGACCTCTCTGAAGTTTAACACTGAGCTAACGAATTGGTACCGAACCGACATTTCACTTCGGCCCCTCAAAATCTCGACAGTTTTCAACAGCTATTTTCTATTTATTTACAACTATTTGATCACTAGCTATCTATACCACTGTTGCCTGGCAACAAAGTTTCGATTCTTTTTCGTTAGCTCAGTGTAAAATTTTAAACAGGTCTGTCCTTTACCTACCTGTGTGTACAATTTATGCACAAACTGCTTACGTCATTAAAGTTGTTGGCAACCAGTTCCTGTCTTGTAAATGTTGTTAAGAAAAGAATCATAAAAGCGAATAAACCACGAACCGTGATGAAATATTTATGAAACAAAACTAATCTTGACCTCGTTTATATGTACTTATGACACACACTCTGACAATTGTCACGATAGGATTATATAATCAAAAATAAATACACAAATCAATGGCAAACCAACAATCCCAAAGAAAAAGACAAATGTATCAATCCATCTCCAAATCAAAATCCCAAATGTCAAACACAAACGTACCAATCCATGTCCAAATAACAATCCCAAATGTCAAACACATACGTACCAATCCATGTCCAAATAACAACCCCAAATGTCAAACACATACGTACCAATCCATGTCCAAATAACAACCCCAAATGTCATACACATACGTACCAACACTAGAAGGGGGTTTTACCGGAATAATTGCGAAATTCCGGAATAGTAAGACACTTTCCGTAATCTTTGCGAAAATCCGGAATGTTTAGATCAATTCCGGAATTTTTATACCAAATCCGAAATAATCGGACAAAATCCGGAATAATTGGTCAAAATCCGGAATAATAAGAATATTTTTACGGTAAATTTTACGGATTCTAAAAATTCCGGCAAGTGTCTGATTATTACGGTAACTTGTCTGATTATTCCGGTAAAAGACTGATTATTACGGTAAAAATCTAATTATTCCGGCAAATGTCCAATTATTACGGTAAAAAAATTAAAAAATTATTATTATTTAGAAAATTTCCCGTAATAATTGGACATTTGCCGGAATAATTAGACTTTTTCCGTAATAATCGGTCATTTTCCGGAATAATCAGACACTTACCGTAATTTTTAGATTACGGAAAACTTACCGTAACAAAATAGTCCAATTATCCTGGTTTTTGTCTGATTATTCCGGATTTTGCCTGATTATTCCGGATTTTACCGGTTTATTCCGGACTTTACCTGATTATTCCGGATCAATTTGGTTTATTCCGGATTTGGTCTGATTATTCCGGATTTTCGCAATTATTCCGGTAAAACCCCCTTCTAGTGCAATCCATGTCCAAATCACAATCCCAAATGTCAAACACAAACGTACCAATCCATGTCTAAATCACAATCCCAAATGTCAAACACAAACGTACCAATCCATGTCCAAATCACAATTCCAAAGTCAAAAACAAACATTCCAGTCCATGTCTGAATTACAATCACAAAATTAAAAACAAACATACCAATCTACGTACAAACAACAACCCCAAAGCATAAAACGCTTCAAAAACAAACATACCAATCCATGTCCAACCACAACCCCAAAGTTATTTCAAAAACTTTGAAACTGGCAAATTAGGTTAACACAAGTATGTTTGCGTATTTAACTAAATTTACAAGTTTCAAAAGTTTTGCTTTGCTTTTTGCGATTGTGATTTGAACATGGATTGGTATGTTTATAACTTCATGAAGACCATGGGTCAAGAGTTAAACTGACAATAAAGAAGTCGTTCATTTTTAGAAAGAAGAAGTTACTTTAAAATCATCTTTGAAATTGTGAAAAAAAATACTCGGAAGTTTGAAATATTTGAAATATTCTGATGCATTTTGTAAATTTGTCATTGCCTTTATGCACTTTGGAAGTATAATGAACACATCTTGTATTTTAGCAGGAAAAAAGCTTAAGGCAGCGCACTATACCAAAAATATACTTTCAAAGTTCATTTATAAGTAAAAAACCCACTTTATTTCTAAAATAAACACATTTGATGATATATAGATTGTATTTCTAAGTGAAAGTCAGCTTAAATCCACAATACGAATGACAACATTGTGTTATATTTTGCTGAACTCTTTAATCGATGAAGGTAATAATAGTAGATCGCGTGCCTCCGGAAGGTGGAACAAAATGTTAACAAACGTCTTAAATGTACCGGATATTGGTTCGTCTGCAGAAGCATCCTTTTGCAGACGACATTTAGATTTGATTTGATGTAAAATGTTTTTATTACTCAATTATCGATTTTTGAAGATGTAGAAGAGACTTTCTAAACAAACAATTCAATAACACTTTAAAAAGGTCAATTCAAATCACGGAAGCCATTTTTTAACTTTGTACTTTACACACGAAAACACGAAAAAACATATGCAAGAGCCCCCAGGACTTCATTGACGAGCTAAAAGACACGTACGCCATCATTTCTATTATTTTTTCTATGATGATTGATTGATTGATTGATTGATTGATTGGTTGATTGATTGATTCATTGATTGATTCATTGATTGATTGATTCATTCATTCATTCATTCATTCATTCATTGATGGTGATTGATCGATTAGTTTATTGATTGATTGAATGGAGTTTTACGTCCCAGTCAAACATACTTTTAAATTATTTTTATTGACACGTAACCAGCTATAGTCAAAATGACATTTGAGCTTAGGGTAATAAGCATTGATTTTTCTTAAACATGTCACACCTTCCGTCACACAGGGCATCGGTTTTTTAAATTCTCTAACGAAATACCCCGTGATTTTCATTTTGAATTCGGAGTGCTTGGCGAAAGAACAACACTATCTATTTTGAAGCCTTGGTTAGACCCCGACCGGGGTTCGAACCTATGCCCTCCAGTATACGAAGCGAGCATTCTACCAACTGAGCTACCGTAGTGGTGTTTTATCATTTAATTAGAATTCCAATTATCAGAGTACAATGTACGCAATTTGTTTTAGGATTCAATTATCTGTAGAAATCAAAATAGATTTTAAGAGCGTCTCAATCAGGAATTTTATTTTCGGATCTTTAATGCACTCCATTATTTTGCTATAATCTTTCTTGATCATGTTATTATCCTTTTTGTATTTTAGCATTTAACGAGATAATTGGATATTGAACGTGATTTGGCTTGGTGCTTATCCAAAATGGCAAACCTTTCTAAGAATGGGCGTAAATGGAAACCGTCACGCTGTATTAATTATTCATGTTTCTAGGTTAAGATTGTGTTTGACCTTGGGTTCATTGTCTGGTAGAATTGAAATCTGAGTTCAGACGGTCACGAATAATGTATGGAATAAGTAAACATGCGTGACAAAAAGGAAACATATAAAAACATTCTCCTGCTGATTCGAAAGTCAAAATACAGGCCTGGTGAAAATTCAATACCAAGCTAACAAATAAAGTGTCCAATCGGTGGCTCTTTTTTGGCTCCCTCTTAGCTTTATCTAGACTGATTTCGGCATCTTCTATCTATGTCTCTGAACCTGTTCGACTACCAACTGTCTATATCTCGACCGCTATGATGCCGAACATTTCGTTTTCATTAATACAGAGTTTAACTTTATATAGGTCAGTACTGTAGCAATTTCCAGATTTTAAAATTAACCGTGACAAGTGATCTGATATTGTTTTGCTCATGTTAAAAATAGACCATGTCTGTGTCTATGAACACCCTAGAACATTCACGTACATTAACATTTTGCGATTTTTCTGTTCCATCCTCTGCTGTTGTTTACTCTTGATACACCTGATAACTAAAAGATGAATTTAGTTGTGTTGGGTAAAAGTGTTTTAACTACGCCCGCCTCAGTCAAGATTCTTTTACTTATGTCGTTACGGTCAGTTCAGGGATGGTGACGAAAACCACTGGGGTACCCAGAGAAACCCGTCAGCCTTCGGTAAGTGCATAAACAAAATTTATTGCACTAGGATCGGTCTGATTTGGGTACGAACCAAGGCGGTGAGTGCGCGCAATCAAGCTGTCCCCCCAGTTACTTAGTCATATACCATTTTTTAATGTATTTAATGCCTATTTTTTTTAATGTTATATGACGCTGAGCAACATAACGTATCACCAATAAGTCTTCTCTGTTAGTAACTATGTAATGCTTATTAAAGCATTATTAAGATTACTATTAAATATAAGAAAAAATTAAAAAACTTAATTAAATAAATAAAAAATAAACAAAACTCAAAGATTTAGAAAAATAAACTTACGCGTAATCAAGTACCCGCCATCATCCAAATAAACAAAAAATTGAACACTGACGAACAACCAGTACTTAAACTAAATACTACTACAAATAGTAAAGGCTGCACCCGTAACTGTGCAACACAAAGAAGAATTAATGTCCAATATTTACGGAAACTTTAGCCCTTTAAATAGTTACCAATTTCTGTTTTGTCGGAATTGTTGACCGATTCTCTCCATTATTGATACACTTATCGATTCCGCTCGGAATTGCCTCGGAAATAACAACAAACTATACTAATAGACAAAGGAAATTCATAGACAATTCAGCTTGTTTATTCAACTTGTTAAAAAAAGACTGAATTATTGACGAACTTTAACGAAGTTTGGCGTAGAAATCAAAAGAACAATGATTGATTCATTGAGTGATTAATCAATTAACTTTCAATGTTTCAACATTAACTCGTCCAAAACGATACTCATGAAGGCGTGTCGCTATTTATTTCTATAACTATGTATTTATTTTTTATTTATTTATGCAGATTAGTTTGAATGCATTTCAAATTTTAGTTTTCCCTATATTATAAAAAGGGATTGCACCATACCTGCATGTGCAAGTGTGAATATCTGTCTGTCCAATACCGCAAAATTATTTTCATTTTCATGACAAACATCCAAGACCCTTTTGCACAAAGCAAATTAAAGCTAATTATTTTAATATAACCCGTAATTAGCACAACATGAAATGATTAAATTAATGAACAACTTCACTGTGATTCGTGCACTTGTTCTTCAACTAACAGAAATAAAATGTGTGACCCAGCATTTTTTCTAATTATTTCATTAAAGCAATATCTATGTATTTTATTTTAAGATAAATAAATACTACTTTAACCTGATTTTGTGCTTGCATTCCAAAAATAAGGAGTTTTATGCCCAATACCCCAGACCCCAATTTCTCATTATTTCTTAACCAAGGTAACTTAAATCTGGTGAATTTGAAATCTGAATAATTTTGTTATTTCCCAAGACAAATAGGAATTTAAGGGGTCATTTTGAAGATAAGTCTAACCTTATGATATCAACGAAACAAGTTGTTTACAAATATATTGTTGACGCAAGAATATTGCAAGCGTCGACTGTCAAAACCCTGGAAAAGTTTTATGGCCGTCTTGATAAGTATGATGCCTCTGTATCCAAACTTGCTCTGTATATATTTGACCTCACAGTGTTCCATGTTCCTTTTAATCCCAATTTTGATCAAACACGTGACAATTGTAGTTAGTTAAACAGGTGTTTACCATTCCGGAGCACCCGGCCTCACTTCCCTGGTTGAAGTCCACGTGTTTGACCTGATTTGCCAGTTTTAGCGTTTTTACTCTGCTTTGGCAGTGTTCTTGGACATGGATTGGTATGGGGATTTTTAAAAAAAATGTTTTTATTAATATTATAATATTACTATTACATCTATATTTGTTGTTATATTATCTCGTTTTCTGTTATATTTTGTTCTTGTGTTGTTTCTATATCGTTGTCGAAACACGTGTTTTAGGCTACTTGCATAATTTCATAGTGAGAGCTACAGTACAGGGCTACAGGCCTGTCGAAAGTTTAACACTGAGCTGCGGGACAAAAAAGAGTCAAAGTTTGGCTACCGAGTGGCCGAGATATGGTCAGCTAGTGATGTGAAAAACGGCCGAGAGATAGACGGTAGCTGCCAAAAAGCTGACAGGATATGGCTAACGAGGATGTGAGATCAGCTGCTGGTTGGTTAGCTTACTGTTAAACTTTCGACAGGTCTGTACTGTAGATGAACATATCCAATGAAACAAAGATACGATACAGGCCTGCTGAAAGTATAACACTGCGCTAACGAATTAGTGCTGAATTAGCAGCTTCTCTTCGCTATATCTCGGGAGTTTTCGGAAATTGTTTTCTATCTCTTGGCAGCTATTCTGTCACTAGTTTTCCATATCTGAGCCACTTGGTAACCGAGCTTTGACTCATTTTCGTTAAGTTCAGTGTTAAACTTTCGACAGGTCTGTACCGTGACTACCTTTGAAGATTAAATTGAGAAGTGTATGATTTCGTTATTTCAAAAACTTTCATCAATAAGGGACTTACCTGTATATGACAAGATACCACATATTATTTTAGGGCTATTTTTCCATTAGAGATGAAAATGCGTAATTTCGCGTTTTCCGTAAAACTATGTCATTGTCATAAAACGACTTCATCTAATTAACGAGGGCGTTTTGTTCTCAAATAAAAATATTGTCTTAAAAAGGCGTTATTGTCATTAAACGGTTTTAAACGCCTTAAAACGATATAATTGTCTTTAAAAACGTTGTTGTCCCCAAAACGACTCATTGTCTAAAACATGGCGTTAATGTTCAAATGTACGACGCAAACGGCTTTGCAATCAATCAAAAGTAAACGTACTAACCCATGTCAGAATGACAATCCAGAAGCAAAGTAAAAATTTTAAAACTGACAAATTAGGTTAAACCCGTATACTTCCACCAGGAAAGTGAGACCGGGTGCTCCGGAAGGGTAAGCACTCCCTGTTTAGCTAGCTTCACCATGTGTATTCAAAATTAAGTGAAAGGAACATTGAACTATTAGACATCAATTATGTCTTGAGTAATCTTGGACACAGAGACATGATACTTATTAATTAATACTGTGATGACGGCCAGAAAACTTTTTTAAGGGCCCTCATAAAGCTAAGCCTGCAATACCTCTTGGATAACACTTTATTTGTTAGCAACTTGCAACCTTACACAAACAAACATAACGACCCTTTGGTCACATGGTACAGTTGATGAACCCCATTGATTGTGCACGTTATTTTTACAACTTTATAGCAAAACTAGAACCGATATCGATAGTCATGGTGATTGTAAATGAAAAAAAAACTTTGTGTATATTATTTTAAACAGAACACTCTGTGAGGGTCAAGTTAATGATGTTATATATGATCTATAAATGGTTATTTCTGAACACTTGTCTTCTATGCATTATACATATGTAGTAGGAGTGATATACGAGCCATTTGATATTGATGATACATGCCATCACGCTATTAGAAATGCTATATTTTTAACATTACCCGATCTAGGTTAACGAGCTCGTGGAATAATATACCCGGTTTTTATTACAAAATCATGATAGAGTGTAGGGATCCTTTAGTCATAGAAGAGTTTATGTCTCATGTTCGTTTTCGTAAACTGTAAAATGTCACAGAACAAAATAATATATTTACCCATATTTAGTATGCTATGGTATATTAAAACTCTCAGCTAATTAAATGGGGCTCGCCGGTGTAACACGTGATACTCATAACGTTTCTGCGGAACAATCATTTCCATTACGTTACTCCGGGAAAATTCAACGTAAACGTTTAAAAACGTTCCGCACAAACGTTAAGAGGAATTCGTCACGTGGTACACTGGCAAATTCTATTGCTTCGCACGTGGGAGGTCGTGGGTTTGACCAAGACTTAAAAAGGAAGTGACTGTTCTTTCGCCAAGTACTCGGCATTTAGAAATGAAAGTCACGGAGTCCGTCTGAAGAGAGCTTAAAAACCGATGTCCCGTGGCACGTTAAAGAACCCTTCCTGCACATTGTCCTGAGCGCACTTCAATGGCAATGTTTCTGCCTCAAATATAGCTGGTGATTTCTCTATATAAGTGGAATATTCTTTACTGGGGCGTGAAACCCCATTCAATAAATCAGATAAAATTGCGTCATATCACCCTACTGAACACGATTTTGTCATTTTGTACTGTACTGGCCAACCATCAGGGTAATCAATGATCTTCTATAGCACTTCAATTACACCACTGGACGCAAATTTGTCATTATAAAGTCATCCTGTCTATAGTCAAGAATATTAAAATCTTTAGTTTCAATATGAGTTTGTGGTATGGCATTGTGCTGTTTATTGCTGATTATACTGGGCATAACTAAGTATGTATGTTTTTAGTTTCATTTATAATCAGTGGTATTGTGGTCTTTATATTGCGATATGTTCTTGTTAGTGTCTTGACTATGATGAAGTCACGTGATTATGTCCCCAGAAACGAAATGGAGATCTAAAAGTGTTTACTTCACTTCTACCTGTTTATTGTTGATTGCAATAAAAATAATCAAGCGTGCGTGGTTTTTTTTTTCAGTTTCGTTATAATCAGTGATATCGTAGGATTTATGTTGAGATGCATTCTTGTTTGTGACCCGATTATTATGATGTAAATGCTAACGAAATGGGGACATATTACTTCAATTCTACCTCAAACCTTTTGTTTACCATTTTTCTCGACAATTACTTAATGGATCTTACTTTATGAACTTCGTAGGAACAAGGAGTGAATGTGCCATTTGCTATTTATATTTTGATCATGCACATAATTGGGTTTCCAAGTTTTGATGAGTTTGGTGGACACTTTTGAAATGACATCTACTTTCAGTTATAACTTGATTTCAAAACTATGGATACATACCGTGTTCACCTTGACCTCTTGTAATTTCAGCAAATAATCGATACATACAAATGTATCGTAATTTTGACCATGACCTCCTGAAATGACCAAACGGTCAGTGAAATAATATCGTACAGGTCCGCCGAAAGTTTAACAATGAGCTAAGGAATTATTTCCGAGTCGACAGTTTATCTCGTCTCCAATTGAGCTATTTCTCGGTAGCTGCTTTCTATCTCTTAGCCAATTTTCGACCACTAGTTATCTATATCTCGGTCACCCATTCGGCAGCCAGGCGCCAGGCTTCGATTCCTTGTCATACGCTCAGTGTTTAATTTTCTACAGGTCTGTATTGTACTTCATCGTAATTGGATTAGTATTTTAGTGGGTTATGGAACCACAATATAAACAGCATAATTAAGTTGAATGAAGATCAAAGAGAATGTAGTATTCACTTTTGTAATTTATCTTTACAGCAAATTAATTAAATTGGGTGACCGTTTTTAGTCATTCTGAGAAAAGTGCAAACAAATGCGGTCAAAAATACCATAATGAAACAGTGAGCCACACTAGAAAACAATCTTTGATAATCCCAAAAAAAGATTTGCCATCAAGTTGTATGACCAACGAAACGTTATACAGGACAGGGCCTGACGAAAGTTTATTGTTAAGCTAACAAAAAAGTGTGCTGCCAAATTTGATCATAGATGTCGATAGATTGTAGACAAATCGCTGTAGAGAGACCGATAGTAAGTGCCGAAAAGCTGTCGGAATATAGGTAATTGGGAGTAGAATTCAGTAAAGCTACTGATTCAGGACTGATTCGTTAGCTAATTGTTTAACTTACGACAGGTTTGTGCTGTACATATAGATCCACAGTTCGTTTTCAGTTGCCGATATGATCAGTTATCCGTAATGGTATGTAATTACAAATATTTGTCAAAATAAAACGTTTGGTTTGACGCATAGATATTGACAGTACCAATATTAAATAAAAGTTTTTTAATGTTTCATCTGAATATACTACTAAATCATTATAAGTATTTCTAACACAAAATTCAACAGTCGTTTTCATTTTAAATCTGCTTCCTATTTAGACTTATACCTGAATTATGACGCCTACGAAAGGCTACATTTGAAACTATATGACAAACGTGATGGCTTCAATTTTTTCTGTCAACTTTCCTTTTCCATTCAGCAATATCTTCTGCCTGCTTATGATGTATTTGTTTCACAATTAATACATAATGGCTAATGGTAGAGCTTGTTCCAACTACAGGAACGGAGCAAGTTGTTTACAAATAAATTGTTGACCCACGGATATTGCAAGCGTAGGCTTATCCGGGCTCAGAAAAAGTGTTATAGCAATCATCACAGTATTGTTGATAAGTTTGATGTCTCTGCGTCCATGATTGCCCTGGATATATTTTGACATTTCATAGGTCCATGTTCCTTACACGTGGCGGTTGATAAAAAGAGAGGATTACCCTTCCTTTCCGGAACACCCGGCTTCACTTCTCCGGTGGAAGTCCACGTGTTGAACGTAATTTGTCAGTTTTTACTTTGCTTCTGGGTTGTAATTCGGACATGGATAGGTATGTTTATTTTTTACCTGATTCATCAAAATCAAACATACAATCCATGTTTAAATTACAATCCCATCGGAAAGTTGTAACTTTGAAGCTGGCAAATCAGGTAAAAATTTTAACATGTGGATTCCATCAGGGAAATGAGACCGAATGATTCGGAAGGGTAAGCACCTTATGTTAAGCTCGCTCTTGGTACAGCTGCCATACAACATCTTGAGGTTAAACATTCGATAAAACTATTTAGATACTTCTTTAAACCGGTAAATTTTATTTATTTATTTATTTTAAATCCAATGGTCAAATAAAAGTAAACAACTAGAGACTCCTAGCATTGAAACTGATTATATTCTGAGACTTTTGAAAGGTTTACAAATTATTAAGCTTGAAGTGATTTTCAAAATGTCAAATTAAATTCCTGGATACCTTAAAAATTAACAAATGTATTAAGGTATCTAATTTTCCTCTTTAAAATTCATGAAAATCTTAGTTAAAGAATTATTTTTAAACTGGCCCCGGTTTCACAATCATTTCTTAACTTAGATTTTCATTAACTTAAATCTGGCAAATTAAAAATCTTTATCATTTTGTTAATTGTTAGGGTATTAGAAAGTTTAAGGTGTTATTTTAAAGATTACATCAAGCATATGCCATCTGCATTTAGTTTTGACAAAAATATAAATAAAAAGACCTTGCCAAATTTAAGTTAAGGAAAATCTTAGTTAAGGAATGATTGTAAGACCGGGGCCTGAAACTTTATTTAGGGTAAGGAAAAATTAAAGTAAGGAATAATTGTTAATCAGCATAATCTTTTGTCACTGATTGTAAAATTGACAATATTCAAGTATTAAAATGTTACTAGCATATATGATTTAAATTCTCTTTTTCTTTTAATCAAATATTCAACGTGGTTAGCAACAGAATCGGTGATCTTTGTTATGCTTAGTTACAAGAGTTGTTTCTCCTCGATTGTCATTGAAAATTTTTGTGTAATAAAAGTTGTTTCCCCTTTCCTTGGTTGTATTTAAATTGATAAATCCTCCTGTACTTATCTGAATTTTGCAATGTTATTCTATGGTCCCATTATGTTTTATTAATTTATTTGGGTTTTTAAGCTAAAAAGATATTATAATAATAATAATAATAATAATAGTGAGATGAAAATAGTTTTAATACTAAAATTATGTTTTCTGTGTTTTTTCTAACACATCGGTATATTGCCATCCATACGATTGATGTGTTTTTACTTACATGAGCCAAGTAATATCGAGAAATTGTTGTGGACAACTGCTATTACTTCAAGATACAAACACTAAGACTATGGACTTTGATAGTAAAAGAAATAATCAAAAACAAACATACCAATCCATGTCCAAATTGCAATTCTAAAGCAAATAGAACACTTTGAAAACTAACACGTAAACGTCCACTAGGGAAGTGAGGCCGGACGCTCCCGAAGAGTAAGCACCTCGTGTTACGTAGCTACATGTACACTCGTCACGTTTGTAATAAAAACTTGGTATGAAAGAAACATGAATTCTATATCCAGGGTAATTTGGATACATCATAATTATCAACAATATTGTGATGACTGCTGCCATAAAACCTTTTGATAAGCCTGGGTTTACAATATCCTTGCGTCAACAGTTTATTTAAAAACAGCTTGCTGTGTTAGATAAAGTTTACGTAGTGGAAAAAAGCTCCACATTAGCATATTTATTGCAAAACAAATACAACATAAGCAGAAGAAGCATGTATACATAGAAATGACTTGTTTTTATAGAACTGTATGGTAACCGAGAGACTTGATTTTCTTTGTGAAAAATAAACCAAACAGTATGAAAGTGAACACCTTTAATAAAACGAACCAATTGCTTTGACTATATTCCTGACTAAAATTGTATGTCTACATGTACTTGGCAACAGTACCCCAAATCTTACTTTCCATGTATAGTACAATAATGAACACCAAGTTAACGAAATAGTGTTATATGGGCCTTTTTAAAGTAGCCATTTTACTACTTGTCGTGCTAGCGCAACTCATAGTGATACCTAATACTAAAAATCATTCAACCTGATACAAAGAGTTTTACACTAGACCACTTGGCAGTAAAATTTCCACTCCTTTCAGTCAGCTCAGTTTGAAACATTAGACAGGTTTATACAGTATATGATGAAAGTGTAACAATGTGTTCTGTAACACATTAAGACTGTTTGTTTTGACAATAGATGATATTCAATACTCTTATGTATGATCACACTATATGTAACTGCTATAATTCTTGTCCGTCAACAGACGTTGTCTTTACTCCATGTTTTAAAAAGTCGAGGAAATATGGAGGTTTGGATAACATCCCGAATGAAACGCTTGTCTGCGCACACTTTATGCTTTCAAAAAGCAATAGATGGAGCGATATTTTACACCCAAGCGCATAAATGTATCTCGAGGCGGTTGGTACTGGATTGAACAGTGGAGGCAACTAGAAATATTCGTATGAAACTACCACCACCGACCTATTGGCAGCATACGTTTACAAAATACTAGGGTCTACCAGTAGTGTTTTGAACCAATGAGAGGCGATGTGATTCGTAAGCCGACAACATTTACCATTTGACCAACAAGTTCAGCACCCTATCCTCAACAAACAAAATATAGATACAAGTAGCCATAATATGATGGCAACTTTAATATCGATTTAAATAGCTTGACATAACATCAGATGGGACTGGATATATATTCCGAAACGCCCGTCTAGTGCTGTAAAATTAACACTAGCATGATAATTATGTAATTTAAACCACTGAACCGGTATGTCTGCTAGTTGGTGTTTTCCCAAGGATATAACAAACACGATGGGCAATGATTTTGTAATGTCAGAAATTGTCTTGATTTGCTGCTAATTAAAATCTGAAAATCCCCAAAAACTAAGATTTAAGGTATACGCCCTCATGTTAAGTATTTCCTTGGCTAAATTTGGTTAAAAATCATTTTGATTTAAATACCGGATATTTTTTCAACATCTTAAACCGTATGACGCACAAGTGCCCTAACTTTAAAGAGTACTTCTTTTGTCGTAAAAGTAATTGTATTTCATTATAAAATTATATTTAATACATATAATTATATCATGCACTACAAGTCGTCACATGATCAAAATAACCTGTCACGTGCAAGAAAAGTTTATTGAAATGGAGTGTTCATGTTCCTTGGATTCAATTTTGATTATGTGAAAATTAAAAAAAGCTACTTTAATTACTTGGGTTAATGGTGCTTCCAAAAATGAAGAAGATTTGGAAGAACAACATCGTAACAACAATGACAGCAGACGGTGAAAGGTTTACCAATTTTATAGTAAAACCAGCCCTCGGTCAATATTGCTATCAAGTAGTCAGTAAAACATTTATTGACTTCAAATTGGTGCTGTAATTGTATAATATCATATTTGTTTGAATTTGTAAAGTAAATGTCACTATTGCCGATTTCAAACAGTATAACTCATTGAAACATTCACTTAAAACTTCTAATTCTGTATTGCAATTTTAAATCTAAGTTTTAAGGACCAAAGTGAAAACACGGTTATAGAAGAGGGATTCTTCTGCAATTGAACATATACTGAAATCCTACTGGAATACTATTGGATAAAATACGTACTACTTCATAAAACAGACTAATGAATTTTATTTCCCCGCGTTTCGAAGTAAAGCGGGGAAATGTTGTCTTAATAGACAAGTGTATATATAGCACGATTTCACGGGTGAATAAACGCGGGTAGATTCTACTACGCCAGGTCCTGTCCTGTCTACATCATACTGAATTTTCATTTATTTATTGATGCATATATATATATATATATATATATAAAATGAGGTCCGATCATTTTTAGGGCTTTTGACACCTGCCATCGGACACAGGTTTTCCATAGTTTTTAACCTAATTCGGTTTTATTTATGGTTTTTGCCTGGGCGGTCCTTATAAGTTCATTAAGGTTTTTTGGTTGATAAAATTTGTGAAGGTGTGCACTCTGTATCTGTATGTTATCATATCATTATTATTATGATGATAAATGCCACGTTTTGCGTATCTATAGCTCACCTGGCGCAATGCATTTTGTTTTTTCTGTATTACGTACGAGTTTTCCTGCGTACTATGTGATCAATACCCCTTAACGTTTGTGCGAGATGTTTTGGAGAATGTCTACGTGGCGAATTCCCGTAGTAAAGTAATTTGTACGCAAAAACATAAATTAAAGCGATTCTATCTTCAATGTAAATAATTCAAGTGTTCGGCAGAAATGTTATGGCGTATCACGTGGTGCACTGGCGAAAACAATTAAAATAAAATAAAATAACTTAAAACAAAAACGAAGGAATGAAAACACTACGTCACTGAGATGAAACAAAAAAATATATATTTAATATCGCTTGTTCACGCGAAATATTTTACGCAAAACGGCGTATGAGGACGCAATAGCTCTTACATGGGAACGCAAAAACTATCATTTCATGTCACCTCTGCCGCCGTTAAAAACGAGAATTTTTCAATTTCCTTGGTACGAAACAATTCTTTGCATGTCATTTATATATTTGAAGTATATTGTCAGAGTTATTAGGTACCCTTAGCTAGTGTTTCAGTTATTAAATACCCCTAGTTAGTGATTAAAACAGACATGGGTTATTAACAGTGCATGTTTTGTTAAAATTATACGCAGACGATCAAAATGAATGTATAACGCACATTAATGCACGCAAAAGAACACAGTTATACTAAAACAATCGAATTTGATATCTACACACATATTCCTAGATATGTCAAACAAAAGAATATAGGATTGTAACGTGCTTCTTCAATTAGACAAATTAATCTATTTTTCAGCCATTATTTTTATGCGCATGCGCATTCGATATTTGATGAAAAAAGAGTTCTTCCGGTTTTCTCGTCAGTGATGGATCATTTATGTTCGATATGGCGTAAACGCGATATCTGGGTGGCAAAAAACGGCAAAGTAAGCTAAATATTGTTAAAACTTCCAGTCAACACAGGAATGCCATATTTATTCCATCTGTTAAAATTTGAATAGATTATTCATTTCTTTTAACTTGATATAAAAATTGTTTGATGTCTTCTAGGCCTGTTTACAGAACGATTTTATAGTTTTTATCCAGTATCTCGTTTATTTGCCAACTGATTGATATGTATCATAGGAAACTCGTTCAGAAATTGATACACGAAATATTTTCTTTTTTTCGATTTCACTGAGAAAATATTCCTGGAATCCACTCAGTTATACTCATCAATGGTGTATATTTTGGCAATTTAAACACTGTATTTAAGAGTATGGAGTGGAGTGAAGTAATGGTGTTTAATGCCCCAGTCAAGATTACTTAACATATATTAAGACTGTCTATTCTATTACGGCGGAGAAAACAGGAGTGCTAGAAAAATACCACCTTACTTACAATGAAAAACTATCTCGCACAGCAGGAGATTAAAGCATGACGAATGTAGGTTACCCGGTAATACCACCTAGCCAACGTCTGAGGCCCCAAAATAAATCGGTATGGTTAAGGGTTAGTCTTCAAAACAGAGGGTTGTTGTCTCGTCACTATTGATTCTAAGTTCAAACGTAGAGAATATTTTATGATTTGTAATCACCACTTGGTCTATTGTGGTTTGTTTGGTACAAATATAAAAGGCTAGATGGTTTGCAAAGCCAATATGCAAAATTGTTGTGAACAATTGTTCTAGCATACAAGCACCGTTATGATCATAAGTGTCGTTTACATAAAACATACTTCTATAAATATACATATATTTATCTTACAAGTAATATGTATTTTGTTTAAATTTATTCATTCTTGAACCGATACAAGGGTATCTAATACAAAACTCTGTATCAGGCATTTGCCTGACACAAGGCCGCGTGTGGTTGTTCGCGGACCATTCAGATTCGTAGTAATGACGTCATCATCGTCAGCGACATACGGATATATAAAGGTGGTTTTGACAGATAAACACATAAAGGCGTGAATATAAACGCATACGATAGCAAAGGAATTTTTTTTTATTTTTAAGAATAACTGCAATACCTAAGAAGATTATTATTATTATTATTATTATTATTATTATTATTATTATTAATTGATATATTAATCTGTTACAACAAGTCATTTTAGTTTTTGAACTTGCTCGATTAAACTTAGTGACTGGGATACTGCAGGTCCATTTTGTGAATTTATGTTCGCCTAATTTGCTATAATGTAGATCAATCATACTTTTCTAATATCATTATCATACAATATGGCTTAACCAAGTTAGGCCTTTTATGTGTATTGATTTGTAATACCACAAAGAATATGAAGTTTACCTTCTTTACAACATATGTATTGACAGTTTGATAATATAATCTTGTCTTTTCAGTTGTTTAAAGAACAGTTGAAGGTAGAATAAACATTTTTTTCGCGTAACAGTGTGGTTGTTATAATAGTATTATTTAAGAGCGAGATAACTAGAGTAATGTCTACAATATTCAAATGTAAATTAATAAACATACCGATCCATATCCAAATCACAATCCAATCACAAAAAAATAAAATTGGCAATTTAAGTAAAACACGTGAATTTTCAACCTGTGAAGTGAGACCGGGGATCCCATGCGAACGCCCCATCTGTTTAGAAAGCTTCAACTGCCACATTTGTCATCAAAGTTTAAAATGAAAGGAGCATGGAATGATTGGACGTTAAATATATCCTCCGTAATTTTCGATACAGAGACATCATACTTATCAGCAGCAATAAAGCTTTTTTGGGTCATGATAAGTCTAGGCTTGTAATATCCCTGCATCAACAGTTTATTTGTAAGCAACTTGCTTCGTTGTGTAAAGTTTCTGTGGTTAAAAAAAACTCTACCATAGCGAAATAAATACATCATATGCAGGCGAATCAGGTAAATTGCTGCATAGAAAAGGAAAGTTGACAATAAAACAATTGAAGTTATTATGTTTGGCATAATTAATAAATTAAAAGTGATAAAAATTCAAAGTGATCATACTAGATATTTCAGAGTTCAAGGTCAATGCCATCTGATGATGAATAAATCGTCAGTCATACATTTTCAGCTATTGGTAATAATTTGAAGTTCAACAACCTAAATGATTGAATGAAGAATGCAGTTTGGACAAATGCGTAATGCACTAATTTTGTACAGTGATAAGTGCATTCGGTAATCAAAAAACAAAGTTCAAAAGGTCAATATGATTTGTTGACAGGTGGATCGTCACCGATGTATTTTAGGTTCACAATGTGTCAACTGTGATGTAGATCTTTGCCCCATTATTAACAGTGTATTGATCATAAATAAAATAAAAACAATATGTACTGAAAGTCGGTCATTATTGTAATTTATATTTACAATCTTAATTACCATTAGCCTATATGACACCTCTTTTCTCTGACTGGCGTTATTTTTTGATAAACTCTTAATGTGTGAATATCTCCGCAATTACTTATGATACGTATTCTTACTTCACAAATAATCCAATTTTGATGTCTTCTTCTTTAAAACTCGTCTCTCACAAAAAGAACACTTAAATGATTACAAATATAGGAATAGACAGCAGGTTGGAGCACATCAACCATAAACTGACTCGCGATTTAGTGTGTGATTTGTCCCAGCCTGCTTTAACTGAACGATTAAAAAAACAAACGGCAATTCTTAAACATTGAATCATATACAATTTTGATATATTTGTTACCTGGATTGTGATTCGGACATGGATTAGCATGTTTATTTTTGTTCTATAAAACTCTGATTGAGACTAACCAAAATTAAATTGGTCACTTATGCACTGTAACACCGCATAAACGCGTCCCACACGTCTATGCGAGAAATTCCAACGTTCTCTTTATGCGTTGAAATTACCCGCATACACGTATTGGAACACGTTCATTCCGCAACACCATTATGTGGCGTTACAATGCACATGTACGTCATATACGCGTAATGTAATTTATTGGCTGTTCTGTCATATACCATTTTTAAATTTAATCATAAAATACATTCAAAACATGATTAAACTTTTGAAAAAATGGTATATGATAGTTCCATCGCAGTAGTAGTGTTATAAATTTCTTTTAGGATTCAACATCCAAAACGGGATTTTCCAAAAATGGGAAAAGTAAACCATTTAATATTAAATTGTTTACCCATTGTATTTACATTGCTGTAACTCCCGTTGTGGTGCAAAGAAAAATAATAATCAAAAGCGCTAGTACGCGTTATATAGTTTGCTTTGGAACACCAATATGCAAAAACATTGGTATATTGTGCGGAACAATCTGCGGATGCTAAAAGGCGTTTAATAGTGTGAATATGGATATGCCGTTGTGTTTTTGGCGTCAAACGACAAATCTATGTAAAAATGGAGATATTTTTTAATTTAAAACGGCCAAAACAACTTGCAAACCTTCAAACCAAAGGCAAAGCCGCTCATATTTACTAAACAATGGCTTTTGTAATATTAATGCAACGCGTGTTTAGTGGAACACTATGCATTTTAAAATTATAAACGAAGCCAGTTTAATAAACTGACAAATGTACCAGGAAATAGCATTTGAAATAAAAATAAAAGGAGCAGCTCTGCAAAGGGGGGTAGGTGGGTTTGTAACATTCTTGTTTACTTTAGGAATTTAAATTGATGTCTTACAGATCATTGTTTCTTTCACTTGGGTATGTTCGAATCCCACTCAGAAAGATTTTTTTTGTCATTCAGTTTGTCAGTTTGCTTGTCGAAGATCTATGTTTTTTTCGAGTGAAAATTCCGGTTTCCTCCACCATCTCAGAACTGTCAGAATCTTGACTTTCGTAACGTTGTTGTTTTATCATCAATTCCCATTATTCACGTCACTTATTTTTAACTTTCGTACCAAATCGGTATGTGATTTGTTTTGAATATTACATAAGCAGTTGTCAAGGAACAACAAATACTAAAGCGAATTCTTAATGCTTTCTTCTCAAAGAACAGTTTTTCAAAAATAATAATGATAATATTTCCGTTTCCAGCCTCCATATACAAACTGTGTTTAACTTGTTTTCAAAACTGTTATGATGGAGGGATCTGAAATAGTTAACATGTTAAAAGAATTTATGATTCTTTTGACAAGAAAATGAAAACTAGTTGGTGAATAACGACCCATGGCTGTTTGGTTCCTATTGATCTGTATCGTGGTAAGGTCATAGTTTATACATAAATCCACGTCTGGAATTCTACTTACATATGAAAAACTCGTTAAAAAACCTGCAAACTTGCTAGATGCTTATCTAAATACATAAAATTTGTCTACAGTGCATGAATTACTGATCTATGCTGAGAAAAGAAGAAAATACGCATATATCATTTGATGACTCCGGATTAAACGCCCTCTTCTCCCCTCTCTCTCTCTCTCTCTCTCTCTCTCTCTCTCTCTCTCACACACACACACACACACACACACGATGAATTGTTGTTGAGAACATTATTATTATTATTATTATTAAGAATGATCAAAGTGATCTATATTAGTTCGTAAGTTTTTATAGTAAAATCTCATTAATAATGTCCCTCCATAATTTTGCCACTTTGCCTATCACCATAGAATTGAGAAATCCATGCACCCATCATTACCATTTCTCGTACGGTCACAAACAGGTGACAGATTCTATTAGTCTCGGTTATCACCAAGATAAGCCCCTGTAAGATGGCAAAATTTGACTTTACCAGTGGTGTTGTTTAGCTGAGGTTTTACTGTTTATGCATAAGGGCGACAACTGAACTTATCCCTTGTTTCACTTTTTATTGTGACTGAAGCAGGCCATATTACAAAAGTATTTGTTTACAGTGTCTACACGCTGTGTCTAATTTTTAACGACATATCATGTTTTCGCGAGGTGTATGGTGCTATTCCAATTTCATTGTTTGGTTATTTTCTTCTTTCTTCTCCTTCTTGTTTGTGTGGCGCTTGGTGAGTTGCATTATATTGTTTTAAATCTGACTTGTATAGAAAACGGCTACAGGATAATAATTAAACCGAAATAGGGCATCAATTAGCCATCATAGATACATGTATGTTCTTATTTAATATATATATATATATATTCCAGTTTGAATGTTTTTGCTGTTTTCTTGTTTGATTGTGCAGCATTTTGAATCTGTCATTGTATAATCCATTGCAACTTTCCTTTTTACAATACTATAGGACCAAAGCGCCCGATAAAAGCCTCGTCTTTAAAATATCCATATAAATCGCATTGCATTTGTGTCATGTTTTAAGCTGTTTATGTAAATGCGGAAGACTGATTAATAGAAAATTTAATTTTTGTATCAGACTCAAAGTTAAAAATGGCAAATTTCAACTTATTGTAATCTTATTTATTTAAGAAAATGTTTGAACTCGGAAACCGCTTCACATTTATCTAAAGAAATATATCTTCAAATTACCAGGTGCCTCTAAACAGAAACCCGTGTGTTGCAAGGTAGATTTCTCAGTATTTTGTAATTGTTAAATTTATTTTCGTTTTAGTAACCAGTTCTTGTTCAAAGAAACAGCATGTTCTTGCAACAATTGGATAATGTTAATTTCATTGATAATTAACTGATAAATTGCAAATAATTAGAAATGATCTATCTATTGAGTTCAATTTTTATTCAATATCTTCTATTGCATGCCACACTGATGTTTTATTCGCAAAAATGCGCCAGGTTTATAGCTTCGAAATTATTATCATTTCCAATTATTCTATTTTGTGAAAATCATTTTTTTATAAATTCGAGCAAACATATAACTTGTTATTTTTACTGCTTGATTTTATAGACCATTATGTTTATATCATTTATGCATTTTAAAATTTCGTCAATGTAATAATAGTATTGTCATGTTTTAAATAGAATTTGTTTATAAAATAAGACAGTAGTTACGTGGTAATTTTAAATGTCTGATTTTAAATAAAGTATATTACAATATTACAATATAAACAATATTACTTTTGTTCCACCTGTTATTAATGTATATGCAGTTGTGGGAGACTGATTAATATAAGAATTTAATTCTTGTTTTAGAATCCCAACTTATATTTTGTAATCTTTAATTTTGTGAAATTATATTCATTTAATAAATATTGTTTAAACTAAAGAAAGTAAAATTTTAAAATTAACACACGGAAACATTCAAGACACTTGATAGATGAATAAATAAATAAATAAATAAATAATATATATTATATATATATATATATATATATATATATATATATATATATTATATATATATATATATATAAATAAATAAATAAATAAATAAATAAATAAATAAATAACATTTCTATTAAAAACTTTACAGAAAACATACATAAAGCATTTCCCAAAGTTGTAAAAAATAGAGTTACTTGAAATAATAAATATATATGAATTCTAGGCATACCAGTATGATGTTAGAACTAAAAACCGCGTAATTTTACATGAAAAATTCAGTGAAGCCTGACATTTTTTGTTAATTTTTACTTATGTAACAAGTTTTTAATATTCGCAACAAATATGAGTAACAGGGGATCTGTTGACTGATAAGTACAAAATACTAACACATATTATGATTGTGAACACACTTTTCTTCTTTTATTTGAAATTGAGCGTAGTATTTTAGTATCATTTCAGGAAACAGTATCTCTGTACTATATCTCTTGTTGAATGATGTGAGCGGTATTTTCTCTCGGGGTGGTTATTACCGCCAGTTTTTAGAATGCCTAATTATGAACGGTACATCGGTGCACACTTGTAAACATTCACACATTTTGCATATTAAATGTCACTTATAATTGCTGTATTTTCAAAATTGACATGTCCTACGCTGTTGGACCAATAGTAAAGGTTATTAAGCCGTATATTTAGTTACTCATTAACGCTTTTTAAAATCATTAATCTTTTTTCAGTTATTCTTTAAAAAATATTCCAAAAGAGGTTGGCAGTACAAAACTATTTTAACCCAGAAGTTTCTGTGTGAACTATTTACAATTTCGGAGTTTGAATTAATCATATGCTACAAAATCTGCGTGAGGCTTTAATGAGCATTTTCAGTCCTTTTGAAATAAATGAAACGAACATTCCTGAAATCAGTGACATACATTCCGTAAATTCGTTTCATGTTGCAGTTTTATTTATTTATTTATTCGTTTATTTATTTATTTCATTTTATTTTATGGAATTTTTAGTGTTTAATTTACCGATCTATTCAAATACAGTTCCATTTAAAGCATTTTCGGACATGTTTCATAAAATATATCCAGAAGACCCTTAAAAATATTTTACAAAACATTTAACTTCACACGTTTATAACATGCAAAGCTCAGTTGAGAGAGAGAGAGAGAGAGAGATTGTAACTAGACGTGTGCGATTATCTTCATGTCCCTAACCACATACACACGTCGATTACGGACATGGGAGAGATAGAGAGGGGGGGGGTTAAAACTGTATAATGTACAATGTAAACTACATATTACAGAGAGAGAGAGAGAGAGAGAGAGAGAGAGGGTGGGTAACTGGACAATGTACAGTGTATCTACTTGCCCCTAACTACAGATTACGGACATGGCGGTCTACAGGGAGAACTTGTCACATAAACGACATATCGTCTAATTAACTATATAAATAGTAATTAATTACCAAGAAGGACAACTTTGAAGTAATCCAGCATCTTGTTTATTTTATTTGGACTACTGTTGTACCTAATTAAGATTAACAATCTCATATAAACAAAGACAGGATTCTCTAGCTCACATTACTCAACGTTTTAATTGTTTACTCAGAGTGATTAATGGACGAACATATAGATTATGGCGAACTCTGGTCCAGAACTGTTATTTTACGCTCCGATTTCGATATATTGCGTGGTCTGAAATCGGTATATTTTCCTTGCCGAGGTCATGGGAATAAACCCTTTTGTCATGATACTAAGTGTTGTAATACCATACCCGATAATTTTTATACGAAGTGGTAAATTTTCTAATAATTTACAATTTTCTGATTATCTAAACGTTCAGGTTTTAAAAGTTTCGAACATGCATTTAATTTTATTGCCGTTAACTGCGCAGCGACGACTTTCGTACTTCGATATACTATTAGTAATAGTAATTTTGTTATTGTCATCTTCTTTTGACTTTCTATGAAATGATGCATCCAAAAGTGGCACATAGCAAATTCTCACGGGCTACATTATTCTATAAAAATCAAAATTAGCACATGGCAATATTAATCAAAAAATAATATTTAATGATAAAAAAATAAATAAAACAAATCCATGTCCAAACAACAATGCCAAAGTAAAGTAAAAAATTCGAGCTGGCATATAAGTATGGACACGTGAATTTCCGCCAGGGAAGTGAGACCCTGTGCCCGGAAGGGTAAACACCTAGTGTTTAGCTAGCTACACCCACGGCGTGTGTAATCAAGATTGGAAATGAAAAGTACATGGAACTATAGGACGTCAAATATATGCAGGTTAATTTTGGATACAAAGACATCATACTTATCAACAATATATATTGTGATGAAGGCCATAAAATTTTTTTAATTCAGATCTTCTATTGAAATAAATATTTTTTTCTTAGGGATATTGCAAGCCTAGGCTTATCAAGGCCCTCAAAAAGTTTTATGGCCGTCATCATAGTATTGTTGATAAGTTTGATGTCTCTGTGTCCAGAATTGCCCTGGATATATTTGACGTCTCATAGTTCCATGTTCCTTTCACACAATTTTGATTACACACGTGACGGATGTAGCTAGCTAAACAGGAGGTGCTTACCCTTCCGGAGCACCCGGCCTCACTTCCCTGGTGGAAGTTCACGTGTCTAACTTAACTTGTCAGTTCCAAAGTTTTTACTTTGCTTCTGGATTGTGATTCGGAAATGGATAAGTATGTTTGTTTTTGATTTTTTAAATTTTAATAATCGCTCAGTTTTGGACACTGTAATTACGTTGCTACCTTGAAAATGTTTTGTGTTTTGAAGAAACCAGATTCCGAACATACATTATCAGTGCACTTGTATATGTATCGCGTTTCTATTTAGATATTAATCATAGGAAGCCACGGAATTATGATGAATTGTTTTAGATGACTTTACCCTGATAAGAACACTTCCTGACAAGGATTTGCAATGAACTGGGTAATTAGGAGCCGCTGTGTACGTAAAAACTCTCGATACCAAAATTTTCGTTTTCATTCCAAAGTTGATAATGAGAGATAAACTTGACAGGTCAGTCTTAATATAATCACATTCCCTACAAACCTTTGTCCAGTTTGAAGGTTTAATCTATCGGTCAGTTCTTTAATTTTAACATTGATTGACATTAACATGGTAAGACTTTACTTGTATTTGGCTATCATGAACGGACACAAACATTCGGTGGGCGAAAATTAAACCATCTCATCACAAAGATAGGAGAAGAATGTAACATGAGATAGACCACATTGAGATACCTAACTTCTCACTATATAGGCAAACAACATTGACCTGTCCGCTTGTCCTTTCATTAGGAAAATTCATTTATAATCAACCTAATACATAGGAGTTAAGTAATTGTGTTTAATATTTCACTTATATCGAGTCGTCGCCAGCTAAAGGCGAAGGTGCAGAAATTTGGCCTGTGCGTTGTACAGCAGGGTTCTTTATCATGCCACGCCCACCCTGACACTAATACGATTCGTAGTTAATATATAAACAATAGGTGTAGATAAAATAAACGATTGTGTTTCATGTACAAAAATGTACTGTCTCTAGTTTTACAATCATTTCTAACCAATATTTTCCTTAACTTAAATCTGATAAATCTGAATTCTTAATAATTTTGCCAATTGTTAGGATATTTAGGAAATTAAAGTGTCATTTTAAAGATTATATCAAGCTTATGATGTTTGCTAGTAGTTCCAAAAATAACGTTAAATTTAAGTTAAAGGGAAACTTAGTTAAGGAATGATTGTGAAACTGGGGTCTTGTCCATAATAAATATTTAAGTTAAAGGTCATGCGGGCAGGTCAATATTGTTTACCTAAACAACATAATCTATGATTTTGTCGAAGAAGGACCAGTGTTTTACGTCAAGTAAAAATTATTTCACTTATATCGAGACAGAAGTTCTAGTGTGGAAATAAATTGGTATAAAATGGAGTGGTGCAATGGCATTTTACGTCCAAGTTAAAATAATTTCACTTATATCGAGGCAGTAAGTTCTAGGGTGGAAAAGAACTCCACATAACGAAATGTTTAAATGGGAGTATTATAAACTAATAAAAAGTTGCCGTAAGAGAAGAGTAAATCTCAAATTCACTCAAAATGTGTTTAGCATCAGAACAGTAGAGAAATGGAATAGCCTGGCCTATGATATACAATCGGTGCAGTTGCTATCAACTCATTTAAAAGTGAAATTGACAAAGCCTGAAAAATATTGAAAACAACAAATCTAGAGTCTCCTGTTAGAGACAGAATCCAAATTTATAATAAAAAAAAACCCAAAACACCCCAACATGCCAAAGACTATATGGTGTCGGTTATGGCGAATTAAATATGTTCTTGGTTTAGTGGTAGAACGTACATTTACAGTATTCGACTTTGATTGATGGAATGCTTTTGTCTTAGTTTTATGAAAGTATATTAAACAGTCCATTAACATATAATTCATACAGTTTAATAGAGACCCAATTTATATCACAACTATTAAAGGTCATGTCACAACAATTTGTAAAATAACGCATTTCAAATGGACTTTTTATCAAGGCTGAAAAAACTCCTCTCTGTTGGTTAGAAATATCTATGGTCCTTTCCGTCTCAATTTTAACCACACGCGTGACGGATGTCTTACCCTTCCGGAGCACTTGGAACCACTTCACTTGAGGAAGTTTTCATGTTAAACTATTTGGTTAAATATATTTTGGTCTTTTGGATATTTTCTTAACCCCTTGAAAATTTTTGGTTTCATAATTTTGGTTAAAAAACTACTGATGAGGATTTGTATTCCGAAGAGGCCGTCAAGTGCTGCAAAATTAACAATGGCATCCCACTTTTCCGGTACCGGTATCTCTGCTCGTGGATTAAGCATAATCGATGATATCATAAATTCAGTAGGCAATAATTTTGTATTGTCAGAAATATGCTAATATCAATTTTTGCTGCCAGTTAAAATTTTAAAACCCTAAAAGACTTTGATATACTCCCTCATGCAAAGTATTTTCTTAGCTTAATTTGGTTAAATATATTTTTAGTATATTGGTCCTTTCGATAATTGTTCAACCCTTTCAAATTTTGGTTTCACAATTTTCGTCCAAGCACTACTAATTAGGAATTGTATTCCGAAACGTCCGTCTAGTGCTGTAAAATCAACACTTTATCAATCACCACAATATGCAATATGTATAAGGTACCAACTATATAGGTTTTGGTTTAGAACAGCAAATGGCCTAATGATAAAGATGAAGGCTATAAACAGACAATCAGGAACAAACATGGAACCCAAAACACTCGTACAAAACCAAGAACAATATAATATATGCTGAACCCACTAAAACGATTGAACGTAAATGCTGATGTCCTTATATAAGTGAAATATTCTTGACTGGGACATAAAACCACAGTCAATCAATGACAAAGATTAAGACTATGTACACAGTCAATTGCAATCAAGATTAGTCGAAACAAACATTGGAACCGTAGCATTCTTTTAAAATCCACTATATATTGAGTTTACAAAATAAAAAGATTGAAACGTCAATGTTGCTACCGGAAACAGATTCTTAAAGTTGTATCTATAATTTGACGGTTACAAATTCAAAGTTTCTTTACATGTCATTTTGATAAGCATCTGTTATTTCTAAGACATGTATACAATATATCGTGGTGTATCAATTCTATCAAAAAGCAAACATTTTGAAATCTTTATCGTGTTCTAATCATATACTATTACTTCTCGCTGTTGTATTGTATATTGTAAGTTATTTTGTGCATCGGTATAGTAAATCGTTATTAAAGTGTTAATGCCATCAGACTCAAGGGGACGAAGAATGATGATGATGATGATGATGATGATGATGATGATGGTGATGATGACGATGATGATGATGATAACGACTGATAGTGAGATTGATGATTGATGATGATGATGATGATGATGATGATGATGATGATGATGATGATGATGATGATGATGATGAAGAGGAGGAGGAGGAGGAGGAGGATGGTGGTGTTGGTGGTTGTTATGGTGATGTTGATAATGTTACTGATGATGGTGGTGGTTTTGATGATGATGATGATGATGATGATGATGATGATGATGATGATGATGATGATGATGATGATGATGATAGAAATCAAAAACAAATATACCAATCCGTTAACAAACCGTAATCCCAAAGCCAAAAAAACAAACATACCAATATATGTCCAAACCACAATACCAAAGTAAATTAAAAACTTTGAAACTGGCAAATTAAGTTCCACACGTAAACTTCTATCTGGGAATTGAGATCGGGTGCAGCAACAGAAGGGTTAGCACCTCTTGCTTAGCTACATTGTAGCTTCAAGTGTAAGATTACAAATTACAAAATTGCTAACAGGTTAATAGAGAAATTACAGGTAGATATTACAGGTTTTTATAGGAAAAATTGTAGGTAGATATTACAGGTGTATATAGAGAGAAACTACAGGTAGATATTACAGGTGTATATAGAGAAATTGCAGGTAGATATTACAGGTGTATATAGAGAGAAATTGTAGGTAGATATTACAGGTGTATATAGAGAGAAATTACAGGTAGATATTACAGGTGTATATAGAGAGAAAATACAGGTACATATTACAGGTGTATATAGAGAGAAATTACAGGTACATATTACAGGTGTATATAGAGAGAAATTACAGGTACATATTACAGGTGTATATAAAGAGGGAAATTACAAAATTAGTTACTAAGTGCTAACAACCAGCTGCATTGAATGTTTAGCAAACGTCAAATTAAGTTAAACAAGCGGAGTGAGGCTGGGTGTTCCGGAAGTGTTACCACCTCCTGTTTACCTATCTTCACCCGCCACGTGCGAGATTACAAATTACAAAAAAGTAACAGGTAGATAGAGAAATACAGGTAGATAGAACAAAATTAGTAACAGGTAGATAGAGAATTTATATATACATAGATAAATTACAGGTACATATTACAGGTGTATATAGAGAGAAATTACAGAATTAGTTACTAAGTTACCGAGTCCTAACAACAAGCAGCTGCAGTGAATGTTTAGCAAACGTGTCTTAGAATTTGATGAAGATGTAGAGGATAGAGAATAGATACCGTCAAATGTTGTATAGAGGGCTTATCACATTTAACATCCCCATTATCAAACATCTGGTCTACGGGACCGGGTCGACTAAAGAACATTCTTCATTCCAATTCGTGCTGATCTACAGATTTTCTATATGATGATTGTTTATATTTTACAAGTCCTGTTTATAAGTGGTGTTAATTTGTGAGAGGAAACGACCGGAGGGAAACTATCAACATCCCTGATTCTGCCAAAAATCGGTCTCGATTACTGCCAAAAGTGAGTACGCAGCTAATCACAAATGTGACCCTGCCTCCCAAAGTCATTTGTCATTCGTATTTTAATCACTCAAGATTGCTTTTTTAATCTAAATATTTCTTTGCAAAAAACTTAAATGTTTCTTGATAGAATTGGTCTGTTGAATATTGGAAATACGTCTTGAAAATAGAATGGATATTACAGATGAGATTTTTTATATTTTCGATATGTTTATTAGATTTTCAACATCGTTATATAAACATCTTCATAATTTAATGGATGCGATTAACGGGTGCAAAAAATTAAAACGAAACACACTTTTATATCAATTCCAAATCTAAGTTTTTACCATAAAAATAAAAACAAACATACCAATCCATGTCAAAAACAGAATCCGAATGCAAAGTAAAAACAGTGAGGCTGTAGAATTAGGTTAAACACATGTACTTCCACCACGAAAGTGAGACCGGGTACTTCGGAAGGGTAAACACGTACGAGTATTAGTTAGCTAGCTACATCCGTGACGTGTGTAATGAAAATTTGTTATGAAACGAACGTGGAACTATTATATATATAATAGTTCAGGGTGATTTTGGATACAGAGATATGATACTTATCAACAACGTACTTAATTTTTGTTATTACTATTTTATAGTTATGTATCACAAGCAAACGTTGCATTGGCGTTATCTACATTTGCAATTTGAATTTTTCCATTTGTATAGAATAAAGAAAACTTTATATTCAGCTACAGTCCATGATACACGTCGCTGAGCTAGTATAACATTTATTCACAACAGTTTATTAAACAAAATTTATTATTATTATTATTATTATTATTATTATTATTATTCGCGATTAATAAGTGTATTGCGATAAAGTACACTCGAATTTTAGCGATTGGCGGTATCGAAAAAAATAATTATGAATTGGATAACATTAAATATACTTTAGCAAAAACTTCAAAAAAAATTAAATTACAATCATTAAAAAACACCGTAAATCATTCGAAAAGGTATTCAGCTTAATGAACTAAACACAAGAAACGCGGCTTAAAATTGCCGAGTAAGTATCTAGACATCCCTAGCATTGCAAATTAAATTAAATTCTAACCATTTAAGACACTTCAAGTACTTGTATTACCACATCTCTATAAAGTTTGTTGTACAGGGGTTGGTGACTTAATACTTAGATGAACGACATGCTTGAAGATTTAGACTGTTATGCTGTACTAGTACTTGAGAAGACCAGGTCAATATACTGTGGTAACACTAGTACTTAAACATGTTTGCATTTAGCCCATGTAAAAGGCTGAGTTGTAACCATCTTTCATCTCGAATGTCTCCGCCACTGCTTTCAAATTAAGACTTATTCAGCACTCGTGTAACGCCGCTATAGCATATTATAGAGGCATTCTTGAATATTTAGACTGTTATGTAGCACATGTGTTAGATCAGATAAACATAGGGATGGTGAGGTCGTTAACAATTGTTTAATTTACAAACTATTGTACCAGATACAAGTAGAAACACTTTAATTGTTACTGCATCAAACACGTGGTAATGATAAATACACACAAATATTTCAGATACAACCATCCCAGATCAGATCACAATTATAACACATAAAGACAAACATGTCAATGTATGTCCTTACCACAATCCTAATCCTAAAGTAAAAGTTAAGGCTTTGAAACTGGCAAATTAGGTTAAACACCAGAACTTCCATCATGGAAGTGAGTCTGGGTGCTCCGGAACGGTAATTACCTCCTGTTATGCTAGTTACATTCGCCCCTTGTGTAATCGAAATTGAGAAAGACCATGAACATGAAACTTTGGTATGTCAAACATATCCAAGGCAGTCCTGGACACAGATACATCAAACTTATCAACAATACTGTGATGACGACCTAAAACTTTTTTAGGGTCTTGATAAGCATAAGCATAGGCTTGCAATATCCCTGAGCCAAACATTTAATTGTAAGCCGTTTGTTTCTTTGTATACTATCCGTACTATAGAAAAGCTATACCATAGCGTCTTAATTGTGCAACAAGTTAATACACCATAAACCGGAGAATAATCAACATTATTCAGCATAACAGTGGTGGACCCAGGAAGTTTGGAAAGAAGCTCCAATTTTTGTGTAGATGTGGAAGAAGGAGCTAAGGATTTGGGGACATGATCCACCACAACACGATATAAAAACGCCTTTACACTTCGACAAGTGGGGTGTTATATTTAGTGGTTTCATTATATGTTTATTTTGTGTTTTGTTTTCCTATTTCTTTCGTTTGTTGTTTTATCGTTTCATATCCTTGGTTGTTCTGAATATTTTTTCAGCAGATTGATACTAAGACATGCTTGTTATGCAGTACACGTGTAAACCAGATATGAATAAACATAGGGATGGTGAGGTCGTTAACAATTGTTTAATTTACAAACTATTGTACCAGATACAAGTAGAAACACTTTAATTGTTACTGCATCAAACACGTGGTAATGATAAACACACAAAATATTCCAGATACAGACTAAATTAGATCACTGCTATAACATATAAATAGATCAACAGTATTCAGCTAAATATATTAAATACACTATAACACTTCCACACATTCGGGAGTGTTATAAATAGTGGTTTCATAATATCAGCGACATTTAATATGGTATTAAATGTGGCTTAAATATATGTTTATATCTTGTATTTTGTTTACTCTTGGTTGTTTTCATTCACAAATTGCTTATTTATGGCCGCCGCTACGGTAACAGTATTAATGATAAGTTTGATGTTTCTGTATCCAAAATAATCATGGATATATTTGACTTCCTATAGTTTCATGTACCTTTCATTCTCAGTTTTGATTCCACACGTGGCGGTCAAGGCTAGCTAAACATGGGTGCTTACCCTTCCGGAGCACTTAGCCTAAAAGTCACTGATGGAAACTCTCAATCTGCTAGTTTCAAAGTTTTACTTTGGCTTTAGGATATTGATTTGTACATGGATCGGTATTAATATCCATGTTTGTTCAGTCTTTATATCTAGTTGTTTTCCTATTGCATTTGTTTGTTGCGCTTTGTGTTTCTATAGAATTTGACTATTTCTAACTTAAAGCTTTCAGTTATAAATCACTTTATTCTATCTATATTCTATAATACGTGTGTATTTTGTCTTGTTTTCCTATTTCGTCTACTTTAAATGTATATTCTGGTTTAGTGGATTTGGTTTTTGTCACTTACATGTACTTGTGTAATTTTTAATGATTGTAAATTTTATATTTCTTTCATATTGTATCAAAAACACACATACCACTACAATCCCACAGTGAAGAAAAAACTTGAAAACTGGCAAATTTTTCATCAGGGAAGTGATGCTCTTGAACTTAAGCACTTAAGCACTTTCTGTTAGCTAGCTACGCTCGTCACGTGTATAATAAAAGGAACATGGTACTATGGGACGTCAAATATACCCAGGGTTATTATACATGTAAATACAAAGGCATTATATGAAACAATATTGTGATGACGTCCTTTAACCTTTCCGAATGTCTTTATAAACCTAGGCTTTCAATATCCTTGCGTCAACAATTTTTTTGTAAACAACCTTCTACGTTGGTTGTATCAATGCATTTATTTTAGTCTTATTCTATAATATGTGTGTATGGATATTGTCTTGTTTTCTTATATCGTCTTGTTTTTGTTTGTTCTAGTTTGGTTGATTTGGTTTTTGTTCGGTGTATATGTGTGATTTTTATTAATAATTGTTATTTTGCCATATTGTATAAGGGCAGTCGGTACGTTTCAATTAAACTTACTACTGTTCATATCACTTTGTGACAGTAAAATACTCTTTATTCTCATAGAAAATCAAATTAACTTTAATAAAGATTGATATTTTCACTTACTTATACCTAGTCGTAGATGAAAATCTTAATGCGCGTCCGCGATTGTCATAAAGTATTTCTGAAAAAAGGAAAAGGTTGACGCTATGGGGATTTTACATGGTGAAAAATGACCATGTTTACACTGGCGTGATATCATTGGTGACGATTACGTCATATGCGCAAAAAGATCCGCCATTTGCCTGGTTTTTCAACAATTCCCATTGCGCCAACGTTTTACCATGTGCAGATATATTCTAGGGTAATCGCGGATGTGCATACATATTACCTGTTGTGACTTGATACAAGTAAGTGAAAAATATTAACCTTATTCATGTTTATTTGATTTTCTATCAAATTCAGAGCAATTCACTGTCACAAACAAAGCTGCTGCAAACTTAACTGAATAATTTTAAACAGCTCGCCAGTTCTTGACCGGATACGAATTGCACTGCCCTTGGAAGTGAGGAATAGTGGATTCGAACCCCACTAAGGACTTGGAGCTACTAGTATTTTTAGTTGAGTTTTTATTTCATTTCCTGCCTGTACTAGATCTGAAACAAACTTGATACGCAGTCATTCTGAATAAAAACACTATTGTCAAGTTAATGAATATGCATGTTTTCTATAAAGATGCGTACAATAAGAAAAGATTGAAATAGACTGAGAAAGACAAGTGTATATAATACATATTTTTCAGTTCGAAATCAAGACATTATAATTCAAAGCGTATAGAAATAATAGTAGCAGCGTACTTTATGGAATCCCAACCGCCTTGCGACCGTATCGGTTATCAAACTCCATTCACAAGGATGCATATGCAGTCGAACCATCGAGAGAAACGAAAAATAAGTTGATCCTTCTTTTGAGTGATTTTACATTTAATGAAATATCCTTCAGTAAATATATGAAAAGTTAAAACTCTATCAACACACACACACACACACACACACCACGCACGCACGTACGTACACACGCACTGACTTGAACTTAACAAGATATACATCAACAATAACATATGTCCAACACGAGATTCAAACATAAGTATAATATATAATTTTTAAAAATATTTTGAGACAGTAAGTTGAAAACACAAATTCTATATCCACTGCTAGAAATTATATCCAGTACACGGATTCGCACCTTGATAAAATTCCTTCATTCTAGCGTGGTGGTACGCTGGGTAATCTACAGTCCGCGTGTAAGGTGAAGGCCGTTGTTTGGCGGCCATCATATAAGAGTCATGTGTATAAGGCATATATGTGTATCCGTCTGTTGGCGTTGGTCGTGTTGGTAACCGTAACGGCGAGGGCATACTTGTGTTAATACCGGATGTTGGTGGAGACATACAAGCTGAATCATCTGATTCTGGAGATCCTGAAAGCAGAAATTATAAAGTCAACATTAATAACTCCTTCTCTAATGACGCCCTTCAATCACATAGTCGAATTTAATGTATTAAGCTAAACTAAGAGGACAGCGAACACACCAACGCAGCATGATGCATTAATGTTGAACGGATATTAAGAATGATTTTTGTACGGCAATTCTGAATATAATGGTGATAAAGAGTGGGGTTTTCCCGCGTCCCACGTGATCAATAACGCTTAATATTTTTGAGAAATTTGACAAAAAATATCATTTTTCGACGCTAATGAGAAACTAGGAAATGTGTTATGTGGTATTTTGGATGCATTTAGATGCATGTAAAGACGCACACATTGAGATTAGAACTTTCAAATCTCCGTCCTTAAATTTAAACTTCGTCTAAAATTAATCAAATGGCTACCATAACGTACCTTTATCGTCTGTTGACCGTCTTCTGGACACATTCAGCAGTTGAAATGAGCTAGGTCGATGATGATTTCTGGGTCTGCCACAGGGATTGAACTGTGATATGACATCTACCATCCTGCATTGATACACAAACAGAAAATATAATTACCCTTGATATATTTGAAGTCTAAAAGTTCCATGTACCTGTCATTCACAATTTTGATGACACATTTAATTGTAGCTGAGGAGGAGGTGCTTGTCCTTCTGGAGCAGCCGGTCTCATATCTCTGGTGGAAATTTACGTGTTCAACTTAATTTCCTGGTTTCAAAACGCTTTACTTTACTTTGGGATTGTGGTTTGGACATAGATTGGTATGTTTAGTTTTTTACTTGGTTTTCGAATTATAGTTTAAAATGAATTGATAGGTTGTTTTTACTTTGCTTTGGGATTGTGGTTTGGACATGGATTGGTATGTTAGTTTTTTACTTTGCTTCGAGATTGTGAATTGGACATAAGGTTTTTCACATAACTAAAATATTTAGCACTAAGTAGAGTCACCAATAATTTAAAGCTACTAGAGTCGTGTTTGTTTCAGTTAAGTTCTATCAATATGATAAGTCATCACAAGGAGAATGTATTTGTCAACGGAAACAATTCAATCTATACTGTTTGGACAGTATTGTTTGTAAATCATAGATTTTAATTTTTACTGGAAAATTAATTATTTGCCCCGTTTGACTAATTGTTATTTCAAACTTTGTTCTGTTGTCTTTTTTCTCGATTACTTGTCGGAACATTTTTAACATTATGTTAACCGTGTCCAAACACTCTTACAATATGTCGTACTCTCTAAAAGAATTTTTGGTCTAATAACCTTACTTACGTTTCATTTGGATCAACATCCCGGAATCCTTTAGCAAAGGGGTTACTGGCTATCTTCAACTGAGTTATCTGAAATTAGAATTTAAAATCGTTTTAATTTTTCATTAATATTTTTTAAACTAAACATTCAAAAACATACAATTTCTGTTTTATTGAAGAGACGGGGGTCAGCCGTACTGTTATAAAAGTACCATTAAAGTACTAGTGCCCAAGTCCACAAACCGTCGTCGCTGCATAACCAGAAACCAGGCAGGGTTGTAGGGTACAAATTAATCTATTACTGATTTATCATTAACTGTAAAATAACTTCTTTATACATATTTCCAAATAGTATAGTATTCAATATTTCCTTTTAACATGCACTTTATGTCTCGCGACTTGTAAAACACTAGCTCCGTGGTGGTTAGTAGTTTTCGCAGGTTGTAGACTACGCGGCCACTGTAACATGCCTTATTTTTCATGATAATGTGCTGTTTTCTTTTTTTTAATGTGGAATAATTAATTTTCATGGTGTTCAATTTTTCCTAAAAAAATAATTCGTGTTTTCTAGTTTGTAAAATATACAATTTCGCTGACATGTAAATTTTGAGAGTCAGGGTATCCACGAAACGGATGAACATTGGGACACCAAGAAGACCGATGATTTCACACTATATTTTGTATTGATTGTATTAAAGATAATTGCTATAATATCTTACCCTGTGGTTTTGGTAGGCTGTGACAGCTGTAAACTTTGTTTCTGGAAACACAAACGTCTTAAAATTTTCTGTATTTGAGCAATCTTCAGATTTTGGATTTACATAAACTACGTGGAATCGAGGTTGATACTTGTGCATGGAATTGAGGATGATCTGAAAATATGTTTAAAAATAATGATATTAATAATAAAATTGTCTTTTCAATAATTAATAGATTTGATACCAAAGATTACCAAAACAATACATAAAACAAACAACATTTTACCCTAATGTTTCACTTTAAATTTGAATATTGAATCGGAGCTATCAATTATGTAGTTAAGGGGTTACATGACGATATACATGGATAAATGTTAGTTATACTGGGTACTGGGTGTTTATGGTAATGCAACATGCTGCCTTACCCAAATCTTAGTCTATCTTATATACAAATTAAAGGTCAAACTTGACAAACATCTCAAAAACAAACTTACCAATCAATGTCAACAATATAAGGCTAATTTATAAACAAAACCAAATGAACAAAATTACAAAAGGTGCTTGACATCTAAATATGTTAAGCAGGCATGATGCCAAACTAAAAGACGGATCGTTATAAAATAGCAGAACAAAATATGTATTTGGTAACAACAAAAGCACCCAAGTACATGAACTGAAGCCATAAAAAGCTAATGGATATTATGAAAATTGATTTGGGGTAATTTAATTAATTTTGCAAGTAAGTTATAAACAGGAGGTGCTTACCCTTCCGGAGCACCCGGCCTCACTTCCCTGGTGGAAGTTCACGTGTCTAACCTAACTTGTCAGTTCCAAAGTTTTTACTTTGCTTCTGGATTGTGATTCGGATATGGATTAGTATGTTTGTTTTTGATTATATCAGCATTTACATTTCTTACTGCATTGCCTGGGTACTGTGTGTTGAATATTTCGAAATCTAAAGTTGTGTTTAAACTAAAACTATGTGCTATATGTATCTTGTAATTTAACTTGACAATTTTTCGATTAAATTTCAAAATTAAATCTAATTAAGAAATATTAAGGGGTTACAATTTCCTTAATTTAAACATTTGTTGTATATCAAGACATACATCAGATGTAGATGTCAGAGAACCATCACGGTCGGAGTGCCAATCAAACAAGAATTGGCATTTTGAAATCCACAGTAGATAAGCAAGTCTTTAGTTCTTCTGTGACGTCAGTTTTGGTTTTTGGGGTATACAGTACAGTTTTAGGAAATGTAAGTCATAGTAATACTTTTGATTTTTCAGGCTTTGGATTAACTTGATTCAAAAATGTTTATTTCGTGAAGTTGTTGATTTTCAATTGTTATCCTTTGACAATATTAATGTAGCAATAGTGTTTCCGTTTCGAAATGAAATTCCTCATCATTAATGCTCAGGTCAAAATGGTGGAAATCCAAAACTTTTTAAGAACTCTTCAGGCAATACTTTGAAAATGAATGGCTCGACACTAGAAAAGTGAAAGCAAATGCATCAAGATGAAACAACCGGTAATTGCAAAGTTTTAAATCAAGCACAAACACATCGGTTAATGTTCAAACCACAATACCAATAGCAAAGTAAAAACTTTGAAAACTGCCATAAGAACCTCTACATGAAAAGAAAGGCTGGCTGCTAAAGTAGGATTAAGCACGCCCTGTTCAGCTAGCTACATCGCAGTAAATAACAGTTCTCTCAAGTATGTAAAAATATAAATCTCCACAATGAAAATATAACTTTCCACGATTAAAGAAAATAAAAATAAACAATTACAATAAAGTTATTTTATCTGATAACGTAAAACAATTGAGTATTTACCATATATAAGTGGTATCATTTATCATCAATGTCATTATCAACAAAAAACATCTGTAAAAAGTCAACTCCACTTAAAAACTATTTGAAACTAAATCACTGATGTTAATTACTGGTGACACATTACAAACACGGGCCAACCATCACCCGGTCGTGTTGGTGAGATATAAATTTTAGCAAATTAATCATTTTATCAACTTTAATAAAACTCTTTACATGCAGACATAATTCAATCTTCTATATACAATAAACACTGTATTATTTTATGAATTTGTAAACGCCGATGGGGTTAGAGGCTAGCGTGAAAAAATGTCACAACAATTGCTTTTTGTAATTCCGGATTTGACCCCATGACCAATAAAATACGAATCAAGCAACACTTCAAAATGAATTAATTTTTTCAAGAAGCACTTCAATTTAGGCCCCCTAATGTTAAATGTTTGATAATTTAATTTTATCTTATCCAAAAAAATCAAACTAAGTCAATTTACAATCACCTAAAATTGCGTTCCGGTGTTAATATTTCGAAATTTGGTGCGCGAATGTTTGAACATTATTAGAGCTTTTGCGACTGTAAAATGCAGACATCACAATAGTTTAATTTAAGCATTAAGGAAATGGTGGCTTCAAGTACGGTGTTTTAAGAGGCTTCAACAAACCATGGACATACATAACTTATTACTTAAGTTATTAAATGTCTTATAAATATATTCTGAATATAAAATTATTTTTAAAAAAATTTAAATTATCAATGCATTATTTTTACAACCTAATAAACCATTTTTGCAAGTTTCATTAACCTTTGTGTTCAAATTACTAGCAAATTGTCTTCGCTGAATCTCTTTTTATGACGTCGCATTCGCTTTCCAAAGACAATTGATATTTTTTCGGACACTCCAATTTTTACATACAAAACTTTAAAGAATCTTGATTAAACAATATACTTACATGTCCATTATCATCCATCAGGTTATTTGTGAGCTTTAGTTTATCAAACGAGACCATTTGTTTCATCCACTGACTTCCTTTAGCAGGTGAATCTGGGTGTACGTGTATCCGTCCGGGCATATGTGGGTCCGCCTTACCGGCCACCACCCAACTAGAACTATGAAATGAATACCTATAACGTTTATCGTCCAAAGGTACAAAGTCCATCATGACCATATATTCTGATAATGGGTCCAAACCGTATAATCGCACTTGAAATGTTGGGAACATCCGCCTACAATCAGAAAAAACTAATACTAAGTTTAATGTATATTAAAATAGGAAAGGCTTTAGTAAAAAAAATTATGTATTTTTTTAAGTTAGATGCATATAAAAAATCATCTCAAACACTATATTTGACAGAAAAGTCATTATGTTAGGGAAATCAAATTTAAACTTATAAAAACTTTTTTTTAATTGTAGCAGAAAAGCCCATACAATGGATGTATATGTACATTGTTAAAAAGAAGAAGCAACAACAACAATGTTAGTAAATCGTTTGTCGAAAGTCTATGATGTTCACTGGGTAATTTGGTTTCTCTATTTCGTCTCGATATAAGAGAGAGACCCTTGACAGGAATGTACAACAGTCTTACACAGGCATCGAATTGCAACTGGAATATATAGACACTACAACAAGTGACAAATCTATTTAAAGACTTGGACTACATGTATCATATCACACTATTATAAGTAGGAATACCCTCTTTCTTGATCAGAGAGACAACTGACATGTTTGAACAATAACAAAGACTGAGTATCTAGCTTAGCTGAAAATAAATTCCGATATAACGAAGTTTAAACTTATTTTAAAACATTTTATTGTTGAACTAACTTTAAATATTGCCAATGTTATTTTCATTGTCAACAAATTTCAATAATTTCTCAAAAGGTGTTATCAATCAACAGATGCTTTTGCAAAAAGTGCTTTAAAGCTAATATATACATGATGGTTATTAAAACACCTCTGCAAGCATAACAAGTAGACAGTTTTGTAAAAAAAAAATTACAATTTGACAAATTAAACACTCGAAATGAAACATGACTCGGGAGTTAAATATAACATTGAACCATAGTTTCTTCATCGTCAAAGGATGTTATTATTCTGACGCCACGGACGTTGTAAGCTAGAAGTGATATTCTTAAAGGACACCTTAGATTCTTGAATGTCTTAAAAATAACAAAGTCATTAAGATGTCAAAGTAGCTATATTTAAGTAAAGTAAATCTCAGTAAAGGAATGATTGTGAAACTGTGACCAGCACTTTCTACTGGTATGTTGATTCCCTGGTCGTTAAGGTTGTGTAAATACTTGAAGTGTGTTTTTGTTTGGTCCCTAAAGAGACCAGATCAACAAAGCTAAACAAAGTCGTACAAGTGTTCACATGTTTTAATTCTGGGCTTGAAAGACTTCTTGAAATCCCAAATGTTTGCTAATCAAGTTTGCAAACAGTAATGAAGCATCTAGAGTAAATGTCTTCTTTGGAATAAAGCATTCGTACAAGTATATATATTGACAGCATTTGTGAGGAGTTGTGGGACCCCTATATGTAGTAACTACCACAAATGTAGTAGCTGTCACAAATGTAATAAAATTGTGTCACATATGTAGTAACGAACCACAAATGTAGTAAGGTTTGTCACATATGTAGTAAATGTTGGTCACAAATGTAGCAAAATTTTACCACAAATGTAGCAACAAAATTTTACCACAAATGTAACAACTTAATTTTACCATAAATGTAGTAAAATTTAAAAAATGATAAAATATATTTTTTTCAATATGGGTAATATCTTGGCTAGTGTTAATAAATGACAAGCACCGTGGTTTCTCTGTCAGGTAATTTAAGGTATATCTGTCGGGTAATTTAAGAAATGAAACCCAAACCCCATATTATGCCTCGGTTTCAACCATGTTTAGCCAGAGTCAAATGCAAGTAGATTTTTCAGTTCTAAGCTACTCATAACGATGTGGAATGTCACGGTTCCTGTTCATGTGAACAGTCATTTTCAGCTCTGACAAGGCTACTACAAGGAAGTCCCGAGATAAATTTCACGTCCCCAGTACATTTATTAGTCGCCGCTTCGAAGAGATTTGGTTTTTTTTGGTCACACCCCATCTTTGATGGGTTGAGTTTTATTTATTTGTTATGGTTTGTTTATTATTCCACTTCCAGGAAGGTTCGTGGGTTCGCAACCCGGGCAGGGTCTGACCAAGACTTAAAAATGATGTTTTAAAATGAAAGCCATTAGGGTAATTTGGAAAAGACCCTAAAACCAGGTGTGGCGCGTTAAAGAACCCTAGCGCTTTCCATTGCACTCCATGGGTCAAACTTTCTGCCACTTCGCATATAGCTGGTGAAGTCTTGATATAAGTGGAATATTCATTCAATTATCGGATCGATACTCTTGCAAATTACACATGACGCCGGATCGACATTGAGATTGGTATATTTATCAAAAGTCTTAAAAACGTATAACCTTTGTACAAATCAAAATAGACAGTTTGTAGTGCTTCAATTAATACAGTGATCAGATAACTGTGTTTGCGACACTTTGCGTGCGTTGGTGGGGTGACGTGGGGGGGGTTTAGATGCGTACATAACTAGACAATAACAAAATAAAAAATACTGATAATGGCTTAAGTATGAAAACCATCACTTGAAACTTTGAAAACGCCAAATTGCTTATTATGTCCGGTTTTTTGTTTTGTTTTGTTTTTTTTCTTTTCTTTTCTTTTTTTTTGGGGGGGGGGGGGGGTGCATTGTTCATCTAGTTGGTCAAATTGCAATATTCAGCAGGCAACTTGACATCCACCCATAGAATGCAAATTAAAAATAATAGCCTAAGAATTTAATAACAAAATAAAACAATATGGAATTTTTTGAACGTTTCTGTTTAATTTAAACCGCAGACAAAAGAGAAAACCTCAAACAAGTACCACACTATGATCTGTTTCTAGCGGATTGGGTACGCAACTAGCCTGTGAGAAGTGCACTTAAACACTAAGCAGGGTACAAGAATAAAGAGTTGAGTAATGGTGTTTAACGTCCCAGTCAAGAATATTTCACTTATATCGAGACGCCAGCTATAGGCGAAGATGCAGAAATTTCGCTGTGCGTTGCGCTGATGGCATTATACAGCAGGGATCTTTAGCGTGCCATGCCCACCGTGACACGGGACCTCGTTTTTTTAAGTTCCCATCCGAAAGAACCGCGACTTTCATTTCGTTATGTCGATTGCTTGGCGAAAGAACAAGATACATCATATATGATTACAGACGTTCTATTTTACAGACTAACACATCTTATAAAATGCAGTTTATATACTCACGAGGTATTGTAAATGCAACAGAGAGAGAGAGAGAGAGAGAGAGAGAGAGAGAGAGAGAGAGAGAGAGAGAGAGAGAGATGTATCATAAAAATCAGCAAATATTACAAAAACCTTTGTGAGGTTCCTACTGTCATGTGCTACTTTTGAATTTTTATGAAATAATGCAATTCAATTGTCATGTGCTACTTTTGAATTGCATTATTTCATAAAAATTCAAAAGTAGCACATGACACTACCACATATTGGACCAAATCAAGTGTAGTCATCGTAAAAATGTAAATTTCAGCGAAGCAAAATGAAACGTGAACTTGATCTGTAACACATTGTGGTAGACCTACATGCCAAAAAGTCAGTTCAATATGTGCAAGCTTTTACGGAAAAACTGCAGAAAACTGTTATTTCAATCAAATTATCAAAGACAATTGCAAAGGATCGGATTCGTAGCAAAACAAAACGTTAATTTGATCGGCAACTCATTGTGGTTGAGACGCATTAAAAAAATCAGCCTAGTATCTGGAAGTGTTTAGGAAACAATGCGGAAAACTTATAATTGACTGATAAACGGACGGAGGGGCCGACCAACAGCATTATACTTCCTGCATTTTAAGTTTCGTGGAGTATAATAATAGATACATGTACCCTACTAAAATCTGCCAAAATACAGAAAACCCAGAAACTTAAATTTAAAAACTGAATTTTACATGTACTTTACAAACCGAAGCATAATGAAGATAAGAGGTCAATTGGCAATATCGCTCATCGCATAATACATTACATACGTACAGGGTTAACGCCCCTACAAGGATTCTCAGATACTAGTAGTATATTTGACTTACTATTAGATGTTATGTTAATCATTTTGTAATGTAACGATTTATGTGACAACTAATAGTTTTTAAGTAAATAGAAAAAAAAAAAAAAAAAAAAAAAAAAACAGCGAAATTAACAATTGATACATATATTTTTCTTTGGTAGTTTGGTATTTAATAAAGTCACTTATATCGGAATCAGAGCCACTTCTATCGGGTTAAAAATCACTTCTAAGGCGTAAAAAGTCACTTCTATCGGAACAACAGTTGCTTCTATCGGGTTAGAACGCACCTTTAATGTTGGTTTCTAACGTTCAGATTTCAAAATTTTCGTTACTACATATAGCGGTTTTCATTTACTACATTTGTGGTAACAAAAATTGTTACTACATTTGTGGTAACGGTCGTTCCTACATTTGTGGTTCGTTACTACATATGTGACACAATTTTATTACATTTGTGACCGTTACTACATTTGTGGTAGTTACTACATATAGGGGTCCCACAGGAGTCTTTGTCATTGTGCTCATTTTGTGACTTTGTATGATCAAAAATAACTTACTTATCCATGTCCGAATCACAATCCAGAAGCAAAGTAAAAACTTTGGAAATGACATATAATATTCAAAATAAGTTTTCATGTGCTTTACACACACAGTTTCACAATCATTCCTGGCAAATTTTCAAATTATAATAACTTTGTTAATTTTCAAAATATTTCTGAATTTAAGGTACGATTTTGAAAGTCAAATCAAACTTAGAAAAAACTGATTACAAAAAACTAAACAAATCAAATCTATGTCCGAATCACAATCCAAAAGCAAAGTAAAAACTTTGGAATTAACAAGTCAGGTTAGACACGTGAACTTCCACCAGCAAAGTGAGGCCGGGTGCTCCGGGAAGTGTAAGCACCTCCTGTTTAGCTAGCTACACCTGCCACTTGTGAAATCAAAAAATTGTGTGAAAGGAACATGGAACTATATTTCCTTCTTAGCTCCCAAAAGGATTGTAAAATTTTGGTAAAAATTAAGGAAATTCTTAGATAAGACACAATTGTGAAACTGGAACCTGACACATTCGGAATACTTGTAAAAACTTAAACAATCACAAAAAAAGAAAGAAGCTTAAAGTTGTATGTCATCAATTGATAAAAAACATGGTTTATGTTCAAACCATCAAACAAACATTTCAGAATTACTATCAAGTCCCCAAACTTATAAATACTAGTCAAAAACTGTTAAATTATTTTATTTGTAAAAAAGTCTTTTATCCAGTTTTTAATATATTGTGATGTGAAAACATGGAAATGTAATCATAGTATTAAATGAAATAAAAAATAAACGAGCGATACTTGGGAATTTCATCATGATAATCGGAAGTGTGTGTGGTAATGTTATCATCCCGCAGAAACGTCATCTATCAAAGATCATTTGATGAAATTGTGGTAATGAGCTAGTTGAGATTTCTTATAAACCAGAAAAAATCGGAATAAAATACCATCACCACATTTATCATCTATTTAAGTCAGGAATTAGATTTTTTATAACCAGAGAAGATTTTTGGAAATAAATCTACGGGACAAAAAGTCGAGCAGATGTTATATATTTTCCGTGTCACTTGTGCGAATTTTGAATTAAAAAAATAAAACAGTTTCAGTCTTGTGTCACATGTGCAATGGCACATACATGATGAATTGTAGGGTTGCTGTGACTTATTTTGAATTAAGGAAAAATGTTGTTTTTTCAACGGATTGCTATCGTGTTGTCCTAGTTTTTTACCTTTCGATAAATTAATTTGGATATATGTATTACATAAAAACTGAATTAAATGGATGTTAACGCACATTTTCTCACGGTGACTTGAAGTTTTGGATATAAAAGAAATAAGAATTAACTTAATATGCCTACTCATCACTTAGAATATAATACCGTAGTTTACCATACAACATTCGTAAAATTAACATAAGTGTCCGTCCAAAGTCGGGTGTTTATAATAAGTAGTCTCTATATAGGAGTTATTTTCTAGTCTTTGTCTTTGAATTGCGCATTTAGAACATAGTCATGATTGTTTAACCACACATCTGGTCATACAGAATAGATCTGTCGAAAGTTCGACACTAAGCTAACTCATTATACCTAAATCGGCAGCTCAATTGGCCTCTTGGTTAACTTTTTATTAGTAGTTGCCACTATATATCTCTCCGCAGATGTTTGACCGCTAGCATTTAACATATTAGCTACGTAGCAGCCTAGCGACGCCTTCTTATCGTTAGCGCATTAACTTCGACAGGCCTGTACTGTAGATCCAGTACGTCGTTATATATCCAGTGGGCCTTATATGTAATTGCCCTTTCGGGTCACGTCGTTATATATCCAGTGGGCATAATACGCTATTGCCCTTTCTGGTCACGTCATTATATATCCAGTGGGCATAATATGCAATTGCCCTTTCTGGTCACGTCGTTATATATCCAGTGGGCCTAATATGCAATTGTCCTTTCTGGTCATGTCGTTATATATCCAGTGGGCCTAATATGCAATTGCCCTTTCTGGTCACGTCGTTATATATCCAGTGGGCCTAATACGCTATTGCCCTTTCTGGTCACGTCGTTATATATCCAGTGGGCCTAATATGCTATTGCCCTTTCTGGTCACGTCGTTATATATCCAGTGGGCCTAATATGATATTGCCCTTTCTGGTCACGTCGTTATATATCCAGTGGGCCTAATATGCTATTGCCCTTTCTGGTCACGTCGTTATATATCCAGTGGGCCTAATATGCTATTGCCCTTTCTGGTCACGTCGTTATATATCCAGTGGGCCTAATACGCTATTGCCCTTTCTGGTCACGTCGTTATATATCCAGTGGGCCTAATACGCTATTGCCCTTTCTGGTCACGTCGTTATATATCCAGTGGGCCTAATATGCTATTGCCCTTTCTGGTCACGTCGTTATATATCCAGTGGGCCTAATATGCTATTGCCCTTTCTGGTCACGTCGTTATATATTCAGTGGGCCTAATATGCTATTGCCCTTTCTGGTCACGTCGTTATATATCCAGTGGGCCTAATATGCTATTGCCCTTTCTGGTCACGTCGTATATATCCAGTGGGCCTAATATGCTATTGCCCTTTCTGGTCACGTCGTTATATATCCAGTGGGCCTAATATGTTATTGCCCTTTCTGGTCACGTCGTTATATATCCAGTGGGTCTAATATGCTATTGCCCTTTCTGGTCACGTCGTTATATATCCAGTGGGTCTAATATGCTATTGCCCTTTCTGGTCACGTCGTTATATATCCAGTGGGCCTAATATGCTATTGCCCTTTCTGGTCACGTCGTTATATATCCAGTGGGTCTAATATGCTATTGCCCTTTCTGGTCACGTCGTTATATATCCAGTGGGCCTAATACGCTATTGCCCTTTCTGGTCACGTCGTTATATATCCAGTGGGCCTAATACGCTATTGCCCTTTCTGGTCACGTCGTTATATATCCAGTGGGCCTAATATGCTATTGCCCTTTCTGGCCACGTCGTTATATATCCAGTGGGCCTAATATGCTATTGCCCTTTCTGGTCACGTCGTTATATATCCAGTGGGCCTAATATGCTATTGCCCTTTCTGGTCACGTCGTTATATATCCAGTGGGCCTAATACGCTATTGCCCTTTCTGGTCACGTCGTTATATATCCAGTGGGCCTTATATGCCATTGCCCTTTCTGGTCACGTCGTTATATATCCAGTGGGCATAATATGCTATTGCCCTTTCTGGCCACGTCGTTATATATCCAGTGGGCCTCATATGCTATTGCCCTTTCTGGTCACGTCGTTATATATCCAGTGGGCCTTATATGCCATTGCCCTTTCTGGTCACGTCGTTATATATCCAGTGGGCATAATATGCTATTGCCCTTTCTGGTCACGTCGTTATATATCCAGTGGGCCTAATATGCTATTGCCCTTTCTGGTCACGTCGTTATATATCCAGTGGGCCTAATATGCTATTGCCATTTCTGGTCACGTCGTTATATATATATCCAGTGGGCCTAATATGCTATTGCCCTTTCTGGTCACGTCGTTATATATCCAGTGGGCCTAATATGCAATTGTCCTTTCTGGTCATGTTTGACTATTCTACTTGTATTGCTTTGTGTTTTTTTGGTTGTAATGGCCGTTGCCTGGTTGTGTGGAATTATAAATTGACTTTTCTCGTTTATAATAATAGGACGTTGATTTTGATATACAGAATCCAGAATGTTCATAAAATGCGCATCTGTTACACGCAAATGCAATACTAGTGTCAAAAATGAACATTCCAGTCCATGACCAAATCAAAATTCCAAAGCAAATTAAAAAATTGAAAATTGGGAAATTATATAAAAATTTCACTGGTCGGGGAAGTATATTGTCTATAGCCAAGACACTGGAATTGAGGGTTAGCAGGCTAACAGCACATAGAGTTCCTCTTTTATCAATTTATTTATTTATTTTGTATAAAGTACATTTTTCTTTTTTTTTCTATGACCCGCAAGGATTCTGACAATATCTTCATCCAATCAATTTGAACGTAATAAAAGGCGTAGGGTTTTATTGCACTTTAACATGTGTGTTACGGCGTAATTAACATTATCTATCGCTCATAAATCTAGATATGTCACGAGTTTCTCCCTAATTCGGGAGCACTTTTTTGATAATTAGAATGACTTATGTCCGAATGAAACATGCCAAATCATTTTATTTTCATTGCATTTATTCTAAGTTAAATCAGATTTGAATCAAAATTGGACAATCTAAAGAAAACAGGAAGCTCTGGAGCAAAACCTTATACATATAGGTGTTATGTATTTGTAATTAAGATAACCTTGAGTTACCTAACCCTGGTATATATTGTATGATATTGTATGATTATGCTTTTACTTTAAATTCATTGGAGACATACCATTTTTAATGTTTCACTTTTCTATACGGTCTTTCACGATTAATGTAGGAACAAAATGTAACTAAAAAATACCCAACACAACCAAAAAATACATAATTGTAATTAACAGCCAAACAGAAGGAAGACAACTATCACTGCATGAAAAAAAGTTTTAGAAACCAAACTTAATACAACAAGAATATATATAGTTGCAGTTACATAACATCTCAAGTACCACAAACCAATACATTTAATTCTAAAGTAAAAATGAAAGAAATTAGTAAAGTATAATTACAAAAGAAGAAAGAAATGTGTAACTAGAAGCGTGTTTTTGTCAAGAACACGTCACCAATCTACAAATTACTAACAAATTAACCAAATAAACTGAAAAGACAAATACATTGTACATAGACATAAAGATATGAATAAAGCTCAGTTATAAGTATGTACTCATTATTTGTTTTGTGTTTCCTCGTTTGTTTGTTAAATCCGAACCTACTTTTCTTGTTTTTATCACTAATGTGTATTGTTCTATGTTATTAGTTGCTTTGGTTGTTGTCAAGTACATATTTGGGGTTTAAAATCGCTCTCTTTTATTCCATTTATTGTAAATCGACCAATTTCAGAAACAAATTATTTTGACACAAACAGATAATGAATGACAGTTGCTATCAAACGGCAATACTAAATATTACAAACTGTCACAGAGAAAGACTTGACATGTTCAACATATATAAATCTAGATAAATCAACAAACAGTGTCGTCGATAATGGCTCATTAACCATTCAATTAGAGGCAATTAAAACGCGGAGTAACACCATGCTCTAGGCGTGATACTCCCCAGATTTAACTGTTAGCGTGCTGATTTATGGCCTTGTATGAATACAAAGCCACTGCAGGTGTTAGTTTCCAGATAAACTTCTCTCGGTAACTACTCACCATCATGAGCGCACCCGTATACAAGATAGATTGCCAATTTGTTACTTTTCAGATTTCATTCATAAAATATTACATCTTTGGCAGATGAAATACAAATGGTTATGTTTAACATTTGAATTACCGACTTTAGAATTTGATGTTAACGCGACAAGTGATATACCGTACAGTACAGCAAACAGTATAAGGATTTGAATAATTCGCTATAATATGTTTGCTGCTTCACCAGTGAAACTTTATAAATGTCTTACATGTGACTGTTTTTAATTTAATTTTAAAAATACTATAAACATTTAAAATTAAAAAATGTTCACCTTTTTAACATTTAAAAACTTATCTTAATTTTTGTAGTAGCAATGTTAATATTTTAATTAAAAATTCAACACATGTGTAGATGATCGCAATTTGCGTTTGAGTATAAAATGGGTTGGATCTTTTGCGATTCAAGTCGCACGATTTGGAATTAGCAGTGTTAAAACAAAATGGTGTCCACCCTGATCTATGTCTGGCAGAAGTTTATAATGCCTTCCGTGAAAACCAAGCTGATAAAGACACGTCATTTCATTCAGTTAAGGAATTTTTTTGCGAAAAAAAATCTGGTAATATTTTATGGAAAAACAAATAAAAGGTTTCAACAAAATTAAATTAATTGAAGATGTGATAAGCTTAAAAATAATGTTTTCTGTTGGTATCAATTATCCTTTCCCGGTTTGGAATTTGTTCAGATGCAGATTGCAGAAGATGTGTCACAAATTTCAGAGAAACTATGTATGTGATGCGTTTCCCTATAAGACATGCAAGGTACATTTTTGAATATGTTTTAAACATGAATTATGGCAACTAATAATTCATTTTATCCACAAATAACATAAAATATGTCTTCAAAACTATCAAACAAAGCGTTAGACATTTATTTAAACTTTTTTGTGGTAGTAAAGGATACCAGAAGAATGTCTGAAATGCAATAAAAGGTTGTTTGACAAGTGTAACTTCCGAATTTTATAGGTCTGCCATTGTTGAAAACAATTAATCTTCGACGCGTATATAGTTTACTTTTATTTGTTTGAAGATGTTATCTAGTAGTTATATTTGTTATATGAGGCATTGTAATATATATATATATATATATATATATATATATATATCATCGGTGGCATCTTGAAAGAATTTCATGTAGAAACTAAAACAAAGTTTAAAAAGCAAAAAAAATAATAATAATAATAAACAATTATGAACCAAAGCAAAACCAAACATAACAATCCATGTTCAAATTATAATCCTTCAAACCACAATCCAAATAAACAAAAAAGTAAAAGTCGAAGCAAATTAAGTGAAGCATGTGAACTCCGTCCAGGGAAGTGAGGTCGGGTGTTCCAAAGGGTAAGCACCTTTTAACCGCTACATGTGAAATCAAAAGTAAGAAAAAAGGAAAGTGGAACAACTATGGGACATTGAAAATATCCAGGATAACTTTGGATTCAAACATCATACTTATTAATAATATTGTGGTGAAAAAACCATGTTTGAATTTCAGGACTTTTGCTAATAAAATGGAGATATTGTTGTTGTCTATAAGCAGGGAGTTTCTAATTTGAACGAAAAGTGTGATATGATTTTTATTTTTTTATTTTTAAACTAACGCCTAATATCTTGTATTTTATTCCAATATTATAAATAAAATCTTAAATAAAATGTTTCAATTATTTTAAGTTTTGGAAACCATTTGTAGTAAAATATGAGTGATTTTGGTTTAAAAAAATAAATAAAGTGTTCTATATCACATAAAATTTCATATTTAATTTATTCATTACATTCCGTATACTTTTACAGTATATTATATTCAGTTGTTTTTATCTCATTTTCCCTTGCCTTGCTTTATCGTTTGTTGTTTTTGTTCTTGGTTGCCGCGGATAACGGTTCGGTAGCAGTAAACTATTTTAACCGATAAATTAATTATAAAGGGACAACTGTTAAAGAGATACTATTATTATATTATTAATTTTGATGTCATCAAAATCAAATTTTTCAATTGTTATTTATTTTAAACTTTTCACACTTAAGAGGTACCCTTATTGAGATATTATTTTTACTTTTTGTTTTGAATTACAATATATTTCATCATCAAATTTGCAGTCTTATGACAGATCTTTGAGTCCTTTCCGTCTTCAGACAGAAGCGTTGTTTATATTGATGATAAATAGATGATAACATAATTAGAATATCACCTTATCACATATATCCACACTTTTATTATCACAGTAACAAAATAACATCCAAAAAAAACCTCGTCCCTCTTATCAGGATATATCATAAGATTAATACAACCAAATATGTTTTCTATGATTGAAGAGTTCTACTTCCTGTCAACACTCTTATTTTTGTGGAGGGAGAAAGGTGAAAAGTTCATCTTACAAAATATAAAATTCCATATTATATCCACAATCATATTCTTTTAGTTTTCTTTGATATTTTTCAGTACTTTGAAAGAATTTTCGGTATGTAAATATTTGTATCCAATCAAAATTGAAAAAATATTACTTTACCTGGTAAATAAATAAGAAAATAACTAACCTGTAAACGTTTATTTATTCATTTATTGGTTTACTTGTTTATTGTATTTATTTATCGTACTTTTCATACATTTAATACAATTTGCCTAGTGGTTGTAACGTATGACTTAATAAAGAATATGAATATTTATGTATTTATTTTCATTGATCTATTTATCTATTTATTTGTTAATTTATTTTGTTAGTTATTCATTTATTTATTTATTTATTTAGAATAGATCTATAGAAGGAATTCGAAAGCGAGTATGAATAGCGGCCAAAACTTTTCATAAACTATGATACAGAATACCACAAAACTAATTTCGAAACAAAATATATAAATACAAATGCCAATTGCCATTAAAATAGTTATAAATATATATAATCCATGCAATTTTTACTAAACCTATTTAAATTTTGCAGCGTTAGACGGTCGTTTCGGTTGAATATAATTCCTCATCAGTAGTACTCGGATCAAAATTGTGGAAATAAGAATGTAATTAAGATGTTGAAATGAGAAAAATTAAAGGTCAAAATTATCATTTTACCAAATCGACCTAAGACAATACTCTGAATTATAAAGCATAGCTTAGTTTTTGAAAAATGGTAAAATTTATGAAGCGGGTAATTTTGTTTTATCAATTAATGTTTACCTGACAATACAATGTATTGCCTCCTGTTACCAATATTATCGGGGAATCAAAGTAGCATGAATATAGAATTTACGAGGCGGTCCAAATTTGACCACTTGGGATGTAACAAAAATTCACCGTTAAATTTCCAATTTTATTCAATGAGTTGAAAGACTCACGTGCGTTAACAAGCAGTTTATCCTGTAGTACACCACACATTGCAGATTTAATTAAATGCTCGATTACACGTGATAAAGTCTCTCGTGCCACAGTGATTGAAGATTTATAGGAAAGGATAGACAGGGTTAAGCCTTAATCCGCAGATTTATCCGACAATCTAGTTAGAAGTAACAATCACAAATTAAAATGAATAATTATATGTACAAATCAGTACACGCACCTGCATGTTTGAAACAATTAATTCATTGTGTGTTGTTTTTGTCTGATGTTCCGTTGTTTATTGTTGTTTCATTGTTTGATATCAAATTGTTTATGTTTAAGGTGTTTTCAAATATTTTATTTTTTTTGTTTTAAATGAATACAAAGAATCACTTATGTCAGGAAGGTATTTAACACAAATAAAATTTGGAATAGCAAGAAAAAAATTATAGCTGAAATTTTAACACTGAAAATTGGCCAATGCATCTCTTTTTACAAAAAGCAAATATATTTTATGACCAAAATGAAACTGTAAAATTGTTATTTCTAAACAATTTTATCTCAACTTTAATGCAAAGTAAAACCGTTCTCTCAAAATTCTTATAGCTTTGAGTGTTTAATACTTGTAGATACTATTTTTTAAACGTATCGTATGATTAAAATTTAACAAAATCTTTTGTTCTGTATTCATATTTAATTTTAAAAAATTGAGAGTCAGAAATTGACAAAAATGAAGGAAAATTTAAATATAATATTAAAACACATATAAATTTAAATATTGTAGATCGAATTAAGAAATTGAAATTTCACTAAAAATATGGAAATTGTATAAGGCGTATAGAATTTTGCTAAATATTTAGCCCTCCGGGCAAGAAAGAAAAATTACACAATGTCCCCTACACGCTTTTGAAACTTGACAACAGCCAATGCAACCAGAACACGAAAATATACAAGTATTTGAAAACTCCAGATATTAGACAACACTAGGTTTAATGACAAAAAATGCTCAGAAGCAATGTTACCAAATCTGTAGTTCCAATATTTTAATGTTCCTTTCATTCAACACGTGACATACCCTTCCGGAGCACCCGGCCTTACTTCTGTAGAGCAAGTGTTCTATTATTTTTTTTCCGATTTTTCTGAATGAAATATAATATAACGGAAGTCCAATTGCTTAACTCACTTTGCCCGTTTTCAGAGTTTTTACTTTGCTTTGGGATTGGGATTTTGATCATGGACCAGAATTTGTGTTTGATTATGATTAAAACAACGGACACAGACACATGACTGAAAAAGCAATATTTGACAATTTATTAATATCGGGAGAAGCTTAACACAATTCGTCTACCTCCCAAGTAAGCAGTTACCAAGTACAGATATATATAATTAAGCTGCAACATGTATGATGTACATAGATTGTGAAATTTACATCAAAACACAACATGTCCAAAATGTCTGTATGACATGTTTAAAACAACAACCAGGCATTCCAACAAGAAATAGAAACACTAGTTCTGTTCCCGAACATATACGCATCGGTAGCACGGTTAAATAAACTGAATTACTAATTACACAGAATACACAAGGGATCTTTTTCAGCCAGTGAAGCTGTCACAATCAACATGACACATGTAAATAAGCAAGACATGGTAGACGGTTAGAAATGAAGCAGAATTCTCCAGTGATTGGTAACCGGACACCGTCTGTGTGTTCATTCCTGTTTTTATACGCGCACTTGTTACCGTGTTTTGAAATGTAACCCCCGGACAACCTGAAGCTGACTCCGGGTCAGTGATAGTGTACACAATTATAACTGATAAAACTAGCCAATACAAAAAACACGTGCCCCTTTTAACACATTTTAACTGTCTACTTCCTAGATTTCCCCCAAATAATCTTTTTTCTTTGGATTCGTGCTGATAAATGTTTCCACATTCAGTGGATTTCTTAAGCGAGTTAGAAAGTGAAAACTGTTTTGCGTCAAGATCTTTAGTTTGTTGCTTATATAGATACGAAACCCAACAATTTAAGGCTAAGTAAAGTATATTTATAAGAGAATGGCCAAATCAACGAAATTATATACTTACCCCATAACGAACTAAACGAAACTGAAAAAACTTTTTTTGGATCTGCTACCAAAACAAGTTACAAATTTACATAAAAGGCTTGATTTGGTGTTGACAAGTACGAAGCTCGTTTGTAGAATTAAAAAAAACGTTTGTACGATTTAAAAAATTAATTTTTACTTCAAAAAATAGCACTAACAAACTTACGTAGACACGGCTACTTCATCCGCATTGGGCGAAATATTTTTGAGGACGTGTCTTCGAGCTGAATAAAATGTTTCAGAAACGAGACAGCATGATTTTGATATATTTTGCAGTTTGAACTATATGACTGTTTTCAAAACCAGTAACACAATTTAAACCCGACGAAACAAGTGAAACAGTTTGATAGTCTTGTAAAATTATTGCATAATAAAAAAAGAAAACCGCTTACAAACATTGTTTATACTTTAAACTGGTGGGGTAGTTGTCTATGTCAAATTTATCTCACCCAAAACGAGGTCGTCAGATGTAAATCGATGGAGAGAAAAGTGGAGTACCCGAAATAAAAAAAAACACCGACCTTTTGGTAAACTCCTCCATTGATTCTGAAGTGCGTGCTAATGGGTCATATCACCTTTCTACTTTAGAATCCCACTCGAACCGATCCTAATGTGAGAAAATGTATCAGTTCGTTTACCGAAGGTCGTTGGTTTTCTCTGAACACTCCGGTTTCCTCTACCATCCATGAACTGACCACCTCGACTCGAGTGGTATATCACTCCATGATCAATCACTCGACACCACTCATTTGACTCTACAGTGGAACTACTGTACTTTTAACAAAGTAGGCATATACAATATAGATTATATTGTGAATTGTTTTAAAAACATTTTAATAAAGTTTGTAAATATGTCATTTTATTTGTATAAACAATCAAAGAAAAGGTTAAAATAAAACATCAAACATTGAATATTTTCAATTTGATGTTTAAATAAATGTCCTAGTTTTTGTGACTGTCACGAGCCTAAAACGTGCTGGTCTGTTCTTAAAAACTCTAACTTAACTTGTTATGTGACACATAGATCTTTAATTTGCCAGTTTTTAAAATTATTACTTTGCTTTTCTTGTAATTGTTGTGTTTGATATCTTTAGAACTCTCTTGTCTACTTGTTCCAAAAATGATGCAGCCTTGATACGCTATTCTGATGGTTTTTCGTGTATCAATAAACTTCTAGAAGCGTATAGTTGCTTATTATTGTTATATGAATAGTTTTTTAAATAGATGAACATCTCCAATATAACCAAGGATTTACTTTATTTATATTTATTTCGTCAAGTTTTAAAATTGAGTTTTCTTCCTTAGTTTCGACAAAGCAACATCAATGGGTAGAGTTGAACTATTGTAATAACCTTGGAACCTTTGTCATAATAAAAGTTGTTGTATGGTTTTACATTTTTATCGCTGTTTTGCGATTGCAGATAAAACAGGTAAAATCAATATGCTGAGAAATGAATTGATGTAATGCAATGAATATTCCTTTTTTTTTTTTTTTTTTTTTTTTTTTTTTTTTTTTTTTTTTGTCTCTCGTGGTCGAATTTGTGAATTTTAATAATTTCTAAAATAAAGTGATGTTATTACGGTGGTCGCTGATTTTATTAATATTACTCTAAAATGTTTCTTAAAGACGGAAACTGTAAACATCTTCACGTAGAGGAATTATATGTCCCTCATTTTATGAATAAATTTAGTTGCTATTATTATATAAGAACATACCTTCCAGCTTTTGTGACTATCATTTCTGTACCAAGTTCATCAAATTCATCCCAAAGTGATTTCATCTCCAGTTGAGTATTTACACTGAGTAACTTTGGATGAAGTGGTTTCTTACAATGTTCACTTTTATCATCCAGTGACGTTTCTGAATTTTCACAATTTGAATTATCACAATTTCGCTTCATACAATCCATACTGTTCCTTTTATCACAATCTGAATCATTTCCGGTTCCGGTACTAGGAATTCTAGATGGCGCTTCTTGAAAACATTCAAATCTTTCGTAAAATGGCCTCCCAGTTCCTGCATTTAATATACAAGCTAAAATAAAAAAAAATGTATATATAATTTAAGTTACTAAATTCAAACAACTGGTGCCAACAAATTAATATTGTGACGAATATCTCGAATTTAGATAGTTCTGAATGGTGTCTAGTTGTGCTGTTGGAGTTCTTGCAAGATAGGACAACTAGCCTACTTAATTTACATTTGCTAAAGCAACCACGAACATGTCGAGACAACAAACGACTGAGACAAGAAAGCGACACCAGATTCTCACATGTTGGAAACACTATATTTTAAATCCTATCTCCGATCACTAAAGACACTATCTAGGTTTGTGCTTGAACTTAATGATAATGACTACCCCATTGGCAGGATAATCGTAAAAAGTTTTTTCCAGAAGGGAACATTTGTCAATTTAAACCGCTTAACTTTTTAATTTGGTCATCGATTTGGATACGATTTTCGAAATGGTATTAAAAATATTAAATGAAAATATTCGTTTCGGTGCAGGTATTCTTCATGAAAATTGTTGATGTTTAAGAACTTACAATAAAGAACATGCACAGAAATGTGTAAATGAAATAGGGTTATATATATTTTTTAAATATCAATGAAAATGTGCAAATAATCGACATCTCGTTTCTTCTCTCACGATAATTGTTATTTATATTATTAATTGTAATAAAAACTTTGACACAGGCGAATGGAATAATGTTTCAGCTACCAAATGCTCAAAAATTAAGACTTAAACAGCCCTATTCAGAAAGAAAATTATATTTGTTAACTAGGTGTAATTTTCCTTAGGACAACAGTACATCTACTTTATAGGACAGCAATTCCTCGTGTACATCATTCTGTCATATAATTGTTTGAATTTTCTGAATGTAATATTCAAAAATTTATAGTTGTCTTTTTGAATATTTTATTCAGAAAATTTTAATATAACAAACACATCCTTTAACTGCGTATTAGTATTGTTGTTGTTCTGCTAATTGTTGAAGAAGTGATATGTTTGGATTTACCACGGAGCTTGATCTAGACATTGTTTGTGTTACAAAACTATGTCAGGTCAATTTTATATTTAAAGTAAATATATATCATATTGTGACTCTTTAAATATTTTATAACACAAACAACTGGTCTGTTAAATATAACTTAATCGTTAAAGGATTTAAAACGTTCTGAACATGTACTATGAACCATGTTTATTATACAAGCAAAATGTGTAGACTGTTGTTTTATTGGAATTGTACATTCATTGCCATTATACAATCTTCAATGTACATAGCGGCGTTTTATTCCATGGTAAGCCAACTACACACCCCTGAGCTTTTCATAATTGGTAAGTATAATATATGCATATACGTTAACAGTTTAAAAGACATTTACTTTGCAATAGTTAAATCAACTAAATAACATAACAAATTTAAAATAAAACAAAGCGATAAACATCTTCACATTATTTCAAACTACCGATTATTAAACTGTTTAGTTTAATTTGCGGTTCTCTATGGGCACTTCAGTATTCTTAACCTTTCAAGGGTTAACCACTTCGATATAAGTGACAGAATCTTGACTGTGATTTAACACGTTATTTCTCCACTCCCTACTTTGGACAGGCGCTATAATGACAATATTGGGAACCGATATTGTGGCATCCGGTTTAATGGTACAAGTTTCAAAAGTTATTTCAAAAGGCCCTAGTTTCAACTACTAGTATTTCACACCAGTGGCCCTTGAGCATTTAAAAAGTGCATTATTTTATCAAATGAAAGAAAAGCAAACGTTCTGAAAAACAAGCTTCGTAGGATTTGACACAAAAATGTCAATAAAAGGCTTTGCCATCTCCAGTTTGATGGTGGGATGCACACCTAGTCGGTAATAATAATTATGTTATTAAACTCGTTTTAATTTTTACTTTGATATAATTATAGGATTGTAGTAAACTGTTATAAATATAACATGCATGTATTAATAGTATTCAGTGCTAATAAATTAACGTGTTTTAGATCTAAAGAATTTTACCGTTTTATGCTTATTAGCATGTGACACTTGAATAAACTAGAAAAACTGTGAGCCACAAGCTCACAAAAAATACCCCCGCTCCCAAAAATCCATCGGATCAATTTTTTAAATAGGAGGTACACATCTACATTATATCACAAAGATTGTGTGAAAGTTTGATAAAAATCCATTGAAGGGTTTAGGAGGAGTTGCGGATAAGAGATAGGTACCCTAAGGTGTAACAGAAGGACGGAAGGACGGACGGACACACGGACGGACTCCCCTATCACTATATACCCCCCGCTTAACTTTTTAAGCGGGGGGTATAAATTTATTATTACTATTACTCTCTCTCTCTGTGTGTGTGTGTGTGTGTGTGTGTGTGTGTGTGTCTGTGTGTGTGTGTGTTACCGTTCTATTATTTATACCATAATTATAATAATTTTCAATTTGATAAAATACATTTTGGAATTTCTATTATTTTCTATTTTTTAACATCTCAAAAATATTTGAATTTCCACAATTTTGTTCCGAGCTGATGAGGAATTTAATTCAGAACGAAATGACCATCTAGTGCTGCAAAATTAAAACAGAGTTGGTGATAAATAAATTTGTAGGCATGTACTTTTGTATAACATTCAAAAGGTCAAAATAGCAGTATTTTACATAGTATTTAAAGATTTAAAACTGGGAGAGAAAATTAAGACTCACAAGCTTCATGATAAAGTATAATTTATGAACCTTAAGCTATGTCGTTATTTCGTGAAACAACATTTTCTTAAATTTAACATATATACAAGAAAACCGAAAAAACAATTTTCTAATTTTTTCACACGTTTTTCAACAAAAAAAATTTGTAAGACCTACTGAAAGGTCTTGATTTATTGTTACGAAATATGCATTCTATTGGCACTCTTAGATAAATACAACTAAAGAAATTTTCCCATGAAGAAAGTCCCCAAAATCCGAGTTTTCATATCGCTATTAGGATCGGAATGTTTAAAAGTTAAAAATCTTCAGTAATTTAATTTCATTTTCATATTGCGTTCGGCTTCGCGTTTCACATTTTCAGCGATACAGTTGTCCAAACGTTTTATTACGGTATGCATCATCAGAAGGAAATCGACTGTGTAAAAAGTTATGGGAAATGTTCAACTAACTAAGCACTCAGTACGTAATAATTACAAGTCATTTATATGTTGTTTTGTCATATTAACATGTTTAGTGTTCTAGTACATGACAAACATGGTGTAAAATTTGACAAGTTATTTTAGAATAAAAAACGGGAAAAGTTTTTATTTTAAAAATACTATTATGTATTATTGTATGCAGTATTTTGTTTAAGTGCATTTTATTTCGATTACCTTTAAGTTGGTAATGAATTCACTTAATTATAGATTTTGCCTAAGCGCATTCGATGAAGTTTAAAATGTATTCCTTTCCGTGACATTCGATGAAGTTTAAAATGTATTCCTTTCCGTGACATGTAAAACAGTTAAATTGTAATTTAACAATTGAGGAAACCGGTTTATATAAGAGTATACTCTTGTTCCGAGATCCTCTGTATATATGTTAATGACTTTTGTAAACTATAGTTTCAAAAATAAACATTGTTTAAAGTAAATGAATTCCCAAAAAATATAAAAGCATTAAAATTATAATTTTTCATCACCAGAACTATATTCTTCTAAATTATTTTGTTCTGATAAAATGATAGCAATATTTTAAAAATATTTTAAAAATTTGCTTTAAGTAGACTCTAGATTTTTTTACAGTTAAGTGTTTTGACAATTGTTGGGACTAGCTGATTAATTTCCCATTGAATCTTAAACAATGTGTTATCAACATATCCCGGTAATACCGACATTTTGTTGATATCTGAAATGAACCATTAATTTTAAGATTTATTTATTTTGGGAAATCATTTAACTATATCTAATTAACACAAACGTTTCGCTCAGTCTATAATGCGAACCTCAGAAATACATGCATGATGGCTACAGATACTGAAAGTCGGCTTTAGCTTAAACAAATGTAAAACGCGCCCGGAAAGCGGTTTGTGTTTATTTTTTAAAAAAATATCCTTGCTAAAACATTTTTACTCAAATGGTTAATTAATATTCAAAATATTATTCAAATAAAAAATATTCCATAAAAAATACAATATTGAATTAACTGCTTCTATCTGATAATAATTGTGAGTATTAAATTTTGAACAAAAATTTCAGAATTATTGCCAAAAACATAAAATAAAAATTTTTGGCTAACCAACTGCTTAAGCTAACGGAAGTTTAAACAACTGGGCCTCGCCGAAAAATATACAGTCAAACCGTAACTGCACAATTATTTGACTTGCCTAGTTATCCAAATTTTGGTGGTAACAAAATTAAGGGGAAAAAATGCATTTCTTTTCTGTCTTTAAAGGTTGTTAGTATATGGATTTGTGTTGAATTTGTAATTTCCCATCCATTAATTCGAAAAAAAGACAAAAATAGTATATATCCATGAAGCATTATTTTGTTAAAAGCTATTTTATCATGCAATTCTTTAACTAATTATTTTATATAGCTATGTCATATACATTTTTTAAATTTTATCATTAATTACATTTTTTAAAATGACATATGCATTATTGTCACATAGCGTTTTTTAAATTTATTTAATGTTAACATTTTAAAAATGGTGTTTCAGCTTTATATAATATATACGAGTCTGTGGTAGTCAATTCAATATGCGTTTTAAAATCTTAGAAGTACATTTTATACTTTGCTGTGATTTTTAAGGTGTCCGTTTTGTACTCTTAGCTAGCAAACATCGTTTATTGAAATAACAAAATATATTCAATGTACCAAAACGTGAGAAATATTTACACGATATTTATACTGATACCAAAAATTAAATAGATGTGAAATACATATCATCAAAATAATCTAAAATCACAATTTTCTGGTAAAATAAGAAAATAATCCCTTATGGGACGCCACCGACACTTTCCTACCAGCATCACTGTCATGCATCATTTAACAGAAACTAGTACCACTTGAATCCTGTGGAGATGTTTATTGCATTATAATCACGGTTATTATGTGCTCATTTTCACCGGTGACAATCACGTGACATTTTTGAATTTTTATACAATAAAATATTCAAAAGATATTTTTTTAAATGTTTATGTTAATGTTATCATAATTGAACGATTGGTCAAAAGAAATAAAATATTTTTATTTTTGAGCAATTAATTATCCAGTGCAATTTTAATGCAAATGCCGAAACAAACTTTGACAAATAATACCTGAAATGGTAATTCAATTCTTATTAGAGTCTGAGATGGACTTCGGCACATTTTCCGATAAGAAGCTTACCGTCGATCTCGGAATGCACTCTTTACATTTTTACGTTATGCATTTTATCATTCACAGAATTAAAATGTCGTAGTTTTTTGTTTTTTTTTTATATAAAACTTGGTGCATATTTTCAAAATACTTTCGTTCAATTGCACAAACTTTGAACACATAATAAAGTAAGAAAACGAAATGCAATTTTTTTCCGTTTTGACATTACAAACTATCGAATTTTTTAATTTTCCGGTTGATTGTTTTTTCGTAAAAAAATAAAGAATTAAAAAAACTGAATTATAAAATTAACATGCTCACCAGAAAGATGTTCTTACACCAGAAAATAAAAGAATTTCAAAATCTTTATTTATTCTATCATCCTAATTACTTTTTTCTGCATTGTAAGAATCTGTCATCAAAGTCCAAATCTAATCATGAAAGCGTGTTAAAGACCCTGATTAGGTACCTGTCATCCATCTTGGAAGCTTACAATCGGATGGCTGCCAGGATGTGTTTGGATTATCAGGGTGTGAAAACGCTTGTCATCAAATTATTTTTAGGGGTAACATTTAATGATATCCACATTAAGCGATATTCGTTTGATATATAAAGTGCTTCATTAACTGACGGGCTCCGAAAATATTTATAAAACATAAAAAATCGGAGCGATATGACCTTTTATAAAGTTTTTTTTTTTTTGCCTTGATTGATTCATCACTAATCCATCTGCGGACCTCCCGAGTTAAACGAGTAACGTAGACAAGTGAACAGGTTAGCTCATCATCAGATATTTATATAAACGAGTTTTACATCTATACGCGCGGTAGGATTTTTTAGCGACCGTGACGTATTAAAATTCTCCCCGTTGGTATTTTTTGCTTCATTTTTAAAATGTTATTTTAATTAGAATTCAAAAATGGTTATTTTGAAAGATGTTTTTGTATTTAATTTTTTTTACTTTTAAATTGTTCTGAAAGCCGTGTTCTTGAAAACTAAATATTACCAAAATTGTATCTTATTTTCCGGATTTTTACTAAGTTATTGTAGTCAGTGAAGATTTTTAAAATTTATTATTATTTGATGCAATTTTGTTACATAGTAAATTATTGTTTCGTTATTATTTAAATTTAAATTTCTTTGCACAAACAGACTTTTCCAAAATTTGCCGAAAAAAATTGCAATAAAGTAATTTAAAAAAACTCTTACCCTCCATTCCTTTCATTCCCATAGAGTATCCGCCATTTGGTCCCCAATCAAAGAGGCAGTCTGTGCTACACTGGGTAGGTACGGAAGGATACCCTGTAAGAGAACCAAAAACCGAATCTGCGAACGGCCCAGACATCAGAGCTGAAATACTAAAAGCGTTCGCTCTTTGAGACAGTGAGGCATTACTATCCATGTGTAGTTTCACTATAATGAATTAAATCAAGTTTTCTGACATTAATAAACTTATTTTTACCCAATGTAACTTTTTCTAACTGTTACTATAGGTGATAAAGTTATCGTAAATAAGACAAACGAGCGACACACGCGAGCCTGCCCAATTGATGTAATCATCCAAAAAACCGGGTTGTGATTGGTCAAAAATCCCTGATGGGTGTCAAAGGTCAATTTGAGTGATAAATCTAGGGGAGGGGATTGCTTCAGCGTATACACTTGCAGTTTGATTTATCCCACGTCGTTAATATAATATCAGAGGTTTAATTAGAGATTTCGGTTTTATTTTCACTTTCGACATGTCAGAGTGGTTCGGAATCCGCAGAAATGGTGTTCGGCTGAAACAAACATGCTCCCAAGGATTATACATAGGACTCATTAATCATAGTGATGGCTTCAAAACTCTGACATGTTACAGGGAACATCCCACCTAACTAAAGTATACATACATGTTCGGATACTCTATCCAATTTTCTATCTCTCCAAAATGTTTACATTACACTAGAACCTTGTCTAATATTTTCAAAATAACGTCCGGAAATAAATTCTTTTATTTCTGTACCAGAAATGAGTTATAGAGTATCTGGGTTCTATATCGTCCGTAATTCACCAATATATAATTAGGTTTTATACAATACATTTCAACTCACTATTTTTAAAATGGATAATTTATTTTGATATAAATATATAAAAAAAAATTGGTTACAATTTTGGTCCAAGATCTAATGATGAGAAAGTCTATTCCGAATCGGCCGTCTAGTGCTGTTAAATTAAAACTGGTACAATATGTAATTTAAACTACTAAGCCAGCCAATATCTCTGCTGATGGACGTTTCCCAAAGGGTATAATAACTCAGTAGGTAATAATTGTGAATTATTGTCACTGAGAAATATAATATTGTCAAAATTTGCTGCTAGTTAAAATTTAAAATCTCTCAAAAACTTCGGTATGCTCCTTCATGCAACATATTTTCTTAGCTTAATTTGATAAAACAGTTTTTGGTCCGTGAACATATTTATAACCCTAACCCTAACCCTAACCCTCATACTTGAAAAATTTGGTTTCACAATTTTGGTCCAAGTGTGTCATATTATAAATGTTTGAATTTTCTGAATGAAATATTATGAATGCCATATTATAAATTTTAAACATTTCATTCAAAATTCATAATATCACACAATCACTGCTGATTTGTCTAGTGCTGTAAAATTAAAACTGGTAAAATATGTAATTTAAACTGCCAGTCGGTATCTCTGCTGGTGGACGTTTCCCCGAGCGTATCACCGAATCAGTATGCAATAATTGTGTATTATTGTCAGAAATATACTATTGTCTAAATTTCCTGCTGGTTAAAATTTGAAATCTCTCAAAACTATGGTATATACTCCCTCATGCATAGTATTTCCTTGGCTAAATTTGGTAAAACAATTTTTGGCCGTAAACATTGGGTACTTTTTAACATCTTGAAAAAAATTGGATTCACAACTTTGGTCCAAGAACTACTGATGAAGAATTGTATTCCGAAACGACCGTCTAGAGCTGGTATAATATTTAATTTAAATCCTTGAGTGGGTATATCTGTTAGCTGGTGAAAGTTCCCCCGAGGCTATCAAAAATCCACACTATTGTCTAAATCTGCTGCTAGTTAAATTTTGAAATCTCTCAAAAACTAAGGTATACTCTCTCATGCAAAGTAATTTCTTAGCTAAACTTGATAAAATATATTTATGTCCTTTGAGTATCCTTTCAATATCTTGAAAAGTTTTGCTTCACAATTTTGGTCCAATCACTACTGATGGGAAATTCTATTCCGAAACGGCCGTTTAGTGCTGTAAAATTAAAACTGGTATAATGAGTAATTTAAACCACTAAGCCAGCCGGTGTCGTTTCTCTGAGGATATCACAAAATTAGTATGCAATAATTGTGCATCATTGTCCGAAGTAAACTATTGTCTACATTTGCTGATAGTAAAAATTTGAAATCTCTCAAAAATAAGGTATACTCTCTCATGCAAATTATTTCCTTAGCCAAATTTGGTAAAATATACTAGTATTTTAGTTCTTGGGGTATCTTTCAACATCTTGAAAAGTTTGCTTTCACAATTTTGGTCCAAGCACTACTGATGAGAAATTGTATTCCAAAACGATCCATCTATGGCTAGTGTAATATAAACTACTGAGCCGGCATCGCTACTGGTGAATATTTCCCCAAGGTTATCACAAACTCATTTGGCAATAATTGTGTATTATTGTCAGAAATATACTTTTGTCTTAATTTGCTGATAGTTGAAATTTAAAATCTCTCAAAAACTAAGGTAAACTCCCTCGTGCAAAGTATTTCCTTAGCTAAACTTGATAAAATATATTTTTGTCCTTTGAGGATCTTTTCAGCATCTTGAAATTTTGGTCCAAGATCTAATGATGAGAAAGTCATTTCGGAACCAGCCGTTTAGTGCTGTAAAATTAAAACTGATATAATATGTAATTTAAAACACTATGCCAGCCGGTATCGCTGCTGTTGGACGTTTCCCCGAGGGTATCATAAACTCAGTAGGCAATAATTGTGTATTATTGTCAGAAATATACTATTGTCTAAATTTGCTGCTTATTAAAATTTGCAATCTCTCAAAAACTACGGTATACTCCCTTATGCAAAGTATTTCCTTAGCTAAATTTGGTAAAACATCCCTTTCCGCAAAAATACTTCTAACCCTAACCTAACCCTAACCCTAATGGGTATCTTTTCAATATCTCGAAAAATTTGGTTTAACAATTTTGGTCCAAGTGTCATAACTTCCATTTTTGAATCATCTGAATGAAATGTTATGAATGTCATATTGTAAATTTTTGAATATTTCATTCAGAAAATTAAAAAAATATAATATGACACAAGCAGTACTGATGGACATTTTTATTTCGAAACGATCATCTATAGCTAGTGCTGTAAAATTAAAACTGGTATAATATGTAATTTAAACCACTGAACCAGCCGGTATCTATGCTGTTGGACGTTTCCCCGAGGGTATTATAAACGCAGTGGGCAATAATTGTGTATTATTGTCAGAAATATACTAGTGTATAAATTTGCTGCTAGTTAAAATTTGAAATCTTTCAAAAACTAAGGTTAACTCCCTCGAGCAAAGTATTTCCTTAGCTAAATTTGATAAAATATATTTTGGTCCTTTGAGGATCTTTTCAGCATCTTGAAAAAAATTTTGGTTCACAATTTTGGTCCAAGATCTAATGATGAGAAAGTCTATTCCGAACCGGCCGTCTAGTGCTGTAAAATTAAAACTGGTATGATATGTAATATAAACCACTGGACCAGCCGGTATCTATGCTGTTGGACGTTTCCCCGAGGGTATTATAAACGCAGTGGGCAATAATTGTGTATTATGGTCAGAAATATACTATTGTATAAATTTTGCTGCTAGTTAAAATTTGAAATCTGTCAAAAACTAAGGTATACTCCCTCATGCATAGCTTTTTCGTAGCTAAATTTGGTGAAATATATTTTGTTCCATTGGATATCTTTTCAACATTCTTGAAAAGATTTCACAATTTTGGTTCAAGCACTTCTGATGCTTCCGTATTCCGAAACGGTCATCTAGCGCTGTAAAAATTAAAACTGATATAATATATAATACATATCGGATTAAAATACATAACTAACAATACAATATTATATTTTTGCTAAAGACATTCAGCTTTACGAGAATAATTTTTTCCAGAAATTAATATTGTGAAGATTTTAACAAACATAATAATTAATAGATGGCCGTGTATTCGTGGTAAGTGCCACTAATTTCTTGGTTCTTAGTTGCATTTGCAATGTCCCGAAGTGTGGAAAGCTTGTTCAAATCAGATATTTTGGTAACATTTCTTTTTTATTTCAAATTGAATTTTATAACTCAGTTTACCAATTTTCATGACATTTTCGCCACAGTAAGTAATGTAATTTCAGAATGTTTGGTGAAAAACAAAAATTTGTTTAAGTATTTATTATAAATGCAAAATGCTACATTGGACATTTTTGTAGAGAGTGTAAGTTTACGTTATTGGATATTACTTGACCCAATATCCAAATTAAGATTTGATTTTTGAGTTCACGACCTGTATAAATACATGGCAACATATAGACCTATATTTCAAACATGTTTTCAAACATTTATTGTTCTATCTGGATATATATATATATATATATATATATATATATATATATATATATATATATATATATAATTGCTGTTCAGTATACATTGCAATACAACTCTCGGCTTTAACATAGTTTGCCGCATATAAAAAGTACTGTATTTTTACACACCTGGGAAAGAAAACGTATTTGCATATTTAATACCAAAAAGGTCCGTTGCCTATTTCATATTACCGAAAAACTGTCATGTAAGCTAATTAAAGCAAGGTTTACCACCCACACAAAGACTCATAGACTAGAGCATAATTTAATAATAGTTTCTTAAACGACATTTCTCTTTGTTTTCAAATTACAGTATATCTGGTGTGGTAAAAATTAAAACGTGGTAACACTTGGTATAACAAAAAATAAAGATACCAATCCATGTCCAAATCACAATCCCAAAGCAATTTAAAAACATTGAAACTGACGATTCAAGTTCAATACTTGACCTTCCAACAGGGAAGTGAAGAAGGGTGCTCCGCAAGGGTAAGCATCCCACGTTTATTTAGCTACACGTGTCACGTGTGAAATTTTGGAGACACGGCTTAGCTTATCAACAATATTGTAATAATGGCCATGAAACTTTTTGAGAAGTTTAAAAAGTCTCGACTTGCAATATCCCTGGGTCAACAATTTATTTGTAAACAGCTTGGTTCATCGTATGAAGTCCCCATGCTAGGAACATTGCATCCATATTTATTCCCACAATACCTGTTTTGAAATTTTTCTACGTTTTTACACTACAGTATAATCCCCTAATTGCTCTTTTTCAAATAATGTTTTATAAATAAATTTGATGAGTTGTTGTTTTTGAAACATTTGTTTGTTTATTTATGTTTGGTCCATTAACCGCACATATGTGACGTAACTAATTTGATTGTCAAATTTGTGTGTTGTTTATTTAAAAATCGTCATTGTAAGAGAGTATAGAATTAATAAATATGGACAAATATTATGCAAACTTTCAGTCAGTTTCGATCAACACTTATAAAACATAACAGATTTGAAAAAAATGCAAATTTTTTGAAGTATTTTCATTAATTCTATATGAATATCTTTTAATTTCATTTAGAGCGTAAAGTGTTCGGGGCGGAATGGAGTGAGGGTGTTTAACTACCCTGTCAAGGTTCTTTCACTCTCATTGTGATTGCCAGTACTAGTCTTGTGATGGTGAAACAACCAGAGTACCTTTAGAAAGGCTTCGCAAGCGAGCTTACAAACTTGCGCATACTAGGATCTGCCCGATTGCAATTCGAACCTAAACTGTCGGTACTTCAGTTTACTTTGTTGCCGAGGACATGTAAATAAGATGGTGAATAAACATTTTAGGATATTGCAATTTGCTTTTGTTTATTATGTTGACAATATATGTATTTAATTTGTCTTTGTCTGATTCCCAATTGTGTAAATTGTGCAAGATTAGCCTATTTTACAGTGATAATAAGGATTTAAGTATTTTTTGCCTTGCCAGTGAGAGGCGCTGTGAGCCGTTAGTCCGGACTTTTAGTCCACTCGGCCACCGAGGTCATGTGAGTTGAGTGAATAGGTTTAGTCTCACTAAACTGTCTGAGACAGGTAAACCTGGCTATAGTCCATTTCCTATATATGCATATTTATCATCATAGTCAAATTTAATGGGTTTTTTTTAAAAGCAACAAAAAAACAACAAGGAATATCCATAAAAATAATAATCAATTAATGATAAATAAAATCAGTAAAAAAATGAATAAATAAGAAATATAAATAATTTAATCAGTTAATTAATAAAAACTAGTTAATAAAATAAATAAATAAATAAATGTATTAATAAAAACCAGTAAAGAAATAAAAATCGGTAAATAAAGAAAATTAAATAAATAAATAAATACATGTACATAAATAGATAAAAATAAATTAATAAATTTGTTTTATGATCGGAAATATGGCCAAGTTTTAGAAAACAACATTTTAATAAACTATACCAGGATTTCAAGCAGTTTCTAAGAGAAAGGTAATGACAATAACGATATTCACTTTTGTTCCTTATTTAAAAAAAATCTTTTAGTTGTTTTTCTTCCATTAAAATTTCCCTTATGTAGTGAGATTTATGGATTTTGTGAAAAATTAATGTTATTGTCTGTTTAAAGTATTCCGTAATTTTTATTTATTGGTAAATGAATTTAGGTCTTTTTAATTAATAACCTGCTAATTATAGTGAAATTCTGTCCCTTTTCACAATTTCAAAATGTGAATGTTAAAATATAATTTTGATTATATTATTATTATAAAATTTTATATTGGCTAACATCTTCAACAGTTTTCAGTATTCAGTTTAAAATAGAATTGAACACATTTAATATTTCTCGTTAAATTGGTTGTATGGTGCTTGTATGATTTGCATTAATGTCATTTTATTTTGAAACAGACTTTAGTTTACCTGTAATTAATTTTCATTGTTCTCTCCATGGTCCACAACCATGTTCAAGTCTCACTTAGCATACATAAAAATCTTACATTTTTACCTTGAAATTCCAAATGTATGCTAAGTGAGACTACAGGGAGTGAATAAACATGCTGAAATATGTCAATTTGATGTCCGTCTAAAGTTGGGGGTTTGACATTCAACGGTTTCTGATATGTCTCTTATCTTGTCCCTTGCCATTTGTTGCGATTTTAACGTTATCTTGGTTGCCAAGACAAGTAAAAAACTTTTTAATATTGGATTGCATTTTATCTAAAGATGACCATTTTCCATTGTTGCAATTTATGTGTATGGACCAAAATTTCGAAACCGAAATTGTTTTCAAGATGTTGAAAAGATTACCAAAGAACCAAAATATATTTTACCAAATTTAGCTAAGGAAATACTTAGCATGAGAGAGTATACTTTAGTTTTTGAGAAATTTTAAAATTTTAACTTGCAGCAAATTTAGACAATAGTATATTTCTGACAATAGTACACAATTTTTGCCTACTGAGTTTGTGATATCCTTTGGGCACCAGACACCACCAAAGATACCGGTTCAGGGGTTTTTACTTTCCATATTATACCAGTAATAATTTTACATCACTAGATGGTTGTTTCGGAATACAATTCCTCATCAGAAGTGCTTGGACTAAAATTGTTTTCAACTCGGATGTTGAAAAGATTACCAAAGAACCAAAATATATTTTACCAAATTTAGCTAAGGAAATACTTTGCATGAGGGAGTAAACTTAGTTATTGAAGAATTTTTAAAATTTTATCTTTAACTTTTCTGACGAGATCCATGTTATTCATAAAACCACATGTGTTTAAAGCTTTTTTTACAATCTTTGAAAAAGTACAACGATATGATGGCAAAGTCACAATTTAGTACGTTTTGAACATTTTTGTTTGATGCATCATTTTGTACATGACACAATATAAAAAAAACTCTTTAATTTTTATATATGGACTTATGACATTTCGACAATTTTAATCTATTCGTAGGACACTTTTCCATATATTCATGGGACACTTCCGCGTCCAATAATTTGACATTTAAATGAAAATCCCCTTTGACTTGTTTTTTTTTTTTTTTTTTTTTACTGTTTCGTAATTAACATGCGATTAAATGAACGTTCAAAAAATTTTAACAGTGTCCGTTCAAAGTCGGCGTTTTATAATAAATGTTATCACGAATCGAATTCCATAAATTTAAAGAGGCATTTGTGACCGACATAAGCCCCTACTTTGGACGTACAGTGGATCTGATGGAACAATTATTTTCAGTATTATAATACTAGTATAGTATCCTATTATGCATATACCATTTTAGCCTTTTTTATACAATGAGTTGATTGATCACCGGGGAAAAATATTTTAAATTCCAAAACAAAACAAAGTAAAAAATAAAAAGTAAATCCATGGAATAAAAAATATAAGAAAATAGCTAGTAGTTAAACTCTCTCTCTCTCTCTCTCTCTCTCTCTCTCTCTCTCTCTCTCTCTCACACACACACACACACACACACAACACACACACGTGTTTAATTGTTAATTGTTTATATTAAGTGTACGTTTCCGTGATACGTTGCGTAATGAATTATTTATTCTGAAGATATATTATCTAGAAATTTGAAATTGACATTAAACAAATAGAATAATCTTCGACAAGTTAAGATGAACTATAACTGACGGAGAGGGCTTACTGATAAAAGAAAATCATTAAAGTGAAACATTAAACCGAACCCTAATCATAGTATACTGTATAGACATGTCGAAAGTTTAACATCGAGCTAACGACAAGGTGTCGAATCCCGACTGTCGAGTAGCCGAGAAATTGATAGATTCTGACACGAGAGATAGATGGCAGCTGCCAAAAAATTGTCGCAATATAGCCACCGAAGGCCAAAGTGAGGTGTCAAATCGGCACCAATTCGTTAGCTGAGTGTTAAACTTTCGACAAGCCTGTACTATAGATACATGTGATTTCTATCAATTTATAACAGCGCGAACCTGTAACAGTCATCTTATTATACATCAGGAATCAATTCCTGAGAAAATGCCGAAAATTTACATAAATAAGTATTTTTAATTTTTAAGAAAATCAGATAAAATTTCAAAATACATGTAGTTTATAATTTTAATAAACTGTGTCAAATTTATGGATCAATTTTAACTTTGTTTTAAAACATTTGGCAGTTACCAGGAAAAACATTGAAATCTGTTCTACGTTTTTCTTGACAATTCTGATAAATTGAGTAATAGTTTGTTTCTGACTAGATTAAAATTTAAGATTTTTTTTAAAGAATTGGTATCTTCATGCTGACAGACTTTTATGTTTTGAAAAATAATAATTTTTTTTAAAAAGTCCAAAGGTTGAAAATGCAACCGAGATAATAATAACACACCAATTGATAGTTTCTGTAGTTAGTTGTTTTTAATCGGTGGCCTCTAAAACAATTTATCAAAATATTGTCCACAGTGGGAAGTTCTCATGTATAAAGTGGTGTATCGTGGCGGTCAGTTTGGGGACTTTTTGTAAGTGTAACATTTCTGAAAAACCAATAATCCAGGAAGGCGGATGCATTCGTCCGAGGAGTGCAACATTTCCTGCATTAAACGTTTTACCAAATTTTTGGAAGGATATGAATATTTAAAATGTTTTATGAAGAAAAAATCATATGGTAGTGGAAAGCATTTTTTGATGTTTTAAAACAAAGAGTGTCCAAAATCAACTCTTTTTAAATTAATAACTGTAAAATGCATACCAAAGAATTTTTGAAAAACTAAAAATATATGTGATGTGTATTAATTTTGTGAAATCAGTTCTTGTAGACTTACCCCATTTTCTCATATTTTGGCCGACGGCATTGGACTTTTCCAGGTATAGAACTTAAAATTGGCAATAAGCGGAAACTACTCATTAATTACACATAATTATTTCACACAGCATAACAGGATCATAAGAATTGCTAAATTGATTAACAAATTAAAATTTTCCAACTGTGTTGCATATTTTGGAAATCATTTTCTATTGTCAACTTTCCTTTTCTTTGCAGCAATATGCCTGCTTCTCCTGCCTATGGTGTATTTGTTTCCCAATTAATACGCTATGGTAGAGCTTGTTCCCACTACAGGGACTTTGTACAACGAAGTTGGCTGCTTGCAAATAAATTGTTGACTCAGGGATATTGCAAGCCTAGGCTCATCAAGGCCCTCAAAAAGTTTTATGGCCGTCATCACGGTATTGTTGATAAGTTTGATGTCTCTGTGTCCAGGATTGCCCTGGATATAATTGACATCCCATAGTTCCATGTACCTTTCAAAGAATTTTGATTACACACGCGGTGGGTGTAGCTAGCTAAACAGGGGTGCTTACCCGGCCTCACTTCCCTGGTGGAATTTCTTGTGTCTAACCTAACTTGTCAGTTCCAAAGTTTTTACTTTGTTTCTGGATTGTGATTCGGACATGGACCAGTATGTTTGTTTTTGATTTCAAACGAGATTTCATCGACGAGACTAGAACATCAGAAGCACACATCCTTAGGTTATACTGTGCGACCATTTATTTTTGTAATATCTTATTTTAATGGCTCTAAGAAAAAATATCATTTCGTGGAGAGATAAATTCGCGATTTGTTTTAAGTTATAATAGATACTCTTTAAGTGGCATTAAATTCGAAGGTCAGAGTGATCACGAAAATAAGTTCGTAATTTGTAATAATTTATTTTCAATTATAATAATTTATTTTCAATTGTAATAATTAATTTTCAATTGTAATAATTAATTTTCAGTTATAATAATTAATTTTCAATTTCATGGTCATGTAAATCCGTGGGTCGGGGTTTCCGAATCCACGGAAAACATAAATCATGACACCACTTAAAATTATATCGTAGTTTTTTTTTGGTTTTTTTTTTAAATTTGAAATTGATTTTTTTTAGTTTTTTATTGTTTGCAGAATTGTCAATAATTGCTGTCTATTGGTTCATTATCTTTATCAAAATTGGTAAAAACAAATGGAAAAATTAATAATCTTTTAAATAATTTCTCTTTAATTGCGTCTTAAAAGTATTGTATCTTTAGACTTTTATAGAAAAACAAATGTAACACGGCTGTATACAAATGGTACGGTTTTATCAAAAACAAACATACCAATCCATTTCTTTGATATTTTCTTTATATTAGACAAGTTTTACATGTTGTCCTTGATCTCAAAATTATTTTTATCATTTACTCTCTCCATTTAAGCTTATAGAGTAGGACTGTGCATCCGTGTCTGCGTCCGTGTGTTCGGTTACGTTAACACCTATTTTTGACAACTCAACCTCTTTTGGTAGGATTTAAATTAACCTTTTCCAAAAGCACATCAACCACAGGTCTTGTGGCAACGATGTTATAATGTCAAATAAAGTAGGTACTGTGTTACTGTAGCACAACCACCTTTTTAAAACACGATTTTCTCCGAAACTGATGATTGGAGTCAAAAATCTCGTATGATACTTTTCCGTTTCGTTGGAAAGTTATTTCATGTGTATTATTATTATTGTTGTTGTTGTTGTTGTTGTTGTAACATGCAATTGTTCGCGGTCAGAATGGTTCTGTTTCTTCCAAATATAAAGCGTATTAATTTTTTAACGTGCACGTGTTTGTGGTTATTTCGTGTTATTTAGCTGTTAAATTCTATAAAGTTGTCGATAAGTTTTACTATCAACAATTCATTTACAGATACATGTCATTGCCAAGTGAAGTTATCGACACATTATCATCACTGAGCCATCACCCACAAAAAGTCACTGGGTATAAATATATTGTAAATATATACTGGAATTAAACGCTACTTGTGTGAAAACTGGAAATACGAGAAATGGACCAAAGATTCAGGCTGACCAAATTGGACGGATTTATCCGTTTTTGAGAGATTTGTACCATAAAAACGGATAAACGGACGGATGAAATGAAAACGTCAAATTAGACGGATTTTTTCCAATTTGAAGGGTTCTTCAATTAAAAGTACTAAAATTTAGACTTTTTGTATTGAAATTGTACAAAAGTACCCAAATGGCAACCTTGCACACTAAAAATGTACAGATCTGGACAACTGAATCAATTTGATTGGTCAGCCTGAAGTTTCTATTTGTTAAATACATCGCGAAATCAATTTGTTAAACCACGGTTGGTTTTCGTGTGTAACATACTAGACGAAAATAATTCATTAAAAGCTATTTCAATCCGCCAGTTTTCGAGGATGATAAGAATTGTATTAAAGAAAAAAGCAAGTTTGTACCTGGCAATACTGTTAAGGGAATTTATTTCGGTGAAGTACTAATTTTCGCTTATTTCGTTTCGCGGTTGTTTGTTTTGCGCGAAAATTATATTATGCGTTTTATGCTATAGAAACGCGAAATATTTAACTACATGTATGCGGATATTTATAAATTTCAGATACCTCGAAAATAAATACCCGCAAAATTAAATACGTTTACAGAAGGTAAAGCAACCATAGACACTTAACAACAAACGACCACCAATAAAAAAGCAAGCAGTACAAGAAAACACAAATTACAGATACACAAAAACAACTTATTTAAGGAATTAAAAAGAGAGGCTTAGAGTAGTTATATTTGCCTGGACTTCATTTTGCCAGTAGAGATTTGGTTTTAAAGCTGTGAGTAAGAAATAAAAGAAATAATTGAAGCTAAATAACGCCAACTTGCAACAAACCACTCGAAACATCAATCAAACCAACAAAAAGACAAAAACAAGACCAACATATAAATCGAATTCATTTAATACAGGTACAATGTATATAGATTTATTTTTATGTTTATATTTTCTTTTTTATTAATTAAAAAATTAGGTTGCATTTGAGCTGATATCATACTGCAAAAATATCAATTACTTTTGTTCGTCAAATTAAATTCATATGCATAATTTTGCCGAAAACTTACAACTGCAAGAGCATTACTTCTGTTGGAAATATAGTTGGTGGGGTCATCCTGGCCAAGGTCTTGTTAGAACAAGATTTAATATCATGTTTTGAAAACTTGGATCAACATTATAACAATGCTAAACATGTTTCATTTAAAAAGAGAAGTATTAAGTCAAAGAGAAAAAAGTAGACTTATTCAAAACTTAACTAAAACTAAAACTAAAACATTAACAGTGTTCCCCCCACATGGTACACAATTATTTTGGGGGACAATAGCACAATGGTCCTTTCTAGACTGAATGTGCACTCATTTACCAAAGCTTAGAATTAATGAAATAAGATTCATATTTAAACATCGGTTAAAACTATACAATTATTGTTACACATGAAACAAAATATTAATATTTATGATGTAGAAATATTATTTACTTTAACTGGAATCCGCATGCACTAATTACAGAAAGTAAGAACAAATGAAATAAATAAACAAAACACATCAAAGCAACAAAAACAGCAAATACAACAACAAACAATATCTATAAAACAAAAATATGGATTCATTATTTTCGAGAAAAAAATATTTTAATTTTCGAACCGTTGACAGTTTTACTGTGAAACAGTGCTATATTATGGGTATAGTATGATTATCGGTTTCTTGAATTACCCCTTATCATAGAAACCACACGTGTAGCGTTGACAGGTCTGGAATAGAGAACCTTTTGCCCTGCAGTCGACGAAATGTTTTCCGGACCATTGAGAATATGAACATGAGCATTTATGTTCTTACATTTGAAAATATGGTTTTGTTTTAATTTGCTGTAAATGAAAATTGGTAACTAGTTTTATGAATTATTTGTTATCTTTCAAAGAAACGTTTATTATTTGGTTAATTAAAATTAATATGATTACTGTGAAAAATCTGTTATAACATATAAACATCATTTCCTGAAGCTTTATTTCTAAAAAAAATCATCGGATGTACTTTTGTTGAATTAAAATTTCGTTATTGTAAAAATATTTTTGTGCTGCTTTAGTAGCTAAATAATTTCCATTTCTGTTAATGAATGTAAAAAAGAGCACCCGGTATTGCTTTTCTGGTGGAGGTTCCCGTGTTTCACTTAAACTTTTTACTTTGCGATGTGATTTGGACATGGGTTGTTTTTGATAATTGAATTAAATATTTTAGAACATATCCAAAAGAGGTTCCGAATATGTGGCTTATCTTAATTAAACGTACTTTATTTATTTATTTATTTATTTATTTATTTATTTATGAACATACATTTCAATGGTACCAACACAACAAACATTTGTGATATTAGTACCTTAAAGAAAAACTCATTATTTAATTTTGTTCCTTTTTATTTTATATAATTTGTGTCAAAAGAAGAAAAGGAAAATTAAAATATAAAAATAAGTATAAAATTAGTACGGAATACAGAAATGCTAAAAAAGTAAATATGTTGTCATATGCCATTTTTTGAATTATCTTATGATTAAATTTAAAAAACGGTATATGACAATATTTTAAATACGCATTCAGGAAACTTCGAACCAAAACGCCAAATTGTATGGCATATATAGAATAAAATACATACTATGTATATAAATAAGCAAATAATTAATATGTTTCAGAACAATCTACTAATCTAGCACGCGTATGTATGGGTGGCAAACAGCAAAATACAAATTTCAAATAAAAAATAAACAAAGTTTCAAATGTTCAATTATCAATCATGTGGGAAAGTTGGCGCCATCGTTGTATTTTTCTTTTCTCTAAATTGTGCAATTAGGAGAAAACAAACCCGTCGAATCCGTAAACATGCCGACCAAGATCAGTTTTTCAAATTTTGAGCCGAACACAAAACAACATTGGTATCATAACTCTTCAGTCGAAAACGATCCTTAAAGACCCATTAGCAATAAAATATCCCTTCGTTAATTTATGAAATGGTTTTTTGTTTCGCTCATTTTGTTAACACTTCTGTATCCACATCTGCTATTGTAGGTACCTGTTCACATTCGCATATGACGTGTTGAAATACAGTCACATATTTACAACACATTAACCCATAACTTGTTCTTGTATTTCAAACTTTGAAATGTTAGACTTTCCAAAAATTTCATTCGTCATTTGAAATGTCAGTTATATTTTGTATCTTAACATTTCTACAACGTGGTGGATGAATTATTTAAGATTACCACAAACAAAATGACATTATTAGAAGCCCTGGCGAGGGAGGGGGTAAAGGGAAAGAGATTTTCCTATAATTTATCCAGTGGTCATTGTTCCTGAATAAACACAATATATGAATATATAATAGTTAGTACAAATGACACTACGCATTAAATTAGTTTTAAGATTAGGAGTTGAGGTTAATAATGGTCTTTAACGTCCCAATAACGTCAAAAATATTCCACTTGTATCGAGACGTCGCCATTCATAGACGAAGAAGCAGAAATTTTGCCTGTGCGCTATGCTGATGGCATCATACAGCAGTGTTCTTTATCGTGCCAAGCCCAGCGCGACACGGTACCTCGTTTATGTTAATTTCCCATTGATAGAACCGTGACTTTCATTTCGTAATGCCTAGTGCTAAGCGAAAGAACAGTCACTACCCACTTCCAAATTTTTGGTCAGACCTGGTCGGGGCTCGAATCCATGACCTCCCACTTACGGAGCCATTCCTTTAAGATGAGGACTTAAAAATGGCACTATTAGGAGCCCCGGGAGAGGGGGGATTTAGAAGAAACATAGTGTCTAATTGTTCATCTAGTAGTCATTGTACCCGAATAAAGCGCAATATGCTGATTTTTGTATATAGTTGCACACAAATTTATGATAATCTTATCATATTGAAAAGTATGCATATTAAAGCTAGCGTTATATAGCCAAACAATAACGGACCAAGAGATTTTGGAATGACGGAGATTTCCATTTTTGGCAATGATACGGAAGACGAGGTAGGAGGTCTAGTGACATACTCACATTGAATAGTTTTGAAAGGAGGTTGTGCACTATTGGCCATTTTTGGCCCCATACCAAAATATAATTAATTTTCTGTAGAATTTAGTCCAAGATTTAGTCTTTGTAAAAACATAAAAATTTAAGTGTTCCGATATACTATTGCTTAGCAACGGTGCATGGCAACCGACCCTTAGTAAATCTTAAATATGGATATTTCGCATTATGATTTTAACATATTGTGACAGATTTCATCCAATTCTAATTTTTGTGTAAACAATCTTTCTACATTACTACGTTTATCAATAAAAGTAAATATTAAGTTCGAGAACATAAAATATAACATTATTTGTCACCATGGCAACAAAATGTCCATAGCAACAGATGGTTAAATATACTTATATCGTGCAATTTCCTGCAATCTGAGAAAGTGGCACATGTATACATAATATATCACAAAAAGAAATAAATGGTGGTTCCGGGGTCGGAACTTTGCCGCTTGATCAGTCACTGGTCAACACATGTAAGATCTAGCCACAATAAGCGAACAAATTGCGAGAACAAGACAATTCAAAAATACGCAGAAGTGACCTCACATTTATACAGTCAAAGCTTTGTACAATGTCAATGATATAAAACTGCATGATGTTGTCAAATTATAGAATTGGAAAAAATGGTAAAACTTCAACTGCCAGCGTCTTTTCAGCGTTGTTAGATCACATGGTCGGGAGAAATTGAGGACTTTAGTTGATTGCGACGCGAGTTCAAATTGGGCAGTAGTAAACACCACCAATGTGAGATCTGCGTTCGATTCCCGACATTTGTTATAAGTTATTGATCACGTTCTTGAACACATTGGGTTTTCGCGGTACCCCTTATCTGCTCTCACTAAGGTCTACACAACATTACGAAATCGGCCAATGAGCTAGATCGATATCAGTTGTACACGTGGCGGTTTAGCTAGCTAAACAGGAGGTACTTCCGGAGCCCCAGGTCTCACTTGTGGAAGTTCACGTGTTTAACCTAACTTGTCAAGTTTTTACTTTGCTTCTAGATTGTGATTCGGACTTTGATTAGTATGTTTGTTTTTGATTGTAATAATTTTTTTCTAAATCGTTGTTAAAATATAAGTTTAGTTTTCTCCTAATAAGATCGCAAGGAACTTTTTTCAGCAGGGAATTTATTTTTCTTCAATCATTTAAATTTTTCTTTTAACAAACGGTTTTAGAATCCTCGGTGCGGCAAAACTTGGCCGATGCAAATTACGTCACAGTTATAAATAACATTGAAATAAAACATGTCAAACAACAATTTCACACAGATATGTGAGCCGTGAACAGGTAGTATCATCAACCAATCACGTAACAGGAACCAGGAAGAGTACTCTCCCCTGTGCAAGGAAGCAGGAAGTAGGAAGTACCAACATATTGAATTTTCAATTGTCAATCATCATTGATAGCCTTTTGAAATAGATATCCACTTCCTTAAATGATAACGGCGATTTTGATTGGTTAATTTTAATTTTAAATTCAAATTTTAGGTACAAAAAAAAAATAATAATAATAAAACTCGGAAATAAAAACAATGATATATTAATTATATCATGTACTTATATGTCATGGCCTTGATATGACAGCCGGTGTACTGGTGGCTGCTTTTTATAACAAAATTGAACAATAAACCAAGTGCCAATTATTTATTTATTTATTTATTTATTTATTTATTAAGGTTTGATCATATTAAGTACAGATTATATTATTAAGTTTTTACGTCCAAGGGAGTTGTTGTCTTTTACATCGACGCTGTAAGTTCAAAAACGATGGGGAAATTCAGAGTGACAAGAGAAAACAACGGATCCTTGATAAGAGAACTGACAAGCTTTCTTACATTTTTTACAGATAAGTGTTATACATGTATGAAGACGCAAATCTAAAGTATCATGTGTAGCGTTGGGTTCTTTTTGGCAAAAGCATGCAAAGTATATTTATTATAACTACACCACTGTTGTTTACTACAGCGTCCGTCCAAAGTCGGGAGTTTTATATTCAGTGGTTCCAATATGTATTTGTTTTGTCTTGTTTTGAACAGACAATCCTTCTCACACTAGAATGTTTCAATAGTCGGATTCGAATTTAGGCGGTTAAAGGTGCCTGTGATCATGGAACCGGAGCTTTAGCCACCCGGCCATCAAGGCTCATTAAAAGTCAAATATTCAAGTGGCTTTATCCATATTTTCATTCCCCTCCTTTCAAAGTCCAGACACTTATTGTTCGAAGTAACTCCTAAAAACTACTAAGCACTATTTTACGAAACTTAATGCAAAGCATCAACATATATTGTGAGGAGATGAGCATATCATTAATCCGGGTTGGTTTGCTCATATGCCTTGGAGTAATCTGTCCTTTTAACATAGTGCAAATCACAAACATAGCTAATGGCGGGGGTATCCTAAATCACCGAATTATCTTGTTGCGATAGCTACTTCTACAAACTTTCACTTCATTCATATTGATATTTAGTTAACAAAGTTTCTTGGTGTCTTTCAGCGTCTTCATCTATCCAGCTTTCGTCACAAGTTTTTGAATTATTGCTGAAAAACATGTCGGCAAATTTACAATTTTAACTCATCATTCCATACATTTTAAGAGTCTGGAAATTTTTTTTTTTTAGTCTTGACTTTTTTGGGATGTAGTGATATATAAACCATTCACGTGATACAGAGGCGAAAAGATGCAATGGTTTCAACAATTAAATACAAGTTAGAAATGTAAGAACCCCAAATTGATATGTTATCTGAAATATGTTTTATGGTCGTCCTCAGAATATTGTTGATAAGTATGATGTGTCAAAAATTATCCTGAACATATTTGACGGATTTATGTTCCTTAATTCCATTCCACCTTTTGATTCCACACTTGTCGGTGTGGCTAGCTAAACATAGAGGGCTTACCCTTCCGAAGCACCTGTCTCGCTTCCCTTTTGGAAGTTCACATGTTTTAAAACTAAATGTGTCAGTTTTCTAGTTTACTTTTTTTTGGATTGTGATTTGGACATGGATTGGTATGTTTGTGTTTGACTTTTGTGGTGTTTGACTTTTGTGATTGTGATTTGGACATGGATTGGTATGCTTGTATTTGACTTTTGTAATTGTGATTTGGACATGGATTAGTATGTTTGTGTTTGACTTTTGTGATTGTGATTTGGACATGGATTGGTATGTTTGTGTTTGACATTTGTGATTGTGATTTGGACATGGATTGGTATGTTTGTGTTTGACTTTTGTGATATTGATTTGGACATGGATTGGTATGTTTGTGTTTGCCTTTTGGACATGGATTGGTATGTTTGTGTTTGACTTTTGTGATATTGATTTGGACATGGATTGGTATGTTTGTGTTTGCCTTTTGGACATGGATTGGTATGTTTGTGTTTGACTTTTGTGATATTGATTTGGACATGGATTGGTATGTTTGTGTTTGCCTTTTGGACATGGATTGGTATGTTTGTGTTTGACTTTTGTGATTGTGATTTGGACATGGATTGGTATGTTTGTGTTTGGTTTCATTTATTAATATATGTAATAGAGCTAAGTAAGCGGTCATTATTAGGTCTTCTAAAATTTGTTGGGCTTTTGGTACTGTTACCCATTAGTTCTAAATTATATCATTTTAAGTTCGAATACAGTAAATGATTATTTTCGCGGGGTGTTAATTTCGCCATGTCTGAAATCTCGTATTTCACATGTGTAATTTTCACGTAACCAATATAAGCGGGTGTATACTCCATATTATTTACCTATGTGGCAGACATTTTCGTACAGTTAATTTTTTTCAGTAATTTCTTAAGCGCGAAATAAGCGACAGTTTAACCTACACAAAAATTCTCGCCTTTTCAGCACTTAGCTATCATTTGTCCCATTTATGCGTTACCTTTGCAGCGTTATACGGCAACGCAGTACCATATATTTTAAAGAAAGTAAGGTTTATTAAACTTTTAAATCACCATGCACGTTTTCTTGTTTTATGGATTGTTTCAGTTCGGAGGCGTCTGGCGAATGGGCTGTTCCAGGTATTGGATTTACATGGTGACAAGCATATTTAAGAGCATAACAAGATTAATCAATTTAGAAATTGTCAAAAATATTTCAGAGTAACTTTTTGTTCAAAAATGTAAATATATGGATTAGGATTGACTTTCAATTTTTGCTGGGTTACCATGTTAATATGATTTCAGACGCATTTTAAAAATACAAATTGTATTGTAAATATATGGATCTGAAATTCCTAAAAAACTAAGGTATACTCCTTCATGCAAAGTATTTTCTTAACATTTTGGTTTCACAATTTTGGCTCAAGAACTACTGATGAGGAATTTTTCAGTAATTTCTCAAGCGCGAAATAAGTAAAAGTTTAACCTACGCGAAAGTTCTCGCCTTTTCAGCACTTAGCTATCATTTGTCCCAATTATGCGTTACCTTCGAAGCGTTATACGGCAACGCAGTACCAACCAGTACAACCCATGGTTGTGTTTTGGTTATTCTTAAATGATTGCTGTCCTGCCAGCAGTTTATTTTACGATATTTTACAAAAACTTTAAAGATTACATTAAACTCTATTTAGAAAAGTCGGTCAGGTGATTAATAACTTCAGTTCTCAGTCTCCCGTCTTTTTTTAAAGCGCAGGACAAAAATTGCTTGTTAAAACATATTTCATGACGTGGAAATGTAAATTACGTTGGACTCAAAATAAGTCTTATTATGAAATATTTTGAATAATGTTTAGTAAGCAGTAGCTTTGAATTAATCATGAACGTATTTTTGTTTCAAAATTTGAGGTGTCTGTCGCTGTTCCAGGTATTGAATTTACACGGTCACGAACATTTTTAGAGTATGAGAAGATTAGTCATTTTAAGATATTTTCAATTTTATCTTCGATTTTTTTTAATTGTAAATATATGAATAAGGATTGATTTTCAATATTTGATGGGTTATCATTTTAATTTGATTTCAGACGGAGTTTAAAAATACAAACTGTATTGTAAATATAAGAATTTGAAATTCCACAAAAATTAAGGTTAAACCCTCATGCAAAGTATTTCCTAAGCTTTATATTGCGAAATATATTTTGGACACATTTTGGTTTCACAAAAGGGTTTAGTCCAAGCACTACTGATGGGGAATTGTATTGCGAACGATCGTGTAGTGCTGTAAATACTAGTATAAAACTAGTAAAATATGTAATTTTAAAAAATTCGGGGTTATTGAGTAATAACTTGATTTTTTTAAATGAACTGTTTTGCAGTTAACTAAACTTGCTTGTTTTAAAATTGGTTCCATTACCTGATAACCCCGAAAAAAATAAAACCAATTCTTAATTAAGAAGAAATTAATTAAGTATTTGCAATACAACTGAAACTATAGTACTAGGGAACGTCTTGTCATTGTTGTTGAAGGACATGTTTGTGCTATATGGGAGACTTCATCATGGGTGACTAATATATATATATATATAATATATATATATAATATATATATATTATACCATTTTTAATTTTACAACACTAGACAGTCATTCAGAATATGATTCCTTAGAAGTAGTGCTTGAACCAAAATTGTGAAACCAACTTTTTTCCCCAAGCTGTTGAAAATTTACCCAAAAGACTAAAATATACTATTTTCCAAATTTAGCTATGGAAATATTTTGAATGAAGGAGTATACTTTAATTTTTGAGGACTGATCTATGATTATCTCTTATCAAAAAAAGGATATTATAAAGGATTTGTCAAAACCAATACGTTTTGTAGTGTGTTCTGCTAAGACAATTTATCAGAATTTTTTTCAGAAAATACTGCAAAAGTAAAAAAAAACCTCTTAATTACTGAGCAGGAATTCCCTTTATTAACCGGTTCATTATGTAAATAACCTAAATAATTTACTTACAGCTTTTAAATATTTTTTCAAGGTTTTAGGCAAAGGGGCCTATGACTTTTTGACGAAAGACACGAACTATCGTCTGCAAGTTTCACTTAAGTTGTCAACACCTCAAATTACACCTGCAGACGTCCGAGTGTGAAAATTTGTTATTCGGTTTCGCTCAATTTATAATAAATGACTGGAGAACTGCATTCTTATGTAATGAGGTTACAAGCTTTTGAACGCTTTCATGTAAATTCTAGTATAGAATTTTCTAATTAAAGAATTAAGAGAGTAAATTGTTTGAAGATGTGATAGGTTGTTTATTTTAATTTTGTAAATATCTTTAACGATTTAGTGTGAATTATATTTTCCGTTTCTACTTCTTTATAGTACAGATCTGTCGAAAGTTTAACACTGAGCTAACGAAATAGAGTCGAACCTAAGCTGCCTAGTGGCTCAGATATGAGGATAGCAGAAACTGCAAAGATATACTGTAAATGTATTTAATTTCGCGTGTATTTATTTTCGAGGTATAGGATATTTAGACATATCCACGTAGGTAAATTTTGGCGTTTTTGAAATATGTTCTATAACATAAAAAGTAAAATATAATTTCCGTTTTATCGCGCACAAAAAAGACGACCGCGAAATAAGCGAAAATTAGTACACCGCGAAAATAAATACGTTTACAGTATATATAGCAACTAATGAAAAAATCGATATAAAGCTAATTAGGAACCGAGATGAGCTTCCGATTCGCCACTTATTCCTTAGCTTAGTGTTAAACTTTCGACAGGTCTGCACTGTACCCATTTTCTTTATTCAATGAAGCTGCAAAATGTGTGTATTGTTGATGTCATATTATAAATTTTTGAATATTTCATTCAGAAAATTACAAAAAATTATAATATGACATATAATTTGTTTTATAGCAGTAATATTTAGTTATCATCACGGTAAAGAATCTCTTATTTCAGTGATAAAAGTCTGTACATTTGCACATAAACACTGTCTTTCAAAAATTGTTTATTTACAAAGTTTAGGTGTTTAATATATGTAATTCAAATAGTAGAATGTGAAAAGATATAAGTTTTTTTTTCAAAAAAAGAATTTATATTTTGGACGTAGACCACTTTACATTGATAGGAGTATTATTTATCTGTCTTTGATTAAGGGTACATCCATTACATGACAATCCGGAAGTAGTGTCTGGTCTGCCGCTTACGAAAATAACAATAAAAATCAGCAAATCGATTATTGAATATACTTTTTATAATTTTCCTTCAATGGACTATTCTGAAAAAAATGAACTCCACACACAATTAATAATAATCAAGGGCAAATTATACAAGAATTCACATAACCTACTCTTTACTGCTTAAACAAAACATAGCTTCTGTTAACACATGTTTATAACAGTATAGATATTTCTTGAGATTTTTGTGTGGAGACATCATATGAATCCAAATCATTTTATAAGAAACACATTTTAAAAACTGTTTTACATCTTTAAAACACTAACAGTTGTTGAACTCGAATACTTGTTAATTTGAATGCCGATATGGAAGGAGTAAAATTATTAACCATACAACAAATCATGAGGAATTACAACTGTAATTATGTATTACACAAGCTTATCTTGTTACTTTGCTTAGTCAGTTTCAATCGCTTTTAGTTGTAAGCGCCCCCTGAAAAACAGAAAGGAGATTAAAATCATCTCAGAACAATTCCACGTCCAGACTGAGGTTCGAACCAACAACCCTGGACTTTGAACGCCAGTAACAGTGCTACTCGGCCATGTCCATCCATTAATTCTAACCTCGCATTAATGAATTCATTTCATGGCAACCTATCAGTTGTAAGATTAAGGGAGAGTGTAGTTGTGACGACGCAAGGCAATTGAAGTTATTCCCCTTTTTCCAAATAGAAAGCCAAACAACACACATAGATGAAATTTTATATCGAGTGTTTGTACTAAGTGGCAATATTCTATTTCAGAAGGTTAATTCAATACAGCTAATACCCCGATAGAGACAATTTTGTAATCCAGCGCTTTCTTCAAACTTTTATTTAATGGACAAACAACGTTGCTATCGTTACAAAAAGAAGTCCCGGTCCAATTTTGAATATACTGGTCATGATTTGCAATTACAAACCATACATATAATTTTAAACCACGTATAAACAGTATTTAAAACTCTATCAAAGAAGGAAAACAGCGAATGTCCCGCAACATCTAACCTTTCACCCTTCGATCTTTGCGATCACTACGGTAGCTCAGTTGGTAGAGTGCTCGCTCCGTATGTGGGGTGTCGTGGGTTCGAACCCCTACCGGGTCTGACACAAGACTTGAAAGTGGTTAGTGACTGTTTATTCGCCAAGCACTCGGCATTACGAAATGAAAGCCGTGGTTTTTTTCGGATAGGAACTTAAAATAAACGAGGTTCCGTGTCACGGTAGGCTTGACACGATAAACAATCCTGCTGTATAATGCCATAAGCGCAACGCACAGGCAAAATTTCTGGGACGTTAAACACTAGTACTTAACTCAACGGAACTTTGATCTTTGCATTAACCTTAACAACTACTTTGGACACGCAATACGTCGTCTTATATAAACTGCTGGTTAACATTTATGATAGGTATGATTAAGTTCAGCCATAAATGTGCAAGTTATGGAGTAGTGGGCAAGATTCAAGAAACTTATGATTTTGAAAACTGTTTGTTAAATCAGATCCCTTGCTAAAATTGTACACCAAATAGCTTACAATCTCTGTGTTTATCTAATCTAGGGGTATCAATCTTTTATAGTCCAAAGTACATTCCATCGTCAGTAAAATAGACAACCTTAGCCTTGCAAGTTAAACATTGTTGTTTTCTTACAATAAAAATATTTCTATATGCCTACTCTTCCCGAGGTACCAGACTCACTTCCTTCGTGGAAGTTTGCAAGTTTAACTGATTTGTCAGTTTCAAACCCTTTACTTTGCTTCTCTGAACGCCTAGACTAAAACGCTTCAATCAGAAGTAATACACTAACAGTAACTGTGCTGGATCAAGTAAAATGTATAGGTAAACACCATTGACCTGTCCGCTTGACCTTTCATTTAAATATTTATCACGGAGTACATTTATGTATCGGGAGCACAGGTGTTTAGTTCGTATATATCATGAGATATACTCACCTCAAAGAGTATACCTGTGCACGGTGTATGTACTAACTAGAAACTTGACACTAACTATGTATTAGGTGGACTCTCCTATATGAATAGTCCTAATCAAGGGTCAAACGGACAGGTCAATGTTGTTTACCTATACAACCTAATAGAGTAAGTGGCGTGTAAAATGGTAAAACAACAACAAAAAAGAAACAATCATTTTATTTATTATTCTTTGATAACATAAGTAAAGAAAAAAATAAGTCAATACATACTTCTATATTGTTATTTTTTTCAATTATAAAATTTGTAAGAAAGTCATTTTCAAAAATTGTACTCGTACATATATAATTATAGTCCATTACACTACGAGTATGACCATAATCTAAGCAACATTGCTTAGTACATATCTTGAAAAGACGGGTATGCCTAGTTCTGTATTTCGCCACCGAAAATCGATGAAACATATACAGAAAAAATAACAATAATTAACTTGTAAAATCAAAGAAAAGGGTGCTAGTCACAGCATTGTATGAACAGTTTACAACCATATACTATCTATCATTTTTATTACATTCAATGCACTTATTGTAACAATTTTAAAAATTTCTGTATTTTACGCTCAACGAAAAATATACAGGAAAACAAAAATGAAAAATACAACTTGTACAATCAAATTAATACGAACTAGTCACAGGATTGTATAAACATTTTATAACCATAAAAATATAATATATACATGTTTTACACTATCTATCATTTTTATTACATTCAATGCTTATATTGTATTAACAATTACGGCATACTTATTAACCATTTTTAATGTATTATATCAGTAACAATAAAAGAAAATAAAAAAAAAATGAAATAAAATAAAATAAATAAAAAAAACCACGGGACAATCTAGTAAAGCAAAAAAACGACATACCAGTTATTGTTCAATCACAAAAGTAAAAACAATCTTTGAAAACTTGCACATATCAATGGCTTGCACAAGTCCCTATATTAAATTATTAATTTCAGTATCTTGTCCCTTTAAAACCATTACAGAGATCAACTGACAAAAGTCAATTTACTATCAAAACCCAGGAATATAGAGACTTGTGCAAGTCTAGCACATATCATAAAACAAGTGAACTTCCACTAGGGAATTGTGGGGGTGGGGGGTAAAACAAATAACAACAAGGGAATATCGTATAACATTATACTTGGTATTAAACATGATGTAATGAGGTTCGCCGCTGTATACCACGGTATCAAAACCCCTTAATGTTTGTACAGGTCTTTTTGGAAAACGTAAACATCACGAATTCAAGAATATTGCGAGAAAACGTTAACTGTTATGATTCCATATCGATTGGAAATAGTAGTTCTGCAGAAACGTTAAGGGGTACGCGTAGTAAAGTGACGAACCCAATTTTGCAGCCCTAGACGACTGTTTCAGAATACAATCACTAGTACTGTAGTGCTCGGACCAAAATTGTGGAAATTCAAATATTTTTAAGATGCTGAAATTAGAAGAAACTGTTCTTATAAAGTAAGGGAGTCAGTAAAATCTTGGAGATACGATTAAAAGCCACGGATCAGGGCAGGTTATTTTTACGTCATTGCATTTGTCTTTCATGTCACAGAAACTGTTAGTTCTGTTATTCAAATTATCATAGTTTATTTTTCTACTATTTCTGGAGGAATAAATTAAAATTAAATATGAAAACATTTGTAATTTAAACCACCTAGCCGGTATCTCTTCTGGTGACTGTTGCCTCGAGGATATCACAAACTTAGTAGGCAATAATTCATAAATATACTATCGTTTATTTGCTGTCGAAATCCCTCAAAAACTAAGGTATACTCCGTCATGCAAATTATTTCCATAACTTAATTTGGTAAAATATATTACTTGAAAACAATTTTGGTTTCATAATATTGGCCAAAGTACTACTGATGATTAATTATATTCCAAAACGGCAGTCTAGTGTTGAAAAATTAAAACTGGTATAATATGTAATGGTTCCATCATACACTTTCTTCATTAGAACTACCACGTGCTTCTTTTTAGCGTGATTTTGTTTGTCGCTATCAAACAATTTGAAGTTTTCAAATATATGTTGAGTATAATTGAGTATTGTATTAAGACGATAAAACATGACGTTTGTCATGGTTTTATTGTAAGAAAGCAGACCACGTTATATCGCTGAAAAGTAATCTCCATTTTTAATTTTGGTGGTGACATAAAAAACCCATATTAAAATGACTCAATGTAGTTTTTCACCATCAATACAACCTTAAAAATCCATACTAGTTTTCCTCTTTCGTTTTCTGATATGCTTACTCTTCCGGAGCACTCATCCTCACTTCCCTAAATAATAGATTTCAATAAATTATAAACACGTTTTATCCCTCAACCTCAAAAGCATTTACACATAAAAAATCATACTTATCCGTGTCAAAATCATAGTCCCAAAGCAAACGGTTGAAACTGACCAATTAAGTTAACACATTAGCTTTCACCTGGGATGTGAGGCCATGTGGTCCGGAAGGTGAGTTTAAACACTTCCTGTTTAGCTATTTACATCCGCACATGTGTAATCAAAATGCTTTTTTACTTAAAAATAAAAATGCAGACGCAAATTCAAGCGAAAAATAATATGGAAATTTGAAAAAGAAATGCAAAATAAAATGTCTATGGCCCGCAATAAAAAGGGTAATTCAATCCGTTCTTATAAACAACTTATATACATCTACATACGTCAGATGTCCTACCAATACCATACATGGACAAAATCATTTACGACAAAAATAATATCCTAATGTATATTAAAATGAATAGAGTATTAAACAATAACAATACAAGTGCAATAGAACAAATAGTACAATGATACCAATTTTATATACAATATGTAAAACGTGTAAAAAAAAAATGAATGTTTTTACATAAATATCAGTCGACAAGACCTTTAATAAATTATTGATATTTTGCCATCTGAACCCAGTTGTTCGAAGCATGATTAGTCTATTCAATCAATGATTAGCATAAACATAGATACATATTAAAACCGACAATTTTTAACGAAATATAAAAATTTGATGAAATAATATTCACGTTATATATTTTTCCAAAAATAGTCACAAAAGATTTGATAGTATGCAAGAACAAACTTGTGACAAATCAATTGAATGAACTAATCAGTCTTCAAACAACTGGATCTTGTTATGTTTCCATGGCAATGCTATCATGTTAATAGTAATGTAATTGACTCTTGAAGGTATGTACACAATTTCCCATTTTTAACATCAAAATAATAAACAAAATTGACAAATTCCATATTATAGCCAAACAAAATTAATCTGTCTGCTTGACCTTTAATTCAAATATTTTTTATGGATGAACACTCTAATGTATTAAAGTGCACACGTGTTTACTTTGTCTACATAATTTGAACTCTAATAATGTATATATACTGTAGACGTATTTAATTTCGCGCGTATTAATTTTAGAGGTATAAGAAATTGACATATTTGCGTAGTTAATTTTTCGTGTTTTTTTTTTTTTTTTTTTTTTTAAATCTGCACCATAACACAATAAGCATAATATAATTTTCGTTTGGTTTTTATTTCGCGGAAAACAAACGACCACGAAATAAGCAAAAATTAGTACACCGCGAAAATAAATACGAGTAGAGTATATATATGAGAGAGAGAGAGGAGAGAGAGAGAGAGAGAGAGAGAGAGAGAGAGAGAGCTGTGAATCTTAACACTACTCATATATTGAGCAGATTATTCTATATGAATATTCCTAATGAAAGGTCAAGCAGACAGGTCAATGTTGTTAGCCTATACATATAACTAACACATGTAATTTTATACTGTAGCATTGGTTTAATTAAAAATAGCATGTATCTACAGCTACATTACTGTACAAAAGAAATTTATTTTTCATTTTGCTATTGAAAAATGAACGTTTTGGACATTTTGCACACTGCAGAATTTTAGTAGTGAACTACGCTAAGTGTGTAAAATGTTCATTTCTTTTATTTATCATATCTAAAAGAAACTTTAGTTATACTTTTATTACCCCAAATTGATCTATAACACATTTTAACAATGTATATTCAAATCACCTAACCCAAAAAACAGAGATTACTGAACCTTTAAATTACAATATAAGTTGTACAGGGCTTTGGTAGGTTACACGGCCCTATGTACCCCGTCAAAGATAATGTGGCTCAATTATCTTTTAGGGGCACATGGGGCCGTGTAACCAGCCAAATCTCTGTATAACGTTTTTGTCACCCTTCAAATCGTTACCAGTTGGATCTTTTTAACTTCCATTTCGTATTTTGTGTGACTTGCTTAAATTGTCGCCATGTTTGTTTACCGTTATAAGACGTCAGCGATGTACGAGTTATTTCCCTTTTACCGCTAAACGTTGCGTGCGTTCATTTACCCCGGCAGATCTTCGAACATAGTTCCATGTACCCCGGCAAGTTAACTATCGGTATGCGAGAAATTTCTTTAAATGGTGACAATTAAAGTCAAACAATTAAAACAACAATACAGTTACGTATAGCAAGTAAAAAGATAACATCGTTATGGCGCAGAAATTAAAACGTCTTTGTGCGTCATCTATTATAAGATGGCGTCGCTGAAAGTCGTTGGCCGTATTTGAATAGCATTTTTCTGTTGAGCACAAGATGCTCTTCCAATAAAAGCTATTTTCCTCATCTTGACCAATCAGATCACGTATAACAGCTTTACATACTTTTTATTTTACGATAGTCGGTCCATGATCTGATGGCAGCGTGTTTATAAACACGGACGAGTTTTAAAAAAGCATAAAGGTGCGAGTAGCGTATCGCCGTATGTATATAATCACGCCGGCTCACGCTTTATTCGTTACAATTATCCTAATATTAAAATAGATTCTATATATACTTTGCCATCAGATCGTGAACGACCTATATAGTAAGATGTTCGCAACGCGTGTATTTGTGAACGGTGTGGTTAGGAATGACAATTTATCGCTTTAGTAGTCGAAAAAGGGTGGGAAAATATTGATAGAAAAACCTCAATCAAATATGGCCAATCTCTTCAAACAAAGATAACAGAAAATATCTTACCAATAAAAATGTTTGAAATAAAGGAGAATTGAATTTCAATAAAATATATATAATCTTCTATCTTTTATAAATAGTCAACAAAAATTCTCGAAAATAAATGACCGCGAAAATGTATTCGCAAACAATACAGAGAAAATACAAGTAAACCAAAATGATTTGCTCAAAAATAAAGCGGATTATCAGCATACACATTTTCTATTTATGAAGCTGCAACACAAAATATATTTAACAGGTGTAAAACTAGGTCTTTAGAAATACCTTTTTATTTTTGTGGAGTGACTTACAATGCCTCAAACTGACCAAGGCTTAAGAATTAAAAACTTTAGACTTTTGACCATTAAGTCAGACCACAGTTATTAACTTTACCATCTGAAAGAAGTAGAATGACGAAACTGTCCAGTGACATGCTGTTAATATAATTAATGCGAGATCCTTAAACGGGGAAAGACAAATCAGCTTTAACTAACATGCACCACAAAATAATCTTATATCACTATATACAATGTTTAAACATGTATATCTATATACTTATCTATACTATGTTGTTTACATGATAGTCCTTATACAACAGAGAAGCAATTTATGTAAAATTGTTACGTCCAAAAGTGTTTACATCAAAACATGGCGCCTTACCTGTATCTAAAGGCAACAGAAAATATTTATATGTCACTAGGGAAACATAAACGTATTCATATCATTATATAAATCCTAAACCTAAACATTGTTAATTTTCTTTTAAAAGTTTTCTAAAAATTACTACAGACAAAGGGGGATAACTCTTGTATTAATACAGTAACGTCTAAGATGGTAGTGACCTTAAGATGCTTTTAGCAATAACAATTTTTTAATTTATGGTAATTTTAAAAGCAAAGTATTCATGGTAAAATATTTTAATCGACCAATCCTTGTGCGACTGCCCAAGTATTGATAGAGAAGAATGTATGAAATACAGAAAAAATTTACACAGCCTCGGGGTAATATTGAATTATGCAAGCAACAGGTTTTTTTTATAAATAAAAAGTACTTCTGTGTACAAAAAAAAACAATATAACATCCCATCTTTATTAATGTGTAAGATATTATTCAGCAATTCAGAGAAACATAACTCAATAAAAGAAAATTTGATGGAGTAAGTACAGACAATTTATTTTATCACGCAAATGTAAAACGAAGACACGAGAAAATTAAAACCAACCATCTTTGATGTATCACTGTTAAAATACATTGTATAACAAATATTCACAGATTGGACTGAAGTTCAATATGTTTTACAAAAATGGTCTCCCTTTCAAAAAATCCTATAATGAATTCATTATCAAAAATGTATTTTTCCTTTCAGATTTTGGTAGACTTTTATAATGAATATATATAATTTAGATATTTCAGAGTACATTAGTTAAACAAAACTGTTGCAATCGGTCTGAGGACAACCTCTTGTGACTGAACATTCAAGAAGTTTGGATAATTTGGTTCACTTACCTACAAAGGTGAACCCAGATAAGGGTTGTAAGTCTTGTATAAAATATTTCATTATAATCAGTACTCTGATGTTAGTGTTTTCTGCGATTTTGCATTGCCTTCAGATACATCAAATGATTATGGTTTGGCCTGTTTCTAATGACGTATATTATTCTTATAACACGAAACAGTATGTTTATGCTTCCCTGTAACGGGACTTACGTTGAAACTATTTTTGCAAAGATAAGTGCAAAACAAATACAGATATTTTCTTTTTAGCGACACTTTCCTTGTCGTCTCTGCCTGTCACTGTTCCATTATTTTATCGCAGTTATTTTCAGGTTGAATTGAAAATACACAAATATTAAATTTTGCGTTCTTCAAAGAAACTTTGAAGTTTATTGGAAACTATCTATGCAAAACTACCGTGGGTTTTTTCAGCGACGCTTTCTGATTTCTTGCCACATCCCCTTGCCCCTGTTCATTATTTTATCGCAGTTATTTGAGGTTGAGTTAAAAATACACAAATATTAATTTTTGCGTTCTTCAAAGTAACTATCTATGCAAAACTATCGTGTTTTTTAAGCGACACTTTCTGATTTCTTGCCACCTCCACTTGCCACTGTTCATTATTTTATCACAGTTATTTTCAGGTTAAATACAAAGTATATACACATAATTTTGCATTTTGCATTCTTCAAAGTAACTTCGAAGTTAATTGAAAAATAGTTATGCAAAACTGCCATGTACTTTTGCTAAGTGTGCATAACACTTCTGGCTTTTGTCGAAAAACATCATACACACCCAGCAGATATGCTTCCTACAGGACAGACATTTCAAACGATTACATCCGCTTACTTTCTCAATCGGCATACTGCATTTGGGACACAGTTTTCTCCGATCTGGATCTTGACGAATCCATCGAGCAATTGATTTATCTCCCGTTTCACCTTTGTAGATTGCGCATGTCATTCCGTCATGAAACTGTACTTTGCATGATGTACATATTCTGAGTTGACAGTCAGGGCATCGGAAACATTTCCCTTTTTTATTAATCTTGTAAACTATTGGACAATCCGGAGTAACACAATATTGATACTTTTCACTGTTCTTGGAAACAAAACTTGAAACCGATGACGCTACTAAATCGGAAACGGAAGTGAATCCAAATCGTACCATATTTAAAATATCTTTCCAAACAAACAGATTCTCGCAATCCATCAAACTGCATTTCACCGGAAAATCCTTGTTTTTAACCGCTGATGTTAATTGTAATTCAATACATTCTTTGTGGTATGAATGTCCACAACATTCAAGCCTATACATCTGATCGTAATCATCAACGCTAGTCAAACAGATGGCACATTCAGGGTCGTCGACGTTTTGTAGTAAAGACGAATTAATTGTGACACTGCTGATGACATCGTTTATCATGGAACATCCCGTTTCAATAGCCTTTTCAGTTCCAGTAATCCGCAATCGGTGATTCCTATGATCAAGGTCTACAGTTGCAAGTTCTGCCTCAAATCTTAGCTTGTCAAATGTAATTCCATATTTGATAAGTAAGGCTTTCATTACACCGATTGGTTTATCTTCGCCTTTCAGTTCCACCTGCTTTGCAGATAAGCTCTTCAATCTTGTCAAATAAGTTTGTATTTCTTTTATCGCACGATCTATATTCTTGGAATTACCGTGAATAGTGATTTCCATAACTCGATTGTCAATGTTTATGAAAGTGTTTGTTTTCCGCATTATAGGTGTTAATTTCTCTCTTCCACTCCGAGTAAACAAAATCTCACTTCTTTGATCATGTTGAAAAGTTAGTTTATGTCCACGAACTAGCTTTTGTATGACTCTGTTTGTTGATGCCAATTCATCCGGATTGTCAGCATGTAAATCGATCACAACATTTCCATTTCTGAGTTGTTTTGTCTTCGTTTGGACACTGCTATTCTCTTCTTCTCCTTCTAGGAAATCTTCAAGGGCATAGGAAATTTTCTCATATATATTTTTGTGGATGTAAATAGATGTGCTAAGGTCCGCTTTCATGGCGATGGTTTCTCCATTCAAGGTAACACTGTAACTTATCTCTCTGCAAGCTTGCGCGCCATCATCGGGATCAGAAAATCTAACATACGCGACAAAAACCCTATCATTTGGTCTCGGTTCTCTGAGGTTAACTTCAAAGTTGCCATGTTTTACAAACTGTGTAATTATCCCTTTTAATCTCCGCTGATAAGATTTTAAATCACTCTTTGATGTTTGAACATTTTCTCTGATAACGGTGACTCTACCTATGTCATTAAAGGCATTAATATGTAACGCATCAGCTATTCCTTGTCGGAGGACATCCTCGTTTACAATTTTCTTCAAATTTCTTACATATAGCTCTCGGTCGTTTTTCCGTGATTGTTGCACATCAACTCTCGAACCCCCAACTGAAACTGACCTCAACCAAACTGCTTTATCCATGTGTGCACTACTAAGCAATTCCACAAAGCCAAAGCCTTTCGATGGACGACGAGTCATTCTGCCGAATAGGTGAACGGGCCTGTATGTCATCATCGTATTGCGTGCCTTTCACAGCTTCAGCGGCGGACTTCAATTCAACGAAAGTGACCTTCCCCAAAAAACACATCTTTGAAGAATTTGACACCTTCTCTATTTTACGCAGCCAGTGGTTTTGAATATCTCCGAACTGTTCAAATAAATCCAGTATAATGCCATCGTTGATGTTGTGAACCTTTCTGAACGAACAAAAAATGTCAACTGTTTTATACTGATCTGGCATGTAAAGTGTCTGAACAGATGCCCCCTGACCAATGACCGCTCTGATTTTATCAGTGTGTTGGGAAAGACGTTGTTCGGATTCCTCATTTCTTAGTTTTTCAAGAATATATTCTAATTCTTCTCTTAATAACATATTTGCTACATCAGTAAATTCCTCGGCTGCATAAACTTTTACATGACCACGTGATTTATCCGCCTCTATAACGCCAGGTGAACCATTTATTATTTTCAAAAATTCTTGTTCCAACTCTCTAAGATTAGTATATCTTGGTCCGACAAAATCCCAGAAGACTTGGGACCCAACACCAAACGTGGCAATAGCTTTGACTCGTCGACTCTTTGCTTCTTCTTTATCCACTGTTATCCAACCTTCTTCGATGGCTTCATTTAAAATGTCTTCTGAACTGGAACAACCTCCATTGCATAGTCTCGTGATGTCCGCATCGCTTTCAGAAACACCATCCATTCAGGATTACATCCCAACGCCAAAAGGCATGATGAAGGATGAAGATGAATATACTGACCTTTTTCGACATGTAAATACCCTGCGCCCTGGTGACCTAAATAATGGGCTAGGTTCACCTTCAATGTTTTAAATAATAGTTTTATTAACGAACCCTCTATTTTGTCGGGTGTCTTGGAAAATTCTAATTTGACATTTTTCTTGTTCTCCTTCCTCAAAATCAGCAAAATTTCATTGACAGTTTCTCGAACACCTTTTAATGTTTTGCCATTGACGGAATTGTCAACACACCATTTGCTTTTTCCCCTTTCTGGTTGTTTATACCATTCTCGAAACACGTTTAGGTAAGACAAAAAGTCCCCACCTGGTTGACAGAACTTCGTTTTAATTCGATCAGCAGCATCCTTCTTTTCTTGACTCCCACCTCTATAGAAAACGGACCCAGTTGCTGAAACAAATGCTGCAATAACAATTGTCTCTGGACCAATATCATCCTGTAGACCTTGATATATAAAAGCACCAAACTTAGGGTCAACTGGTAGTTTAGAGATCCATTTTCCTAATTCTGTAATTGAACTTTGTTTAATAGCTCCAATATCTTCTAGTAAGCTTAGAGTTGTGTCCATGGATTGGCGATTTGGTGACTGCACAAATTCGAACTCAAATGGGTTAACACCTAATTCGAACAGTTTAAGAATAGCTTGACCCAAGTTTATTCTCAAAAGCTCTGGAATATTGGTTGGCTTCATTGATTCAAAATCATGTTCCGTGTACAATCGGTAACATTTTCCCGCCATAGTCCTTCCAGCTCTTCCTTTTCGTTGTTCTGCATTGCTTCGTGTTACCATGGTTACACTTAAAGTGTTTAGATTTCTCACCGGATCATATTGGTTTTCTTTCATTAATCCTGTGTCGACCACATACCTTATATTTGGTATTGTAATTGATGTCTCTGCGCTGTTCGTGGCAAATACAATTTTCCTCTTTCCAACAGGTGTTGCGCGAAAGACAAGTTGTTGTTCTGACGACTGTACTTTACTATGGAGCTGTAAACATACAACGCTGGTTTTGTCTTTCAGTCTATTTTGGAACAATTTACAACAATTTTCAGCTTCCAAGGGAGAGGTCAAGAAAACTAAAACATCTCCATTAGGTTCATTCAGATGAATGTCTATAGCTTTCTGTACAGCATTATTTTCGTAATCATCAAACGGTTCCTGACCTTGAACTTGTTCTTTCCAAATTACTTCGACTGGAAACATTCTTCCCGAAACTTTCATCACTGGACAGTTGTTAAAAAAGTTTTGGAATACTCCAGGATCGATTGTAGCAGAGGTGACAATTATCCTTAGATCATCTCTTTTTGTAAGACAACGTTTTATCATTCCCAAGAGTAGATCGGTAAAGATACTTCTCTCATGGGCCTCATCTATAATGATACACGAGTAAGCAGATAGAGCATTGTCTTTCAGACATTCATTTAACAAACAGTGGTCGGTCATATACAGAATTTTTGTAGATGCTGATTTTTTTAAATTCATTCCAACATGGTATCCAACTTCTTGTCCAACTGTTGTAGCAATCTCTGATGCGACCCGTGTTGCTAGACTTACAGCCGCCACTTTACGTGGTTGAGTACAAACGATTAATCCGTTTCCAACCCAAGGCTGTCTGTAAACATATTGGGGGAGCTGCGTGCTTTTCCCAGAACCGGTTTCACCAAGAATAACTGAAACTTTATTTTCTTTTATTGTCATTTGAATGTCTGACCTTCTTGCATAGATTGGCAAAGCATCGCGTAGTCGTACACACTCTATACCAAAAAACTTTTTCAAATCTTGTATTTCTGTTTTCCATTCAACTCCAGTGTCAATTGACTCTAAACGCTCAGCCAGTTGTTCCATATAAATATTGAATTCAGCTTTTTGCCCCTGTAACTCTGTCAGTTGATCGCGTAATGCTTGGCGTAACGCTTGGCGTTCAGCAGTGAACTTTTGGTACGATTCAAATTCCAGAAGTTTAAGAAACTTTTTTTTCTCGATCTCATTTTTAATCTCATTCAATTTCATTCTAACGCTTTCTATTTTCTGGTCATGAGTGTATATGGTACTGTCTGCTCTCTTCAGAATATCGTCAAGATGTTGTTGAAATCCATTATCATCAGAACGATTCTCTACCGACCCAGCTGGTTGAATTTTTTCACAAACCATCCATATTTTCACGCGATTTTTCCTATTTCCTTGATGGAGAAGGGATTTACTTCTTAATGCCATACGTTTGCTAGGAAACTGAAGAGTCGCAAATGTATTCCTCTTTTTCTGCTCGGATTCCAAAAGTTCAAATTTCACGTTATTAGGCAATCTGGATTGAATACAATCTGACACTTCAGAAAGTTTGATTACAGCACAAATTTTAAAAACATATATCTGAATCTTACTAACTGAAACGTCTTCAGATGTGTCCGATACCTTTTGGGCTAGTTCTTGAATCTTTGTTCGCCATAGGTCCTCTATTTGTATATCAATTTCATCTTCATTCTCGGAAGAAGCATCAGACATTTCTTCAATTTCATCAACGTTTGAACTCAAATCATCTTGTGAAAACGTTTCTTCTATAGAATCATCACTAGCGCCAGATTTGCTACTTGAACTTCCTCTGGAATCGGAATAACATGATCTTGACTGCCAATTCCTTTTAGTTAAGTGAAGTCCCATATCGAGTTCGTCTACATCAATACCTAGACTAGAAATTCGGCTGTCGTCAGATTCAAAACTAGACGTGCTTATGTTTCTTTTGATTTCAGGAATCGTCTCCACTGCATCTTTGATGCACTCATGATGTGTGCTCATCCTCCAAGGATTCCCAGAATTGGCATTAAAGTTGCTGATTCCAGCGTTAGAAACATTTCGGTCAGTCTCTGATTCCACACTTCGATCTTGCATCTTTCTATCATCTAAGGGTTGAGCGTCGACTGGTACACCACAACTTCGAGAGAAAACATCATTCCCTCGCATTGAAACATTAATCACATCATGTTTTACCCAAATGTGTTTAAGGTCCACACTTCGATTTTGTATGTTTCTATCATTCAAGATGTGAGCATCGATTGGTACACCACAACTTCGAGAGAAAACATCATTTCCTCCTTTTGGACTACTTATCACGTCATGCTTAGCCGGAAAGTGTTTTTGTTCGAACGGTGACACACAATCTTCATTATTAGCATCAATGGAGAATGACTTCACCTCTGCGGTTTTTGTAGGAATTATAGAAATTGAGGAGGTATACTGTTGATGTGGAGTTTCATGACTTAGCCCATCAAATCTGTGATTTGTGTCATCTGCATCACACTTTAGACTGTCCGACGTTTTACTAGTAGATGGAATTTCTGCACCGCTGATTTCATTTTGTATTCTATCCGGCATATAGTTTGTCCTAACGAAGGACGTATTTGCCATTCCATTTCCCGAGTCTCTACACGGAAGTATCGATTTAATTTCTAGATTTTTTTCTGATTGAATGGTATCATATTTAAATGACTGGAATTTCCCGTATGATGTTGTAAGATTGTTTTCACAAATATTCCTTGTTGTTTTTATATTTGGTGAACTATTAGTTGTTTTCTCAGTGGTTATTTTCTGAACACGTACCGAATCATTGCAGTGTAGATTGTCGTGCGATAATACCGCCGATTGGTGTCGCGTTTGAAGTTTATCTAGATTATTTAACGGCATTGTAGAGGAAGTATTTTCCACACAGCTGATTTCTCGTTCTGGTGTACTAGTATCATGTACGTATCTTTTCCTAACAATGGGGGTTGGAACGATTCCATTTCCCATTGACCCACTCGGATGCATCGACTCTCTTTCCCGAAGATAATCATGTTTAAAGATGTCTGCTGGGTTATTTTCAATTTTAAATGGCTTAAATTGCTCGCGTGATATTGAAAAATTGTTTTCACAAACTTTCTCATTTTTTGCTGTTTTGGCATTTTCTAAATGTTTTGTTGTTTGATCATGTGATGTTTTGTGCACGCATTTCGTATCATTGCAGAGTGGACTGTCTCGGGTCAGTCTAGCAAATTGGTGTCGCGTGTAGGGTACATGATGATTATGACTATCCGATGCTTTTGTAGTAGTAGCATTTTCAACGCATCCGATTTTCCCTCGACTTTTTTGCAATATATAATTTTCCCTAGCAACCGAGGTTTGTGTGATTCCGTTTCCCGGAATTCTAAGCAGATGTTCCGATCCATTACTCGGAATGTTACTATGTTTAAGAATCCCTGTTTTTCGAGTATTATTTTGAGATGACTGTTTTTCTGCGCTTGATATTGTATTCTGGTGATAAATTCTTTCGGTGGTTGGTGAAACATTATCTTCCCAACCAGTAATGGCTGCATCACTCGCATATTCCGTTAGAACATGTGTCTTTCTTTCATTCAATGTTGCCTTCGATTCATTATTTTTAGATGTATCGTTTTTATTTTTATCTTTAGACTTACTGTTTCCCATTTCTTTGCCTTTAAACTTGTCAACTCATAGCTGTGTTGCCTGAAATATAATAAATTATGTAGAGGTTACATTTTTTCAGCAATAAACAAAGTTTTTTAGTCTAATAGTTTGTTTAATGTCTTTATTTCAGGTAGTTTTTTAACTACGTTTTTTATAATTTAGGAATATGTGCAAATAAGGTACAGGATGTCCCCTTTATATATATCGTCTATACCTGACAAAAATTAATAGAGCTAAATTATACAATGCATTTTGTTCACATCTTGTAACGTCATTTACTCATGCAAAGTATTTTCTTAGCTAAATTTATCAAATAGATGTTGGTTCTTTCGACATTTTTTCATCCCCTTGAAAAATTTTGGTTTCATAATATTGGACCAAGCACTTACTACTGATGGGAAATTTGTATTCCGTAACGGGCGTCTAGTGCTGTAAAATTAACACTGGTAAAATTTGTAATTCAAAACAAGTGTAGTTTTTAACATCCAGTGACCAATTATTGAATTAAAATCAAATTAAAAACTGTTTGGTGTAGAGCAATTTTGCTATATCAGAAGCATAAAAAACAAACATACTAATCCATGTCCGAATCACAATCCAGAAGCAAAGTAAAAACAAACATACTAATCCATGTTCGAATCACAACCCAGAAGCAAAGTAAAAACAAAAAAACTAATCCATGTCCGAATCACAATCCAGAAGCAAAGTAAAAACTTTGGAACTGACATGCCAGGTTAGACACGTTAACTTCCGCCAGGGAAGTGAGGCCGTGTGCCCCGGAAGAGTAAACACCTCCTGTTTAGCTAGCTACATCCGCCACGTGTGTAGTCAAAATTGTGTGAAGAAACATGTAACTACAGGACGTCAAATATATCCAGGGCAATCCTTGACACCGAGACATCAAACTTATCTATTTCATTTTTTTTTTTTTTTTTTTTTTTTTTTTTTTGTTTATTTATTTATTTAATTTTCTTGTTTGACTGGTAAATTGATATTATATTTATAGATGAGAACATTCATATAGTTACTTGTACATGTGTTTCACAACCGTATCTAATAAAAAATAAACATACTGATCCAAGCTCAAATCACACTCCATAAGCAAAGTAAAAACTTTGAAAACTGTCAAAAGAGTTTCTTCCCCTAAACAAAATTCAGAATGAAATGTACATGGAAAATGGACGTCCAATATATTCAGGATTATTTTGGATATATATATATATATATATATATATATATATATATATATATATATATATATATATATATATATAAACCTAATACTTATTAACAATATTATAATGGCGGCCATAAATCTTTTTGAGGGCCTTGATATTCAAAGACTTTGAATATCCATGAGTGAACAAATTATTTGTAAGCAGCTAACTTATTGTATAAAGTTCTCGTAATTGGAAGAAGCTCATGTAAAATATAAAAAAAGAATGAAAGTAGCATGGAATGATGTAACGTTATATATATCATGTACAACCCAGAGACAAATTGCAACAATATTGTGATGAAGGTCATAAAACTCTTTGAGGGCCTTGATAAATCTAGGTTTGCAATATCCCAGAGTCAACAATATATTTGTAAGCAGCTTGCTTTCTTGTATAATTTTCCTTATTTGGAACAAGCTCTACGAAACAGTAATAACTGCGAAACAAATGCGCCATAAGCAGGCGATGTAGGTATATTGCTGCACAGAAATAGTAAAATTGAAGTCATCAGCTGCCATATAACGTCAAATGTTGGCCTAAGCGGGTGTCAAAATTGAAGGATAATTCGAATATGAAGCGTGAACTTAACGAATCAGTTGTATCTTTTATTTCAAGCTCACTAGGATAGATGGCATTCACATAGTCTCCAAATTTATTATTATTAAGAAATAGAACACCATCTTTACTCTTGTAAGTGGTACACCGATTGTTTATAATATCAAACACAACAAGTTTAACATGTATATTTTCGTAAATTAACTTGTTTTAGACGTTTCTGTCAATATAAAACGATGGATAGAGGTGTAAAGTGTAGAAGTGTTTATACTTTTTACACGAGAAAAAATGTCAGAATTTGGATTCGGACAAGCGCAATTTAGAGCAATACGCTTCTGAAACCCTCGATATAGAGGACAAAAATTAACATTCCCAGGCTGCTCATCTATCCAAACAACCAAAGTAAAATAAGTGTTGAGTTTCGGTAATTTTTATGGTTGGGGAATAAAAATTGGAAATACCTACTTTCGTTTTATACTGTCTTTCGATTCTTGTGGAACTTGAAATCAAAATCCATATCAGAAGTTTCGATGAAATTCTGAAAATGAAAAAGGAATATTAAATGCAGTTAAAGGGAGAAAACTCCTACAATCTTGTATACAGAAAATGCAATATTTATTGTCATGACATGAAGTACTGTTAGATAGCTCAACCTGTACAGCAGAACAGTGAACTCCGATTTTTTTACATCTTAGGTTATTCGAAGTCTCGGCAGATATCTCGAAACCCGAACGTCACTGACAATCATAAGTTGAAATTCGTCTAAAGAATGGGCAAGATATGGAACGTTTGTAACCGAAAGGATGTCGAGAGATAGCTCAGATTCCGAAAAGGCGTCACGATAAAGGAGCCGAAATGAGCTGCCAATTCAGCTCTTTTCGTGCCAAATCTATACAGTACAGTTGATATTAAATATTTACATATATATATATATCCTCTTTTTTTACCACTACGGTAGCTTAGTCGGTAGAATGCTTGCTCCGTATGTGAGAGGTTGTGGGTTAGAAACCCGACCGGGTCTAATATAATATAATATTTAATATAGGCAGTGAGTGTTCTTTCGCCAAGCAAGCGACATTTAGTAATGACAGTCATCGAGTCCTTCGGAAGAGATCAAAAATACAGATACCACGTGTCACGGCAGTCGTAGCGCGTAAAAGACACTACCTTCATATTGCGGTCAACACATGGCAAAGGTAAAAATTTCTGCCACTTTACATATAGCTGGTGATGTCTCGATATGGATTAAATATTCTTGCCAGGGACGTAAAACTAATCCAATCAATCCTTTGTCCTTAAAAGATATACAGATTGTCAAGGTTTGCCATAATTTCTGTGACAATATCATGGTTTATATAGTGATTTCACATAAATATAGAAATAACCAAGCCACAACCCAAAAGCAACGCGAAGTCTGGCGCACAGCGTTAAACACGTGTACATTGACCAAGGAAGTGAGGCCAAGTGCTCAAAGCTAGCTACATCCGCAAAGTGTGAATTCAAACATGAGAATGAAAAGAACATGGAATTTCCTACATCTAGGATAATTTTGGATACAGAAACATCATACCTTTTCCAACATTGTGATGTGGGCCATTAAATTACTTCGCACTATGATATCAATATTGCACGGCCATTTCTCTTTACAGTGGAGGATTTTCTAGCCATAATGATGTACAGATGGAGTGAATTTTTATTGAGTTTTTATGTTCATGTTTGTGTATATTGAATTATTTGATAATTTACACTGGGTCGTAAGTTTTAACACATCCATGAAATATGTCTTGCGAAACCGTTCCATATTAGGAGTTAAAGGTCCAATTAAAATAATTGCGGAGCACCCGGCTTCCTTTCCCTGGCGTATGTAACTTATTTTTTCAGTTTTCAATGTTTTGCTTTGTTTTGATCGTGGTTTTGGAAATGGGGTTTGTATTTTTGTTTTTTAATAATTACATTGTTAAAATGTTTTATGCTTCAAGTGTTATTGTATTGGCCATTGAAGTGTTACAACATGTTTTCATTTTCTCTTTTTTGTAAATATTGCTGCGACATACAGTCTCAATTTTACTTGAAGCTATTCTTAATCAAAATCAAGTAGTAATTATATACATATTATACTTGTTAATTTAACAGCTCTAGACGGTCGTTTTAGAATTCAATTCCTCATTAGTAGGACTTAGACCAAATTTCAGATACAAACATTTTCCGAGTGGTTGAAATATATCAAGATGACCAAAATCTATTTAACTAAATTGAGCTAAGGAAATACGTTACATGATGGAGTATACTTTAGTTTTGGGGAGTTTTGATATTTTAATTAGCAGCAAATATAGACATACTGTATTTCCATAAATTAAGTGCACATGGTTTTTATTATTTATTTCTTTTAATTGAAAATATTTCCATTAAACTTTCAATAAAATGCATTTAAATTGCACTGACCTAACTAAATTATATTTTTAATTAAAAACATTATTGTTCAGTTCTCCTGTACATAGAGAAATTTTGCGAAAATTTAGGAAATTTGATCAAGTTTATACACCAATTGGGCCTCATTCAAGGTTACATCAGGGTATTTAGGGTCTGGTAGGTCATTATTGCTTGGATTTTTTCCAGGTGTGATCATCATGAATATTCCAATTATGACATCACATTTATAGTTGTTCCAAGTAAGAAGGTACAGAAGGGATAATTTTGACACAGTCATATTTGTTGTTTTGTTAAAAAGTTCAAAAATTGCTCTATGTACAGAATTAAGTTCACTTTTTCATGAATAAAAAATATTTGTTCCTATTAGGTCAGTATATTTTCTATTAAGTTTTGACAAATTTTTTGTGAGTTTGTTGGAAAATACGACTTTAATCTTGCATTTTCCATGTGCACTGAATTTGTGGAAATACAGTAGTATTTTGTTACAATACAAATTAAAGTAGGTACTTCTCACTGTCCACAGTTTGTGTCAAAGCAGTACATGTATTTAGTAGTTTGACTTATTTAACCATTTGTAAGATAGATAACACCTAATTTAACAGATTTTAATTGTAGAAATAAAGAATAATTATATCCCCTGGTAATGAAACTGGAAAACATTATACAACGATATTTACAATATTAGCGGTGCGGTGCTCCAAGAATCGGAGGGAAGTATGTAATCAAAAAGTGTCCTGATTTAAATGTCCTTTTGATTTATTTTTTTGAGAATGTGCCAATTGCAAGTAAAATATTACTGGGTACTTCTATCCTCAATTACTTTATATTTACCGTGCTTGAATGAAGAATTGTCTCTCATGAAAGGTATGTTGGCCTTTAATCTCTTTGTAGATCCACTTTCGGTTTGATTTTTAAATAAATAACCTTATTTTTGGGATGTTACCTCTACATTGGCCTCATATTCCCAGTAGCTGACCTAGAGGAGGGCCCTGGCGTCGGATCTCTCCCCCTTTATTTATATATACGTGTACCACTTGCTTAGAGTTTAGGAAATCGCATGATTTCAATGCTTCATTTAAACAATTTTGAAGACCCTCATACCTCTTCTTCCGCATTAGCGAATTAATGGAACCCCCTCTTCAATATTCCTAGGTCCCTTACTGCATTTCCCAGGTTCAAACAAATGTAGTTTTAATGATAAATATCTAATTGCATTATTAAGGATATCTTAATTTTTTTCAGATTTTCTAAAAACGAAAAACCAATCAAGGTCATTCAAGTTCACCCGCCCCAATTTAGTCGTCGGACAATTTCTTCATTTAATATTTATTTAATATTGTAATTAAAACATCTAACCATGAAATACAAAGAAAAAAAGACTGCAGGGGAGTCGAACTCTTGACCTCAATTACTGATTTTTGTAATAAACTTACTTTCGTTTTACATTTCTTTCACTTTTCCTCTTACGCCTTACTGATGTAAATCACACGTTACTAAGCATGTTGATTGTATATCAAAGTTCATGATATTAAATATAAATGCCATCTGAATTTTTTAAGTTTGCAGATTTTTTTTTTTTAAAAAATGACATTATGACAAATGAAATCTGGCCAGGTATGTATACTCTGATCATGTTCCGATTAATACCCGGATGTTTTTATGATCAAACTTCATTTATCCTGTGATATGCCATACACCTGTCACACGAACCAGATAACCAGATTCATTATAAAATATATATATATACATATATATATATATATATATATATATATATATAAAACACCTGTGTTACCTACCTGTCACTAGTTCCTCCTGACTACTGAATAAGGCTTCAATCTTCCTTGTTATCATCTGTGACGTCACTGGGGATTTCCAAAAAATCACACAGTGCATGTTATATTATGATGTAGGTCTTGCTTACATAAGATTTTTCAAAAATCGTTATCGACAGGTAAATTATATTAATGTGTGTCAGTTGTACATATAGACACGTGATTACGTTGTAATTATGTGCACATTTATAACATACTCGGTATTTACAAACGGATCGATATGGGCAGGGAGAGAGTTGCTTGGTTGGTTAAATGTTGCTTAACGTCCCGTCAGCAATTTTTCAGCTATTCGCGACGAGAACTATTTTATTAATCTCTATGGATTTATCTATGAACAATTTCGTGTATGCATGTGAAGTGCGAATGTGTTGTATGGTCTACCTTGTGCTAGCGTGCACTTAGGGCGGCTTTAAGGTGCTAGCGCACCGAGTCAGTACGCCGCAGACAAGCATGCCACTCCCCCAGTCCATTTTTATGATACCAGGTTAATCAGTAAAGGCCAACGGCAAGGAAAATTCACTTTCCCACATGTGGTCTGAGCGGGATTCGAACTAACACTGTGGTGACTGACGTCTTATCCATTAGGTCACTGCGGCCTCAGGTGGATAGAGAGAGAGAGAGCATATTCATTATTAGCGTTGCATCAACTATTCATCAAATTTTCTTCGGCCCATGATAATTTTCACTCCTCATTGAAGCTTCGCAGAACTGGTAAGTGCCTATATGCAATTTAAAAGGTAATTAAAGGATTATAGATAGATATGCATGACTATAATTACAGGACTATCGCTAGATAATTACTGGACACTTGATAGATATTAACAGGACTATCACTGACATACAAGGACTATCGATAGATATTACAGGAGTGTCGCCGCGTGAATACGGGACTACCGCTAGATAATCACAAGACTATCGATAGATAATTACAGGACTATCGATAGATAATTACAGGACTATCGATAGATAATTACAGGACTATCGATAGATAATTACAGGACTAACGCTAGATAATTACAGAACTATAGCTGACATTACAGGACTATCGCTAGATAATCACAAGACTATCGCTAGATAATTACAAGACTATCGCCACGTGAATACAGGATTACCGCTAGATAATCACAGGACTACCGATAGATAATTACAGGACTATCGACAGGTCTTAAATGTTTTAGTTGAATTTCGGACAATACACTTACACTTATTACTGGAAAATATGTACTTCTTTTATTTCTTGCTAGTAACCTTAGATGTAAACTTAGATGATATACAGTATTATAAACAATGTAGAACTATGTATTTATATTTAATGTTTGTATGTATAAAATGTATATATATTTATTGTAAACATTGTGATGCAGGCATCGGATTTATATTATATGTAAATATACCTCTTGTACCACCTCCGGTGGTTTAGAGTGAATAAAGTTTGAATTGAATTGAATTGACAGATAATTACAGGACTACCGATAGATAATTACATGACTATCTCTAGATAAAGTTACTGGACTATCGCTAGATATTACAGGACTATCGCTCGATAAGTACAGAATTATCGCTAGATAAAGTTACTGGACTATCGCCACGTGAATACAGGACTACCGCTAGATAATTACAGGACTACCGGTAGATAATTACAGGACTATCGATAGATAATTACAGGACTATCGCTAGATATAGTTACTGGACTATCGCTAGATAATTACAGGACTATCGCCACGTGAATACAGGACTCGCTAGTTAATTACAGGACTATCGCTGGATAATTACAGGACTATCGCTAGATAATTACAGGACTATCGCCAGATAATTACAGGACTACGTACCGATAGATAAATACAGGACTACGTACCGATAGATAAATTAATACAGGACTATCGCTAGATAATTACAGGACTGTCGCCACGTGAATACAGGACTACCTCTAGATAATCACAAGACTATCGCTAGATAATTATTTGACTATCGCTAGATATTTACAGGACTATCGCTTAATAAAAACAGGACTGTCGCCAAATAATTACTGGACTATCGCTGACAGGACTATCGATAGATAATTACAGGACAATAGATAGATAATCACAAGACTATCAATAGATAATTACAGGACTATCGCCAGATAATTACAGGATTACCAATAGGAAATTACAGGACTATCGCTAGATAATTATTGGATAATTTGTGTTAAAATTAATTATTGAGATACATGTACATAAGAAAAGAAACTTTTTTGTCGCAAATAGCTAAAAAAATTGCTGATACGAAGCAAAACAATATGTGATGGGGATGGTCATTATCTGTTCAGTCTAAGTGCTCTATTTTAGGCGATGTTTTTCCGCCATCATGCATTTCAAGTTCATGTTTCGGGTTTGACCCGGTAGCCGGGTACGTCATCCCGGTTGGACCGTCGGGTTGCCTTGGCGGTATAAAAGCGCGTGTCCGGGAGTCGGGGAGAGATCTGCCCGACGGCAATGGACAAGGCCGGCGACGCTTATATTACATTCCACTCAGGCTATATTTACATTCAGGTAGGACCATTCCCACACACGCTAATATAGCTTTAGCATTAGGCCTATAGTTATTATCTAAATATTACATGTTTGCCGAATAAATTTCGTATTTAATTTTTATACTGTTCTCTAATCTGTAGAATCTGGGGTTTATAAAGTAACGTTCCCGTTACAATTAATTAACAAATCATCAACAAATAAATCCCTGCTGTAGTGTCATTAACGTGAAGTGGATCATTTTCCGGGATGTTTCCGGATAGCTATCGGCCATATCCGACAACATACAGTACAGACCTGTCGAAAGTTTAACACTAAGGTAACGGATCAGCAGCTAATCGCGGTTTCTCGGTAGCCAAATCTCGAAATAAATTGTAATTTTATAATTTTTCGGCAGCTGGTATCTATCGCTCGGCAACTTTTCCGCCATTATCTATCCATATCTCGGCTATTCGGAACCCGAAATTCGACTCTTTTTCGTTAGCTCAGTGTAAAAACTTTTGACATGCCCCTACTGTATGTGAATGCATACATAACCTTGTCCACATAGAAAGAAAATTAAAAAGAACTAGACAAGAGCCAAATATACAAACCTCCTATCTTCGACGGACACGGGACATGACGTCACACTGACGCGTATCAATTTAAGGTAGTTCCATACCATGGTGACGTCGTCGTTTTGTGCGTACGGTCGAAATGACTTGATTTGACGTCTTTTAACTATGACGTCACGAATGTGTGGTCTTCGGCGACTACAGAATTATGGCGGGAACGCTGTTATGCTATCATTCAGTAGAATAATTTTCTGCATTCACAAAAGATTAGAATTCACAATATCAATTCTGTGCACTATTTTTAAGAATAAAATGTATATTGTACATAACGGAAATTAGGTAGATCTAACCCGTTGAGAGTACTATTTAACACATACAAATGAAGGATAATTTTTTTACTAGCTAATCCAGTATTGCACTGATGGACCGACATCAGGTATTTCCTTAATCAGAAATGTTTGTAATTCATTAAATTGCGGAGAGTGATTGTCACAATTATATGTACTGTTATGTTTATATATTTGATTTCTATGTTTTATATCATGTAATGGATGACACTGTATATTTCAGTTTTCCAATAAAAGTTATTATTATTATTATTATTATTATTATTATTACTATTCTAAATAATTGAAAGATTTGAGTACATTGTTTAAATTTTGAAGATGGTATTTTAAATGCCGCTTTATGTTTGGTTTGTTTCGGTGACTTTAAATACTTATAGTAGGACACAAACTGACAATTCTTCAATAAACATACTGTATGATAATTTTTCTCGGTGTCAAAATTAGCAATTTTGACCGTTCTCTTGTATTTGCGTTTCATTCAGCGGCCTAGAATCAAGAACGCTTCATTAATGTATACGAATCCCCTTTCCACTTTAACTGATTGAGTAACGGTTGCTATGGGTTTCTATGAGTGACAGACCATATAATATTTAAATTGGTTTTGTTTTGCACAACAAAATAGCTCACAGCCAGTGTTTTTGTTTATTTGTTAATACCAAACGAAAAACATTGACTTTATAAAAGTATACTAGGACATTGGTGCTAACTTCTTATGTAAGGAATGAGGCTTTTTTCTTGTTTCAGGACTTTGATACAATTTTATAAAAAAAAGTAGCTTGACGACCCCCTATTTTTTGTTTCCGAAAAACAAAATAATATATTCATGTGCAATATATGTGAAAATCAGGGGTCGTATTCGACTTAGTTTTTTTAAAATCTACAAATTAATGAAAGGGTGTTACTTTAAGTTTTCCGGAAATTTAATGTTCTCTCTTGATAGGTGGCGCTGTAGAAAAATACCACGTGACCGGAAGTAAAATTCCATTGGTCCAAATAATCTTCATGACATAATGGTTAATTTAAATGCAAGACACTTTTGGTTTCTAAACATGTCAAAAAATTATTAAAGCTTATTTGTTGATAACAGTAGTTATACTTTGATCATTTATGTCGTGAAAATGGCCACCAGGTGGCGCTTCAGAACTTCTTAAGCAAGTCGAATACCTGCCCTGAAATTTTGGTATGTTGAATGGTTTATGGCTATGTACATATCAAAAATTCAATATGTGTTTTCAGGCGATTTGTAAAGTATGGAACTACCTTAAAATGTGGATGAAACTAGCTAGACAAGATTGATTGACAGATTGATTGACAGATTGATTGGGGTTTTGCATTCAAGAATATTTCGCTTACATCGAGATTACACAAACTATAGGTAAAATGGTAGGAATTTGCCCTTTGCCGTGTGTTCAGAGCGATGTTCAGGGAGTGTTCTTCAACGTGCCGTGCCGTGACACGGGGCATCGGTTTTTAAGGTCTCTTCCGAGGGACACTTGACTTTCATTTCTGACTGCCGAGTACATGTACTTGGTGAAAGAATAGTCACTATCTTTTTCAAGTCTTGGTCAGCCCCCGATCTGGGTTCGAACCCGCGACCTAATAAATACGAAGCGAGCACTCTGTCATTGGAGATACCGTAGGTGTTGCTACGATAAGAGGTGTTTCCTCTTCCGATGCACATGGCATCACTTGGAAGTGTGGAAGTTCTCGTGATTGACTTCATGTCAGTTTACAAAGTTTTTATTTTGATTTTTGGATTGCAATTTTAACATACTTCGGTATGTTTATTTTTCATTGATACCTGCCGAATAATAGAACTAATAAACAGACCTTATGTACATATTATGTAATTTATACATTCATTTAAATACAGATGTTCGCATTGTTCTTTTATCAGATATAAACGTCCATCGATACAACGTCACTGATCTTAAGTCCCGAGCGCAAAATATCGTCAGATTCTCTTTATTTATCGTCCTGAAGAAAGTTGAACATTGGAAAATTTAAAAGAGGTAAATGTAACCTTAACCTCAATTCTCTCAGTTCCAGGAGGCACACAAGGCTTGGACGTCATTCCTCCATGTAGGTCGGTCAAGGGCTACATGACATGCAGTATCCCAGCCTGCACCGTTCCGTTCTACTTAAACCATCCGACTCCAAGTTGTTTTAGGGCGGCCTCTTTTCCTTCTATCCTCAGGAGTCCATCCAAGGGCAACAGCGCAGTCATCTATCTGTCCTTTCCTCAGTACGTGGTCGATCCAGTTCCTTCTATCCTCAGGAGTCCACCCAAGGACAACAGCGCAGTCATCTATCTGTCCTTTCCTCAGTACGTGGTCGATCCAGTTCCTTCTATCCTCAGGAGTCCACCCAAGGTCAACAGCGCAGTCATCTATCTGTCCTTTCCTCAGTACGTGGTCGATCCAGTTCCTTCTATACTCAGGAGTCCACCCAAGGACAACAGCGCAGTCATCTATCTGTCCTTTCCTCAGTACGTGGTCGATCCAGTTCCTTCTATCCTCAGGAGTCCACCCAAGGTCAACAGCGCAGTCATCTATCTGTCCTTTCCTCAGTACGTGGTCGATCCAGTTCCTTCTATCCTCAGGAGTCCACCCAAGGACAACAGCGCAGTCATCTATCTGTCCTTTCCTCAGTACGTGGTCGATCCAGTTCCTTCTATCCTCAGGAGTCCACCCAAGGACAACAGCGCAGTCATCTATCTGTCCTTTCCTCAGTACGTGGTCGATCCAGTTCCTTCTATCCTCAGGAGTCCACCCAAGGTCAACAGCGCAGTCATCTATCTGTCCTTTCCTCAGTACGTGGTCGATCCAGTTCCTTCTATCCTCAGGAGTCCACCCAAGGACAACAGCGCAGTCATCTATCTGTCCTTTCCTCAGTACGTGGTCGATCCAGTTCCTTCTATCCTCAGGAGTCCACCCAAGGACAACAGCGCAGTCATCTATCTGTCCTTTCCTCAGTACGTGGTCGATCCAGTTCCTTCTATCCTCAGGAGTCCACCCAAGGACAACAGCGCAGTCATCTATCTGTCCTTTCCTCAGTACGTGGTCAATCTAGTTCCTTCTCGTCCTCCTTACTTCATCACTGATCTTCTCGACTCCTGCCATTTCAAGGACTGCTTTGTTGGTGGCGTGTTGCTGCCATCGAATTTTGTAGATTTTTCTGAGACATTTTGTTTGGCAGGCGTCAAGTTTAACCTTACTGATCAATATCATGTCGATGTACTTTAATTGTGTAATACATGCAGTGTATTTGTATTTGCCTCTAGCAAGTCAAGTCTATTAATTATCTATTACTTAGGGTCTACACCTACAATGTACTTACTGCATGGTGTACCTACTACAAAAAGAAATACAATGGCCGATATCAGCCATCAAGCATCATTTGTTGTGGAAGAAAAGTATTTTTGTCATTGTCAAGTTTCTATTCTTAGTTTTCTTTTTTAACACTATTCTTTCCACTTAAAAAGTTGACATCAATATTGCCAACTTTTTATTACAAAACTCTTACAAATTAAATATTTCAGAGGCCCGGGACTATTTCAGTTTTATTTATAATGTATTTTATGTCTCATGCGTTTATTTTTGATATTATTTTCAAACATTACCATGTGACATATATACGTATATGATGCTTTTGTAGCATTAATGTTCCGAGCGGTTCAGATGGTAAAAAACTATAGCGCGGGAAGTCCCTGGTCCGATCCCCTGTGCGACCTTGCATTTTTTGTTTTCTGTTCTGTTACAATTATGTCACATTAATGCTTGATTACACTGTAGCATACAAAAGGTAAATAGTTTAAATAGTACACACCTTGCATACTTCTTTATATCCACTAGTATATGACACGTAATAATTCATAATACAGTCCACCGACCCTATCTATTCACACTCCAGTTATTTTAACGTGCATTTATATAGCATATACTTAAGACATTTACTAGAAAACGTCGACCTTTAAATGAATTTGGATTCTGGACTGGGGCTCTGAACGTTTGACATTGACTTACGTTTTTTCACGTCTGTATTTTTAATTATTTTACAAATAATTTACAATCGAACGATACCTTACCAGTTAGTTCAAAAGTTAAATTATAAGTTGAATTATAAGTTAAGTTACGTGATCAAATATACAGCGATCCTAATAACAACATAATTCCCAACATGATTTTATCGACATCGAATCTAATTCCTAACATACTATAGCTAGTTACCCATGTTCGAATCACAACCCAAAAGCAAGTAAAAATTTTGAAACTGACATGTTATATCAAACAACAAAGGTAGCTGAATTGGTTAAGTGCTTGTTCCGTATGTTGGAGGTTGTGGGTTGAACCGGGCCGGATTCTGACCAAAACTTGAAAATAAGGTAGTGGCTGTTCTTTCGCGAAGGTTAAAGAACTTGGGATTTAAAAATTAAAATCACTGGGCCCTTTGAAAGAAACCATAAAACCCCGATGATGTGTTTCACGACAAGCCTGCTGCGTTAAAGAACCCTTCCCGACCTTAAAACCCCAATGATAGGTTTAACGACAAGCTCGTCGCGTTATTAAAAAACCCTTCCTGTTTTTGCCCCGAGTGTACTGCAAAGGTAAAAATTCCTGCCACTTCACCTTTGGCTGGTGACGTCCCGGTATATCTGAAAACTACAAAGTCCATAGTTTAGAGACCAGCACGGGTAACTCGAAACTAGCTTAACGGCTACACCTAGACATAACGTAGACAAAGTACGGTCGAACTTGTCTTAAAGGTCACGTCTTTATAAGAACATCCTACTTTTAGAGTAAAATTAAAGGCCAGTAACATTTTATCAAAATTCCTCTTTATTCGCGTAATTTGAACCTTCGTTAAAGGACCACCTGGTCATAAAGATCATTTTTTGATTACCTTTGATGGCCTTTATAGACAGGTTTAACTGTATTGTTAAGCGCTAAGATAACTTACAGTTGTCCAGTCCAGAGTTACCCAGTCCAGGTCAAACGTTAAGCCCACCTTTTACAATATACCAGAACTAAACTTGATCTGTATGACTTGACGATGATTTAGTCATTAGTTAGTCAGGTATTATATACAAAATGGTTGAATGGATTATTGTCCCGGGGATTTGTGCTTCGGTTGCAGCGTTTGTTTTGTACATATTAACTCCGAAATCCGATATTCCGGGCCCGTTTACATTACCGATTCTGGGGAATCTTTTAACACTTGGTAAGGCAAAGCCTGGAAAGCAGTATCTTCTGTACCAGAAGTTAGCCAAACAATATGGCGATATTTATCGTCTGTTCTTTGGACGACAACTTGTTGTCAGACTTAATACTTACGATTTGATACAAGAAGCTTTTATACAACATGCTGATGTGTTTAGTGGTCGACCTGATGTTTTACTCAACAACAGCAAAGGTAATGTCACATAACAAATGCATACGTTTAAAGTTTTATTCATAATACAGGCAAACCTGTCTTAAATTTTATTTGCATATAAGGGTCGTCTGTCCATAAGGGTCAGTAATATTTTATCTCAATTGTTCTTTGTACATGCTATTTGAACCTGTATCTAAGGACCACCTGTCCGCCAAGGTAACTTAAATGGTTCCGTAGGTGGTCTTCATAGACAGGCTTGATTGTATCGAATGATTGATTGATTGATGGAATGGGGGTTTTCCTAGTCAAGACAATTCCACTTACATCGAGACGTCACCAGCTATAGGTGAGGTGGCAGAACTTTTGACCTATGCATTTGCGTTGAGGGCAATGTGCAGGGAGTGCTCTTTTAAAGTGCCACGCCTGTCGTGTTTTTAAGATCTCTTTCAAAGATCCAAGACTTTCGTTGCTAAATGTCGAGTGTTTGGCGAAAGACAATACCGAATGAATACTATAAAACTGAGTGTTATTCCTTGCTAAATCAAATTAGAAATATAACATTTAATTTTGACACAACAACATATTTATACCACAATATAGTAAAAGTGATCTTAACTTAACTTTAGTAAATTTGGAAATCGCTTGAACTTTTTTTAATCCAAAATAAGCTAGAATTAACCTTCAAATTGACACCTTAATTTCCCGAATGATTTCAAATTTTCCATATTGCCGTGCAGTTATTTATTTTTCTTTTGCGTCTTGAATGCATACGTTAATTGGTTGTTGGTTCGCTATCTGGCTGTGCATTGTACTTGTAAACAAAAAAAAATCGGTAATAAGTAATATCTGGTTCGATTAATTAATATAATAATAAATGCAAACAGGAACATTTTAAAGCTCATTTTTCCTGTTGACAATATTCTTAATCCATCATGTAACAATAGTTTTTGAGGATTTTCATTTTAGACAGTAGTAGACCAAAATGCATTTTAATACATGTATTAGTAAATTTTATCAACTTGGATGGTTAACTTAGAGTCGTAAAGTCTATATTTAGATAAATCAGTGTAAGTCTTATTTATAAAACGTTCAAGTCTATTGTGTGACCTCAATACTGGTGATTTAGTTGACCTGAATCACCTTATATAGACGGATGTTTGAACGATTGCTCATCTTCAGTTTAGCGGTATGATTGCTACAATCAAACTTGCCTTTAAAGCCCACCCAATGGAACCAGATAACATGGCCTTTATGGGCAGGTGGCTTTTATATACAGGTTCAAATAATATGAATAAAGCAGGTGGTCCTAATATAGAGGTTGCCAATAATGCAGGTTAGACCATATTTACATGCCAAAATTCTTCACATACCAAGTGGTCTAAAGCGTACTTGTAATTGCGAATTAGTGTCTTTTAGCGCATTGGTTCGATTCCTACTAGGGATAGATCTTAGAGTGAAAAGGTTTGTAAGTTTCCTTACCGTAGATCGGTTGTTTCTTCCGGGAAACTCCTATTTCCTCCACCATCCCTGAACTGACCGCCTCGACATAGGTGAGAACTTCAACTTGGCGTAACTCCGTTCCATTCCATTGCTGATAAGGTCTCGCCATCAGTTTGGTCTCTCGTATGTGTCGGAAATGTCACATCAGTATATTAATCGTTACATCAAAAAATTGTCACGAGTCCAATACCAATCCATGTCCAAATTCCAAAGCAAAATAAAAATTTAAAAAAAAACCCACACCAATCTATGTCCAAATCACAATCCAAAAGCAAAGTAAAAACCGAATCCGGGATATTAAGTTAAACATTTGAACTTCCAGCAGGGGAGTAAGGCACATAATCTTAAGGTATTTTCGCAGTATTTTGTTATCGTGGGATTAAAACTTTGACATAAATTGTAAATGTACCAATCAAAGACAGACGCGATTAATACGTGTAATTAAGATGGTCCATTTTAAACAAGGAGGGGTCAGAGGCGGATCAAGGATTTTTAAAGGGGGGGGGGGTTGAGGATTATCCAGTGTTTTTTTAAAGGGGGGTTGAGAATTATCCAGGATTTTTTGAAAGGGAGGGTGAGAATTTTATCAATGCTAGGTGCGAGCGCCAAACACATGTATTTTGCTTGCTGATTAGTTAGACTAGTACTTTGCGTCCCACAACAAGTTTATTTCATTTGTATATCGAGAGAGGCTGTCAGTGGGATTGATGAGGAAACCAGAGTACCCGGTGAAAACCACTTATTTTCGGTGGCTATATAGAACCATTTATACATCAGATACATTTTATAATTGCAGGACTGATTTGCGGCGATGGTGGTGAAGACTTTCGGAAACTTAGAGAAGTATTTCATGACAAACTGAAAACACTCGATACCTTGGTAACGGACAAACGGACGTACGAAGACAGGATACTCAGAGAAACCACAGTTTTGATCAAACACCTGAATGAGTTGTCAGGGCAACCGATAGAGGTCACCAAATTATTTTATTCTGCAAGCTGTAACATAATTTTAGACATCTTATTCGGAATCAGGTACGTGTTCTTATTGGCCGAAAATTCGTTTCAAGCCATTTTACGCAATTTTTTATTTTGGTCACAGGTGCTCAGTGATCGATTTTTTTTCGAATTTGTTAACAGAGTTGGGATATTTATAACACACCATAGGAAAGTAATCAAAAGCAAAAAACCCTAAATATTTCCGATTTGTTTCCAGAAAAAGACAATATTGTCGGTCGGTCCCGTCCCCAAGAACCTCCGATTTTGATAAACTAATTTAATGTCTAACCTAACTTGTCAGTTCCAAAGTTTTTACTTTCCTTCTGGATTGTGATCGGACATGGAATAGTATGTTTGTTTTTGATTATAAACTGGGTCTCGGTCTACATATTTCTTAATGACATTATTAATAGTGTTTAGTCAGTTACTGCACACCCATTTAAACCTTTACGTGTAATAAATGTTTATTTTTTTCAAAACAGTATTGGATAATCTATTTGCGCTATACAAACATACTATATACACAGTGTGTATGTACAACCCTCAGTATCAGGTCGAGTCCTTTTTTCGTAGTCGTATCACTACGAGTCGCGACGATACAGCTACGAAAAAGGACACGCGTGTCCGATAAAACTTGTATTTCATCAAATCGGAGAGAAAAACTAGTCTAATGTTAGATACAATTAATAACGATTCCAAACAAAAGTTCATTTTACATTATAATTGTTATTTATTATGTTAATGAAAAAGGCAAAAGGTGTTATAGTGATGGTACAAATCTGTATATGTATTATTATCCCCCCGCAAACTAGTTTGAGAGGGGTAAAAAGGAATCACCATGTCTGTGTCCGCCCGTCTGTCCGTGTAAAATCGTGTCCGGGCTATATCTCATCAATGCTTTGGGCGACTCTCATGAAACTTCACATGAATAATCTTCATAGTCCAAAGGTGTGTCATGACCTTGAACCAAGGTCATATCGGGTAGGTCAAGGTTGTGGGGAAAATCTGGGGTATTTGGCTCTCAAGAGACAGTTCTAGTTATTATTATATATATGCTTCGAAGAAGAGGGAGTTTACTGGTTAAGGTTTACGTCTGTCCTTCGGCCCGTCCAAAAAATTTCGTAACTACTGAACACTATCACTTGAAATGCGGTATACGAATTCAGTATGTGGTCCAATGCCGCAAGTACCGATTTCAAGTCTGCTAGACATCTTTTTGTTTACAGATAAAGTTTATTTTTCGACATTTACTGCCAATAGTTGAAGTGAAAAGCTGGGGTATATTAAATGAACAATAGTTCGAATATTTATACTCCCTCAGACTAGCTTAAGGGGAGGGGTATATAGGAATCACCAATTGTGTCCTGGTCATATCTCATAGCTGCTTTGGACGAATGTCATAGAAGTTCACAGAAATAATCTTCATGGTCCAAAGGGTGTCATGACCTTGGACCTAGCTCATATAGGAAAGGTCAAAATCACGGGAAAAGTATGTTTGAAAATCGTGTCCGGGCCATATCCATAGCTGCTTTGAACGACTGTCATAAAAATTTAATCAATAATCTTTATGGACTAAAGATGTGCTTTGACCTTGAACCAAGGTCATATCACGTTAAACCCTTGTAGATGTTGGGGCGGGGGATATTTGGCTCTCAAGACACAGCTCTAGTTATTCCCTAGTTATTCTACGTATTCCCCTGTCGATAAAACTATAGCAAGCGCTATTAGTCCGGTTTTTTTTTTTTTTTTTTTTTTTGTGTAGCACGTTCTCACGGAAATAATAACACAACAAAACGGAAAGCGCATTATTTATGCAATTCCGCTTAAACAAAATTTCAATTAAAAACAGGTAAAACATTATAAAAAATAAGCTACGATATCCTCTATTATAATGTCACTACTACAAAGGTGCGGCTTATTAAATGACAGGGAATAAACATGTCATATGCACCATGGTTTTCCCACAATAAATTGTGTTATAAAACGTGTAATTAATTTTTTACTTAATATAATGACAATAAAAATAGTTATTACTAATTGTTTACTAATGCACGTTTTATGTCCCCTATATATGCATGTAGTCATGCGAGATATTCCGTATGTCTGCCTGTCTGGTTATCATGTCTGGCCAGTGCCCGTCCAACAACCATTCCCGGACCATTCAGTTTGTACGATGGACCCTTTGAATTTTGACGAAACTCGTAGCATATGACGATTGGCTATGGACTTATGTAGGTCAAAGTTCAAGGTCATAGATGAAATTAAAAAAAAATTCAGGTGTTTAACACATTTTGTTTTGAAATGGTCTTTGTGCTTTAACTGTTACATTGTATACTTTATTCAGTAGCAGTCCACTTAATTAAACATGTGGCGGATTTAGCTATCTAAACAGGAAGTGCTTATCTTCCCGTAGCACCCGGCCTTAATTCCCTGTTTTATGTTCACTGAACTTAATTTCATTTTGGTAGATTCAAAGTTTTTACTTTGCTTACAGGTTTTGGTATGGACATGGATTGGTATGTTTGCTTTTAATTATTATTTTTATATTTTGGTATATTTCTATTTTCAGACATGAGTATGAGGACGAGATGTTTAACAAACTGGTAGAAGCAGATTCAGCCTGTTCTAGAGATCTACCTCCAGTGTCTAAACTGTCATTGTTGTTTCCTTTCCTACAGTCAATCCTACCGGTAAGTAGTGGGGAGATGACATTGATGATCATCCCTTACTTAGTTGTATTTTTGGGGAGAGGAGATCTATTTAATTGTATTTTATCATGTTTTAGTCCCTTGCTTTTATTTCGCTTATTTTAGCGACAGTGAGATTCCTTAGCATACCGAAATCGTTAGTGAGAAACTAGTCTTTCACTGGAAATTCAATTGGGTTTAACGTAAAGACATTATTCTGCAGATATATGGTATATTTTTACCAGAAACGTTACTCATTAACGTAATGAAATGAAGTTGCGGAGCCATGGTGCTTTACACCCAAATCAAAATTATTTCACATTTCCGGGACGGCGAAGGAAACTGAGTGCCCAGAAAAATCATTAGCCCTCGGTAAGCAAACTGGCAAATTTTCTCATATTTGGACCTGAGCGCCATCGGAACCTAGACGGTAAGAGACGCTTTAACCCGTGAGCTTTAGCTTTGAGCTGACTGCTTGGCCAATCGAAACCTGTTATTATTGGGTATATATTGTCATGTTATGCTGGTAAGTAAACCAAATGGGGTTGGCCGCTATACCACGTGATCAACACCCCTTAAGGTTTTTGCGGGGCACTTTGGAAATGTTTACCTTTAGAATTATCGGAATAACGTAGTTTGTATGAGGAAATTTGAACTGATATGATTCCATATCCAATGGAAAAACATCAGAGGGCATCACATGGTACAGCGGGGAACTCCATTGTCTTTATTATACCACCGCTTCGAAGAAAAGGGGTCTACTGGTTTTTCTCTGTCCTTATATTCATCACTAAATTAGCAGTGTTCTCACCAACTACTAAACACAGCCACATGCAATTTTGGATGCCAGTTCAGCACAAAGTCCCATACCGCAAACTTGTACTGATTTCAAGTCTGTCCGACATCTTATACCTGTTACCGACATATGTTAAAAGTGGGAGTATACAAAGTGAGCAGTTGCTCAGGTTTCTTATTTTTCCATTGGTTAACTTTTTATTGTTGTCATCTATTTTTATTTTTCAGAAAGTAGAGAAAAGTCAACCAATGAAAGAGATTCACAACTACACAAACAAACTAATTAAGGACAGTAGAAATACTTTTGATGAAGCAAACATCCGTTGTTTACTGGATGCTATCATACAGGCAGAGAAAAATGGCGAACTTACTGGCGAAGCTTTTTCAGGTCTGTTTGCTGATATGTTAATGATTTTACATAAAAACGCAGCATTTTGTGAGAATGTTCTTTTTTCATTCTAATAGAAAAAAGAACATTTTATCCAACAATATAATAATTTTAAGGTGGACAAGACAAGCTTTCTCTCACAATCCGACAAACAGACAAAAGTGTCCTAATTTGGAAAGTTTAAATATTTTAGTGTATCATCTATTCCTTAATGAACTACTGTTCAGGACGGAATTCACGAAGGAAAGAGGGCGTAAAACTTAATAACTGACATTGGGAGTTACGTTTCTTGAATAAGATGTGGTTAAAATTTCACGGGTGTAATTAAGTATTTGAGTATTTAAAACTGTTTGAAGACTACAAAAACATAATCAACCCACATTCACGGTAGGTCGGCACAGTGTTTACAATGGGTACAGAAATAACAATCTGGAGAGCCCTATTGGTGGTTCGCCCTCGGCGAGGAAGTGGGATGTTTGGACTTCAGTTGCCCAACAAATCATTACCCATACACTTAGTTGGTTTTACAACTTGAGGCTTGATATACATTTTCTGAAACTTTTAACATTTTTTTCTGTTTTGCAGAAGAAAATATATCATGTTCCATATCTGATCTGTTATTTGCTCATATTGGTAACATTGGTGTTGTATTAAGTTGGGGGATAATTTATATGATCAGATATCCAGAAGTACAACAGAAATGTAGAGAGGAAATCAGACAGGTAAGATTATATTTATATTAACCATTGATTGATTGATTGATTGATCCATCGATCGATTGATTGATTGAATGAATGAATGGATAAGGTTTCAGGTCCCAGTCAAGAATGTCACGAGCTAAAGGTGAAGTTGTAGAAATGTTGCAGGGTAGGGCAGGGCTATGTGCAGAAAAGGGTTCTGACATTACTTGGGTAATAGGTTTTGAAGGTATCTTCAGAAGGACTCCACCAAAAAAACAGATTTTAGGACTTCAGAATAGTGTGGCCATGTTTGAGATGGCAAAGTTATGAAGGATACCTATAGAGATGGGGAGGTTACTAAGATGAATTACTGCTAATGATTTGCTATAGGATGTCTGCCTGAGGTGTTTTTTTGTTTGGTCAAACCGATTATTTAGGCGAAGCTCTTACAAAGTATAACAGAACTTATTTCATGTCCTGAGCATCCAAAAACATTTGACGATCATGATGAATCTTGAACAATTTGCTTGTGGAGTAGAGTACAAACATAACTAATTCTTCTGTCAGCTCTTGTTTAAAATTTACCTCGTTTTCCTTTTCAGGTAGTAGGACCCAGTAAAACTGTCCATCTATCAGACAAACACAAACTGCAATATGTCCAGGCAACAGTTAAAGAGGTGTTGAGAATAGCTGCAACAAGTATTAACCATGAAATATACTGGGGTGTTTGATGCCATACAATAATGTACATGTACCTAGGTCCGCCTTGGAAGGGGGTGGGGTGTCGGATACCATTAGCCTTGATTTTGTCTTAGGACAAACAAAAAAGTATACTTTCAGTTTCCCAAACAACCTTATTTTAGTATAGCTCACCCCGGTTTTCTCCATTCAGATTTCAGATTTTATAGCTTTTCCATTTTTCAGAAAAATGAATGAATGGTTGATTACTTCCACCTCATGTTTATTTCACATACTAGTAGTACATGTGTATGTAATGTAATGTATACAATAACTTTAAAGCAGAAATAGAAAACCGGAGCACTGGGAGAAAAACCATGGATGGATAAGCAAAATGACCAAACTTTCTCACATCATAGCTAGGATCTGTGATTGTAGAGGAAACCAGAGTACCCAATGAAAATCAATTATCTTCGCCTTTTGACTGGATAATGCAACATTCATTACTACATTCCATTTAATTAATAACATAAATAATTTATTGGTCAATGATGGTGGAGGAAACCCTTGTATCCGAGTAAAACCACCAAAGAAATTCCAAAAATTTACTGTATATTGCTTTATTTTCACGGTGTCGAATTTTCGTGGTTTGACAATGGCTAGCATATTCACAGTGTCATATTTTCGCGGTCTTATCTGATTTAAGGAAAACTTCGTTAGGAAGATTAATGGGCTGGTATTTTCGAGACTGTTTTATTTTCGCGGGAATACACTGTGCCGCGAATATAGCGAAAATAAAACTACAGTGAAATATAGGCATTATACAGTAAATCGTTAGTGTTCTACATGCAAATTTTGTATCAATCCACAACATTGTAGCTGTAGAGATGATTTATCTGTTGATGTATTTTATTTTATTTTGTGTAGCTCCCATCACAGTGCCACATTTGGCCACAGAGGATGGTACAATAAGAGGTTACCACATCCCTAAGGGAACCATATTGGTTGGTGATATAATGGCTGCTTACATCACAAATGTTGAAAATGGTGATAAATTCATGCCAGAGAGATTTATGGACGAAAATGGAAAACTGATAAAAACAGAACATAATTTGAACTATGGAATTGGTAATACATACAAAAGCGAAAGGCTACCTATACATTTTAAACTTTATGAAAGATGTGATGACTTCAATTATACTATTGTCAACTTTCCTTTTCTTATGCAGCAATATACAGTAAAACCTCGTTATAATGCCCCTCGATAACTTTGCCACCTCGCTTATCGCCACACTATTTTGAAGTTTTTTTTGTTTATGTTTTTCTTTATCCCCATCCCCTGATTTATCGCCAAACCTCATTATAACGCCAAAATTTTTCTGAACAAATGGTGGCGATGAATCGAGGTTTTACTGTACCTGTTATCCTGCTTACATATTATTTGTTTCAAAATTACTATGTTATAGTAGAGCTTGTTCCCACATCAGGTACTTTATACTTTTTTATATGACATATGACTACTTTTTCACACATCCTGCAATATTGACCAGCCACCAGCGAACGAATTGTCAAATAGAGTTATAACAGAAGGCAGAAATACCTGAAAATTTCCACTTCCTTACCAAGTGCCCTTGCTGAGGATCGAGCCCAGTCCTTCCTGGTGAAAAGCAAGCATTCTACAAGGCTTAAAGATTGAGACCAGATAATCACTCTATTACATTTACTATATACAATGCAGCATCTAGCTGAGCCTACCTACAGTCTCACCTTGTCTAGCATCGGTCCAATATAAGGAGATTTCTAATTAGTGTTTTCAATCTGCTCTGTTTTTTATTCTTTTATTATTAATTATACCCCTCGCTTAAAAAGTGGGGGTATATAGTGTAGGGGTGTCCGTCCGTGTGTCCGTCCGTCCTTCCGTTACACCTTAGGGTACCTAGCTCTTATCTGCAACTCCTCCTAAACCCTTCAATGGATTTTCATGAAACTTTCACACAATCTTTGTGATATAATGTAGATGTGCACCTCCTATTTTAAAATTTGATCTGATGGATTTTTTTTATGTGGGGGGAGCAGGGGTATTTTTTGTGAGCTTGTGGCTCACAGTTTTTTAAGTTTATTAATGAACTTGCTCAACTTATTGGCCTTCATTTTGCTTTTCTTTTCATTTCAGGACCGAGGAACTGTTTGGGACAATTTTTAGCAGAGATGGAGATTTTTCTCTTATTTTCCAGTCTAATTCAGCATTTCACATTTTCAAAAGTATCCCCATCTGACGATTTTAATTTTGATGGAATACTTGGATTACTTATGACCACTCCAGATTTTAAAGTCAAAATAATGAAAACCTGACAGTGTAATTTTAATACAAGTGATGTGAAAGAAGAAGCCAATAATCCAAGGCTGTCAATCTTACCTATATCAGGGATTTATATGTACCTCATTTCCAATGGATGCCACATATATGTTTATGAAAGTGTCGTAATATTCGTATAATGGGGATCGGCGCTGTACCACATGAGCAACACCCATTACCGTTTAAGTGGAAAATTTTGAAAAATAATGACGTTGGGAAGACACAGAATAATGCCCTTTTATGGGGAACATGAAATGAAAAATTCCATATCCACTGGAAACAATAGTTCTGCACAAATGTAAGGGGTATAACATCAAACAATGGCTAACCCAGCAACTGATCATCAATCCTTTTCGTTACCTCAATGTTAAACTTTAGACATATCTGTACTGTATTTATTAATTAATTACGTATTTACTATCTTATATATTTTTGTATTATAAAAAATTTACTCACACATATTGTGTGAAGGATTGTGAATTCTATAGAATAAAAACACATTACAACACACAAAAAAAAAAATGGCTAACCCCACTGAAATACACATGTAACTGAAACATACCAATGTAACCCTGCATTATTTTCTTGATTTTGGTATTAGATATTTTTTTCTGGACTGTTAATTTCCATTTGGCTCAGATCAAATAGGAGAGGAGTGGAGTAATGGTGTTAAAGTCTTAGTCAGAATTCTTTAGCAAGTCGGTTCTTGGGATGATGTTTTAAGACACAGTTAAGATTCTTTTACTTATATTGAGCCAATCAGTTCTTGGATGATGGAATGGAATAATGGCATTTTAAGACTCGGACAAGATTCTTTAATTTATATTGAGCTAGTCAGTACTGGGATGATGGAGAGGAGTAATGGTGTTGTAACTCCCAATCAAGATTCTTTCTCTTATACAGAGCTAGTCAGTTCTGGGATGGTGGAATGGAGTAACGGCATTTAAAGACCCAGTCAAGATTTTTTTTCCGATATAGAGGCTATCCTGGGATGGTGGAGGAGTTCAGAGTACCTAGGGAAAAACCATTGACTTTTGATAATAGACTGCTTGAATGAGGTTTTATGTCCCAGTCAAGAATATTTCACTTATATCAACATGTCACTTTTGAGAAAGGAAATGACAAACTTTCTTGCACTAGAATCTGCCCTAGGATTCAAACCTATGACTTATGTGTGAGGTCTACTGTGACCCTAAGCTGCAAACTTAAGGCCACTAGATCACGAAGCCCTGTATTGTACAAGGAAACACTTTACTGGATAGTTCTGAATGATTGGATAATTTTTGTATAACTACTTGGTGGTTTCAATTAAGCCAACAAGGTGACAAAACTTGTCTGCCACTTGTTTGGATTTGAGTCAAGTTTGTCTTCTACTTTCACTAAATTTACATTTTCTTAATATGTTTTGCATTCCATATTCCATACCTACTAGCTGCCTACTTTTAGAAATTTGTCTTCTTGAAAAATTAATGAAAGGACTGAGAACTACATTGTGTTGAAAATTCAAACTCCTAGATAACAAATTAAAGTGGAAGTCCCTTGCACTTCAGTTATTAAATTTTACTGTTTTCATATTTGTAAATTTACAATTGACCATTCATATGCAAAAAGAGTCCCTAGTTAAAAAATTTGAGATTTTCACATGTGAAATATTTAAAATTTAATGAATCTAAAATTGACCATTCATATTCAAAAAGAGCCCCTAGTTAAAAAATTTGAGATTTTCACATGTGAAATATTTAAAATTTCATGAAACTAAAACTGACCATTCATATTCAAAAAGAGCCCCTAGTTAAAAAATTTGAGATTTTCACATTTGAAATATTTAAAATTTCATGAATCTAAAATTGACCATTCATATGCAAAAAGAGCCCCTATTTAAAAAATTTGAGATTTTCACATGTGAAATATTTAAAATTTCATGAATCTAAAATAGATTCTTCTAGGTATCATTATCCTTGTATTCAATTAACAAATTACTGTACTATAGTTGTTTAATTCTGTAGGGGTAAAATTTCAAAATTTCGACACTGGAATGTATGCATTGGTAGAAAATTTTGCAGTGTAGTGGCCTGGGTTAACAATTTTCTGTACAGATTATCTAAGTCTATGTTTAATGGATGCTACATGAAAATATTCACTTGGTGCAGTAAATCTCCAACTATAAGGCTACTCCGCCTGTAAAACAGGGATAGGATTTTCCTGTCATTTTGGAGATTTCAGGCTATCCCACGCCTATAAGACGACCATAATTTTCAATCAAGACCATACCTATAACAGTATTTGAAGCTACTGATCGGACTGTAAATTTTCAACCAATTTTCGTCTGATGCTCACTTAATTCTGCGCTATTGAGTCAAATCGTGAAAATAGCAAAATTAAATCCCAAGTGAATAAAAGCAACTATACAGTAACATTTAAACATTGTATATTTATTAGCTTAGTTCATAGTTCCAATTCTATCCATTTCAAATTTACCTTTTACTGTAAATATACAGGGTTTGTACAGGCCTGGAAAAGTCCTTAAATTTTGAGGTTTACCCTAAAAAGACCCTAAAAACTAGTCTGACCCAAAAAAACCTTGAATTTATCCTGAAGGCCCTAAAAAAGCCCTTGAATTTTGCCAATTAGGTGTTGATAGTAAGTGGTTGTAAATACACTAATCAAAATAAATAAATAAGTTACATTGAAATGAGCAATATTAAGGTACCTGGGCGTAACCTGGCCCTCCCGAACACCCAAAATCAACCCCAACTTCAAGTGTAGTTACTATGGACATGTAAGTAATTGTTTTATTGATTTAATTGTCTTTGCACAAATGTTTTTCTTATAAAATTGTCCTTCTGATTAGGCCTTAAAATTGCAAATGAGACCCTGTAAAGACCCTTAAAAATCCTTAAATTTGGAGTCCAAATGTCTGTACGAACCTTGATATATTTAATTTTACATGTATTAATTTTCGAGGTATATGAAATTTAAACATATCCCCATTGTTTAATTTTCATGTTTTTTATATATGTACTATATCACAATAAGCATAATATAGTTTTCACCCCATAGCAATATTTTTCCAAAAAGCCACCGTGAAATATGGTAAGCAAAAATGAGTAAACTGCAAAAATAAATACGTTCACAGTTTTCTTTATGTGAATATCCTGGAGTATTGTGTGAAAAGTCTCCATGTGGTCAATTTCACAATATACAACAATTCTCTTCACAAACATTTTCACAATTTGTATGGTCATTCATAAGTCCCCCTATGTAAATAGTCGCAAACCCCTGGAATTCATTTCAAATTGACTTTTTATTCTTTTGTTAATAACCTGAAGTACATTGTATTGTGTGAATAGTCTTCATCTGGTCAATTTCACAGTATACAACAATTCTTTTCAAAACAGTTTCACAATTTTTATGGTCATTCATAAGTCCCCTATGTAAATAGTCGCAAACCCCTGGAATTCATTTCAAATTGAATTTTTATTCTTTATGTGAATAACCTTAAGTATTGTGTGAAAAGTCTCCATGTGGTCAATTTCACTATGTACAAAAATTCTCTTCAAAACATTTTCACAATTTATATGGTCATTCATAAGTCCCCTATGTAAATAGCCACAAACCCCTGGAATTCATTTCAAATTGAATTTTTATTCTTTATGTGAATAACCTTAAGTATTGTGTGAAAAGTCTCCATGTGGTCAATTTCACTATGTACAAAAATTCTCTTCAAAACATTTTCACAGTTTATATGGTCATTCATAAGTCTCCTATGTAAATAGTCGCAAACCCCTGGAATTCATTTCAAATTGACTTTTTATTCTTTTGTTAACAACCTGAAGTACATTGTATTGTGTGAATAGTCTTCATGTGGTCAATTGCACTATGTACAACAATTCTTTTCAAAACAGTTTCACAATTTATATGGTCATTCATAAGTCCCCTAAGTAAATAGTCGCAAACCCCTGGAATTCATTTCAAATTGACTTTTTATTCTTTTGTTAATAACCTGAAGTACATTGTATTGTGTGAATAGTCTCCATGTGGTCAATTTCACAGTATACAACAATTCTCTTCACAAACATTTTCACAATTTATATGGTCATTCATAAGTCCCCTATGTAAATAGCCACAAACCCCTGGAATTCATTTCAAATTGACTTTTTATTCTTTTGTTAATAACCTGAAGTACATTGTATTGTGTGAATAGTCTCCATGTGGTCAATTTCACAGTATACAACAATTCTCTTCACAAACATTTTCACAATTTATATGTTCATTCATAAGTCCTCTATGTAAATAGTCACAAACCCCTGGAATTCATTTCAAATTGACTTTTTATTCTTTATGTGAATAACCTTAAGTATTGTGTGAAAAGTCTCCATGTGGTCAATTTCACTATGTACAAAAATTCTCTTCAAAACAGTTTCACAATTTATATGGTCATTCATAAGTCCCCCAAGTAAATAGTCGCAAACCCCTGGAATTCATTTCAAATTGACTTTTTATTCTTTTGTTAATAATGTATTGTGTGAATAATCTTCATTTGGTCAATTTCACAGTATACAACAATTCTCTTCACAAACATTTTCACAATTTATATGTTCATTCATAAGTCCTCTATGTAAATAGTCACAAACCCCTGGAATTCATTTCAAATTGAATTTTTATTCTTTATGTGAATAACCTTAAGTATTGTGTGAAAAGTCTCCATGTGGTCAATTTCACTATGTACAAAAATTCTCTTCAAAACAGTTTCACAATTTATATGGTCATTCATAAGTCCCCCAAGTAAATAGTCGCAAACCCCTGGAATTCATTTCAAATTGACTTTTTATTCTTTTGTTAATAATGTATTGTGTGAATAATCTTCATTTGGTCAATTTCACAGTATACAACAATTCTCTTCACAAACAGTTTCACAATTTGTATGGTCATTCATAAGTCCTCTTTGTACATAGTCTCTATCGGGTCCATTTCAAATGGGGTTTGCCGCAGTACTATGTGGCCAATACCCATTAACGTTTGTGTGGAATGTTTTGGAAAATGTTAATGTCACACTTAATAATCAAATGCCCCAAATAATGTTGTTTTTGCGGGAAAACGTCATCTTATGTGATTCGATACTCATTGGAAATGTGTGTTCCACACAAACGTTAGAGGGTATCACATGGTACAGTAGCGAACTACATTGACCTGTTATTGTTTTTTGAATCGCCAGAAGTATCATACATGCCATATGAATACAGCAGGGAACTACATTGACCTGTTATTGTTTTTTGAATCGCCAGAAGTATCATACATGCCATATGAATACAGCAGGGAACTACATTGACCTGTTATTGTTTTTTGAATCGCCAGAAGTATCATACATGCCATATGAATACAGCAGGGAACTACATTGACCTGTTATTGTTTTTTGAATCGCCAGAAGTATCATACATGCCATATGAATACAGCAGCGAACTACATTGACCTGTTATTGTTTTTTGAATCACCAGAAGTATTATACATGCCATATGAATACAGCAGGGAACTACATTGACCTGTTATTGTTTTTTGAATCACCAGAAGTATCATACATGTCATATGAACAGTCTCCATGTGTTCCGTTTCACAAGGTACAGGCATGATAATTCTCATCACAAAGTTTCAAGGTGAAAGATCTATTTTAATTTAAATGTTTATTTATAATTCCCCTTTGTGGATAATCATTATCTAGTCCATTTCAAATTGATAAGTTATTAATTTTGTGAATATTCTCAAGTAACATAAAAATAGTCCATGTGGTCCATTTCACAGTGTACCGGTCCCATGTGGTTTCATTTCACAGTGTACCAGTACAATAATATCCTTTGTGAACAGTCTCAACATGGGTGATCCATTTCAAATTATATAGCAATTCTTTGTGAATATTTCTGTTAAACAAAACAATTAATTTGACCAACTTTTGCGTTTTCTCGGTTTTTCCTGGACTTTGACCTGTAGACTTAACAACACCTCGTGTCTGAAGGCATTCATTAGTTCTTGCTGGGCCTCCAAAGCAATCTGCTTAATATTGCCTCCACCTTTACCAATCAACAAACGCTGAAATAGAAGGACTGATTGATTGATTGAATGATTGACATTGGAATAAAAGGATTGATTGATTGATTGATTGATTGATTGACATTGAAATAAAACGATTGATTGAATGATTGATTGACATTGTAATAAAAGGATTGATTGATTGATTGAATGAATGATTGACATTGGAATAAAAGGATTGATTTATTGATTGATTGATTGAATGATTGACATTGGAATAAAAGGATTGATTGATTGATTGATTGACTGATTGATTGAATTAAATATTAGCTTTTTTTCCAAAATGAAGAATGAACAACCCTTGCATGTATTAATCTATTATGGACCTCTCTGGAGGAAACTGTTCTCCTATAGTGTTGTCTGGAGAGGTATAGTACTCGAGCCGATAGGGGAGGTCACAATCCCTTTCCAGACAACATTATAAAAGAACTGTTCCCGAGGGAGATGTTCATAATAGATTTAGTACATCACATGTTTTTGTTTTAATTAATTTCAATTTCATTCAAAATCATTTATTTTCAACTGTAATAATAAATAAACAAATAAATAAATAAATCTACAATTAATCTCAACAGTAAAGCTTTTTCACACATATCTACAAATAATAAAGTATAGTCCCTCACTTCAGGGGTATAGTCCTGTTGCTATGTGTTGGCAAGGACAGATGATTTCTACATTAAACAGTATTCATGTAGTTATCGAATGATTGTCCAACAAATTAACATGTGATGTACTAAATTCAAATATATAACTGGTATATTGATAAGAAATACTCAACCTTTGCCCATGGAGTATCGTTAAGTAATACACACACAAGAGTTCACCTAATCCACAGTATGATATATTTGCCGTAAGTGAAGGTCAGTCAGTGTGTTATTGGATGTTATTATACCTCACATATATTAAAACACTTTTCATTGGATGTTTTCCAATCACATGACATGTAATAAATGAGATGTTTCCCACAGAATCACTGTCAGCGTGTGGCAACCTCTCACAGACATGTGATAACCTCTCACCAGCCATGTGATAATACTATTATCACCCAATGATAACACGGTACAAGGGAAACAACTCGTACAACAGAACTGTGTTGTCATTTGGTAAACAATAACAATGGCGGCCAGTCGTTTTTTTGCAGTTCGTCTGAAGCGGACTTGGAATTAATTATGTATGACAAAGATGCAGAAAACACAAAAAGGGTCACCTAAGCTTCAGTGAAAATACTGGAAATGTATTTGATGGAAACAGAATGAGAGTTATACCTAGATCTTACTCCCAAGAGACCCATGCACAGCTACTGTGGAATCTCTTGCAGGCGAGCGTAAAAGGGTGGTTGAAAGTTGAACTGGTAGCGTTTAATTTAATTTAAAATTTAAATATTGTTTGTGTCATTTTACATGGTAAGCTTTGTTTCGGTATAATAAAATAATAATTGCCCTCTAGGTATGTGGACATCCAGAATTGTCACCCTTCAGAAGGGTTCCCTCGGGTGACAACCCTTCTGTCGGGTGACATTTCTGGATGTCCACATACCTAGAGGGCAATTATTGTATAATATACTGCAAGAGTTCAGTAGTTAAGTAATGATGTTTAACTTCCCAGTCAAGAATATTACTCTTATATCGAGACATTGCCAGCTGAAGACAGGGGTGCAGAAATTTAGCTTTCATGTTGCACTGATCCCATTATACAGCAGGGTTCGTTATCATGCCAAGCCCATTGTGACACGGGACCACGTTTATTTTTAGTTCCCATTCAAAAGAACTGTGAACTTTCTTTTTGTAATGCAGAGTGCTTGGCAAAAGAACAGTCAAGTCTTGTGTCAGATTCGGTCAGGGTTTGAACCAACAACCTCCCACTTACTGAGCTAAAGCAATGGTTACATATTGCAAGAATCGTCATTTCAGGATATTTGCATCCTTTTATTTACGTGTTTTTAAGATTGACAAGAATATAACTGGAACGTCAAAATCAAAGAAACACAGAAAAATAAACACAAAAATAAAACCAACACAGAAATAAGATATAAAAAAATAAAACGAACTCAAAAATAAGATGAACAGGAAAATTTCCCGTCTTACAGTACGATACTTACTGCCTCATAGTCATTTGCCGTCTCTATATACATATTTATACATAATGTACCATCAGAGTTTATCTCCCAGTCTTGTATTTGCTGTAAAAATAAAAAAAAATCATAGTGAAGTTTGACAGTAATATAAACGGCAAGGGGTTCAAATTAGGTTTTGCAATGGAATTAGGTCCAGAACCTTTTTTGCCTTTATTTTTACCAGGTCCCATATAAAGTTTGGAAAGTCCAACATCATCATTGAAAAGTCCATGTGTAATAATGTTATCTGAAAGCAAAAACTGACAGGTCCTTTGTAGTTTAAACTAAAACTGTCTCTTGAGAGCCAAATACATGTACCCCCCCCCCCCCCCCCCCCCCCACCAACCCCAATTTTATGTTTTCCCGCAAGCTTGACCTTTGACTTTGCACAAAATTTTAATATGCAACACATCGTTTCATGTTGGTTTACATTTGTGCCAAGTTTAATATCAAATCCATCTATAGACATGGAAGATATGGAGCAGACACACAGACAGACAGAATAATTCCTATATACCCCCCCTCCCCTTAACTTTGTTTGTGGGGAGTAAAATAACAAGGGTCAGAAATAAAATCAACAGGTCCCGGACCTCGGAATCACAGATAATTACATAATTACATCCTCTTCTGGTAACCACCTGGAAACAGACAGACAGGAGGACATACATATCAAAAACAAACATACTTATCCATTTCCGAATCACAATCCAGAAGCAAAGTAAAAACTTTGGAACTGACAAGTTAGGTTAGACACGTGAACTTCCACCAGGGAAGTGAGGCCGGGTGCTCCAGAAGGGTAAGCACCTCCTGTTTAGCTAGCTACACCCGTCACGTGTGTAATCAAAATTGTGTGAAAGGAACATGGAACTATGAGACGTCAAATATATCCAAGGCAATCCTGTTTTAATAAAAATAGAGGTTATCATACATTACCAGTATTACCCTGCCACTGTGTGGTTACCACACATTACCAGTATTACCCTGCCGCTATGTTGTTACCACACATTACCAGTATTACCCTGCCACTATGTGGTTACCACACATTACCAGTATTACCCTGCCACTATGTGGTTACCACACATTACCAGTATTACCCTGCCGCTATGTTGTTACCACACATTACCAGTATTACCCTGCCACTGTGGTCACCACACATTACCAGTATTACCCTGCCGCTATGTTGTTACCACACATTACCCAGTATTACCCTGCCGCTATGTGGTTACCACACATTACCAGTATTACCCTGCCGCTATGTGTGTTACCATACATTACCAGTATTACCCTGCCACTGTGTGGTTACCACACATTACTAGTATTACCCTGCCGCTATGTTGTTACCACACATTACCCAGTATTACCCTGCCGCTATGTTGTTACCACACATTACCCAGTATTACCCTGCCACTGTGTGGTTACCATACATTACAGTATTACCCTGCCACTATGTGGTTACCACACATTACCAGTATTACCCTGCCGCTATGTTGTTACCACACATTACCCAGTATTACCCTGCCACTGTGTGGTTACCATACATTACCAGTATTACCCTGCCACTATGTGGTTACCACACATTACCAGTATTACCCTGCCGCTATGTTGTTACCACACATTACCCAGTATTACCCTGCCACTGTGTGGTTACCATACATTACCAGTATTACCCTGCCACTATGTGGTGGGTAATAAAAGCTTCTGGTCTGTATTTCATTTATCTTGTCCTTTCATTAAGCATTTTTCTAAATCTGGTGAGACTGACAAATATAGCACTGTACTTACTGGGTATAGTAGATATGGCAATCGTTTTGGCAAAAAATCCAAAAGTTTCTCCCAGATACATTCCTTAGCTAGCTCATATGGCCCAACATCTGTCACCAGACTGCTATGGTATTCCCAATCTCCTGGTTTTGCTTGACTGAATAAATAATTCTGAAATACATATGAATATATTTTCAAAACTACTGTAACCCTTTGCAGTTTATGTTTATCCTCAATTAGAACAAGAGAATCACAGTGCAGCATACTGTATATTGCTTTATTTTCAAGGTGTCAAATTTTTGCGGTCTTCTCAAGCAACATTACTGGAAGCTTTAAAATGCTGTATTTTTTGCGGCGGTTTTATTTTCACGGAAATATACTGTACCGTGAATATAGCTGAAATAAAACCACAGCGAAATATAAGCATTATACAGTATAATATGTCTGTCAAAACTATGACTACTTAAGGCCACAAACATTTAATATCATATACCTGTAAAATAAGTGGTAAAGGGGGCATAACTCCATTAAAAATTCCATCCGCATCAGAATTTTACAATATGAACACTTTTTGGGCCATAATACACACACACACTAGCTTAGGTCACAAATTCAATGTTAAAAGATGGGAATAGGATGAGTTATCATAATTGATGATCAAAACTGCTCAATATGCACTTTTTAGCAGCTAAGGTCACAAACTCAATGTTATCAGCTTGACAGATGGGCATTATCATAATGTTATCTTTATTGATGATAGGAACTGCTCAAATAACTAATAATCAGAAATAATTGATAATGTGACTGATGCATAGAAAATGAACAAAATATGTAATTTCAGATAATTTTGAACTGGGATTTTCATTTTCCATTTAAATCATCTTCCAGTTATTTAATGATTTTCGTTTCAAAATGCAGAGTGCATGGCAAACGAACAGTCATCATCTATTTTTCACATCTTGCTCAGACCTGGAAGAAGTTCGAACCCATGACCTCCCATATATGAAGTTAAGACTACCAGTTAAGTTATCAAAGTGGTACACTCATTAAGACATTGCAGTTGGAAAATAGAAATAGTTTTTATAAAACTGGCAAATGATTCAATGGTTAGCAGCCCAAAATTTTATTATGAAGGAAACATTTTATGCACTGAGCATTTCCACGGCTGGAAAATAAAAAATCAGGATCCAGTTTCACAATCATTCCTTAACTTAGATTTCTGGCAACTTTTGATAATATTGTGTGCTACTACAAATAAAGAAGTTTCAAAATAATTAGATACATTTGGCGGGAAACAGTATCAGGACGGAGCTGTGTCTGCATCTTTTGATTGGTGTTATCAGTGTTATTGGTGTTTTGATTGGTGTTATCAGTGACGTAATCAACAATGAAATGTGAACAGTCTGTGCCAATTCACTGCCCCGCAGACACGAAGCGGTCCTGATACTGTTTCCCGCCATATGCATCTCATTAGAATATTGATGTTTTAATCTCAGCGTAATCTTCAAAATGATGCTTTAAATTTCTAAATATCTAAAAAAAATAATGAGGTTTGAAATTTGCCAGATTAAAGTTAATGAAAGTCTTAGTTAAAGAATGATTTTAAAACTGGGGGCCTGACGTTCCAATTGACCTTAATCTTTTACTTGCCTCAAGTTCTTCGACTCCATCTCCATCTATAGCTGATATCATGAACACATTACTGAAATTTGACCACCCTGGCTCTCTCGGTGTCACACTTTTTAATTTTGTCATGCATACACTATACTCTTCATGTATATTACTTTGTTTAAAGTTTTCATCTTCATTTCCATCATTCGGAGAGTTTTCCGAGGTTTCTTCCGAGTCAGATTCTTGATCTGTGTTGGAATCAATTATATCACTGCTAGAATCCTCATTATCCTCTTGTGATTCTGTCAAACTTTTTTGTGACAATGATTCACGATTCGAGTCAAAGTCAGAACTTGCTTGTTCATTTGTTTGATTTAATGCTTTTTTCAAACCTTTTTTTGCCCTAGATGGTTTATAAATCCAATTTCTACCATCAACTTGTGACTTGTCTTTATTTTTTTCATTCAAATAATTTTCATATCTGTCAAATATTTCCTTTATTTTTTCTTTTTCTTCTTTTTCTTTTGGTTTCTTCTGCTGTTTTACTTTTTTGGTAGTGAGTGACTGACCATCAACTACCCCCTGTGTAAGAACATCCGTAACATTTAATAGCACTTGTTTGTTTTTCACAATGTCACACTGAAAAATAAATCCAAAAGTAAAATGTTAGTTTAAGTTACACTTTTTACACTTATACAAGTACATAACAACCAACGGTAACCATGGTACACAGAAAAAACCATTCATAAAGTAAAATGGAGCTTGCTGCTGTAACACGTGATACCCTCTAACATTTGTTTTATTTCCATTGGATATGGAATAGTATCAGTTTAAGTTTTCCTGTAAAAGCGACTTTATTCCGGGAATCTGTGATGTACGTGTTTTTCAAATGTCCAACACAAACGTTAAGAAGTATTGATCAAATGGTACAGTGACAAACCCCATTGCTAATTCACACTGAATGACTTTAAAGGGGAGTCCGCGGTAGTTCCTACCACCTAAAATGATTAATGGCTTTCTTTCTGATGACAAGAGGGTGAAGCTAATAATAGCAACACATTGTGTTTGTAAACATTAAGCACATGGGTACACAGACCAGTATAAAGGGGTATTCAGATACAGAGAAAGTACTGTGAATGGTCTTATTATAGGGCATGATAAAAAACAGTGAAATTAAAACTTTTAAAGCAAAATGAAAATAAGTTTTTAAATTCAATTTATATTACCGGTAATTGCACTAATTGAAGTGATTTATATCTATAAAATAAATAAAACATGTTACCTATTTAATGAGAAGTTTTGCCATTTAGCTGTGGATTGTATACATTGGAATTTTTTAAGATAAATAAATAAATAAATAAATAAATAAATAAATAAATAAATAAATAATTTGCATGAAAGTCCAAACTGTTTTATTTTTATCATTTCAAATGTTAAGTTTATTATCAGAAGATGTCACATTTTTAAGTTCAAGTTGATATAATGCATATTTTCTAACATCATTTTAATAAAAAATGTTTACCAGAATATATTTCCTTCATGCCAAGGTATTAATAATTATATTCTGATTTTCTCAATTGCTTTTGCTTAATTCACTATTCAGAAACAGATGGATCACTTTACAATCTTTAATTTGTTGGTAATAACAATTAAGAGGATAAAGAATGTCATTTCTCTTTTCATCCCAACTGTTTATTTCAATACCAATTGTAATCTTTTAGAAATCCGTTTCCCGAGGTAAAATCACTTCCTAAACTTTGTAAATAACAGTAAGAATGATTTATGTCCTCATGGTATGGCTAACACCAGCTGACAATGTCAACATCCATTTTAGGTGGGAAAGCTATTGAATTGTCCAGTGTGTATTTGTAAAGTTTATTTGTCATTTATTTAAAAAATAGTGGATTATATAGACTTTAGAAAGGAAGATACTTTGTAAGAAAGGAAACTAACTTATTCAATAAGTTATGTAATGTTTTAATCTACCATTTGTTGTTTACCAGAAGTTCAGTGTCAGGATTGGATTTTAATCATTTAGAAATTAAAATTGTGCAAATAAAGAGAATTTGATATGTTCTACACTTGTACAATTTGTTAAATTTAATGTCTTACCATAATCCAGTAATAATATTGGAATGTTTAGGGATGATGTAGATGACAAAAACAATATTAAAGAGGTCAAGTTATTGTATACTCAGACAGTGGAACTTTGTCACAAATAATCATTGAATATACAATTAGAAAAGCATGTTTTTATGCTGCTAAGGCACTAGCTGGTCAGTCTAAAAACAGGTAATTTGAATGTGTGATGTCCAGGAATTGTATTGAAAAATCACATCTCAATCAACTTCTAACTTAATTGTGCAAAACACAAACCATTGTTGATATCACTGCAAGGATAAAAACGTTTTACTATCATAAATTAGATAAATAATAACCATAAATGGATTTATACATAAAATCTGGATTTCTCATTGGTGAGTTGTTATTTATATACATATATTTGCATTATAAATTTAGTGTATTGATTCTGTTTTTAGTCAAACATAATTTAATCAGTTATTGTCTAGAAAGCACATGGTGTTGTTTTGGTCACATGGCCTAGTTGAAAGTTCACATATTCCATATATGGAACGGGTTTATTTGAATCATCTCCTGCTTCAAATATTTACAGTGTGATTACATTTTAATTACAGAATTTTCAAACACATTCAGATGAGTTTGCATGCCAAAAATTGAAACTATGAACAATTTTTTGACAATAGTTACTGAAAAAAATCTTGCCCTGTCATGAAAGGTGCAAGAAACTGAGACATTTTCAAATTAGGCTCCTCCCATTTCCTTTTATACTGCTGGCCCGGCTTTAATGAAATGATGTTTACAGCATAAGTGGGGTGGTGGAGAATTGGAGTTTTACAACACAGTCAAGAATCTTTTGACTTATTTCAGGGTTGTCCGTTCATAGTTGATGGAGGAACCAGGAGTGCCTGGAAAAAACCACAGACCTTTTCCAGTGATAAACCCTCTCACACTAGGATCAGCCTGGAATTGGGTTCAAACCCCAGCGGTGAGAGACGCTGTGACCCATTACTGCATGTTTCAGATCACCTGACCACTGAGATCTCTAAGCAGAAGTCTTTTGCTCATTTTTAAGTATTTCAGAAACACCTGTAGAACTATCTATACAAGTTATTTTGCTTTGCCGTTACAAAGAATATAGTCCAAAATGACTTAATACTGCTCAAGCATAGACAATGTAAGTTATACAGGGTTTTGGCAGGTTACACGGTCCCATATACTATGTCCAAGAGTTATGTACCCTGAGCGGCAAGATTCATAAATATCACTCTTCAAAGTGGTATTAGTTTGGTCATTTTCACTTTAAATTTATATTCTGTGTGACTTATGTATGCTGATGTCACATTTGTTCATCGTAACTTGCCTTCCGTGATGTACAAGTTACTTCCCTTCTACTGCTAAACATTGCATGCATTTATGTTGATTTGAGTTGAGTAATGGTGTTTAACATCCCAGTCAAAAATATGTCACTTATAATGAGACATCAACAGTTTTAGGGGGAAGATGCAGGAATTTTGCCTATACAGTGTGCTGATGGCACTATATACAGCAGGGTTCTTTATGTTTGAAGCCTACCATGACACAGGACCTCGTTTTTTTAAGTTCCCATCCGAAAAACTGACTTTTCATTTCGTAATGCAGAGTGTCTAGCGAAAGAACAGTCACTACCAACTTTAAAGTCTTGGGTTAGACCAGGTCTGGGTTCAAACCCACCACCTCCCACTTACCTTGAGAGCACTCTATACCCTGTCACAATTCTTTGGGATGGGAACTTAAAATAAATAATGTCCCATGTCACAGTAGACTTGGCAAAATAAAGAACCCTGTTGTAAAATGTGATCATTGCAATGCACAGGCAAAATTTCTGCACCTTCGCCTATGGCTGACATCGTCTCAATATAAGTGAAATATTCTTGACTGGGACATTAAACACCATTACTCTCTCTCTCTCTCTCTCTCTCTCCTTACCTTATTGAGAACAAGTATTGAGGGTATGTGTGGATTAAGATGAAGAATTCTTAGAATATGTTCGTTTAACTGAGTCCTCGTAAATCTGTTTTCAGCATCAACAAGCACAGTCACTACAAAATATAAAACAGTACATTAGTTCACATATCAGTGTTAAAGGAGTCAGTATGATAAACCATTATTCAATCCTAAAATACAATGGAAACTGAAAATTGTTTTAAGGACTGACTGTCATTTATTCCTGGTTCATCAAGTAATGAACCAGATTTTACAGCTAGTGAATCTGATGAACTGCAAAGCAAACAAAATCAAGGTGTACCCAAGAAATTGTAATAGCACAGAATTACAGTATGTTAGAAAAGTGAAATTTCAAAGACCATTACTCTGTCAAAACTGATCTAAATTGAGGCTAAGTCAAGCTTGACTTGTAGGCCAAGGTATTTATAACATATCAATCTAATATCTCAATAAATAAGGAAAAAAGTGAGGACAGACAGATAGGAAACATAGCACTGCCATGCTGTTGTATGGCGTAGTTGGGAAAATGTTGTGGCAAGACAGAATATAGCCGAAAATCGAGTGGGGGGTTCGATCTATGCATAATCCGACGGATGTTTTTTGGAAAAAGAAACAATGTACCAAACCCTGTATAGCTAAATTAAATGGTAGAAAATAATAATTTCATAAATATATGAAAAAGACAATCAGTAATTAAAATTTAATAAAGTCGTACCCGATGGTTTTGTCATTTCAGATAGAGAGAGTTTTGCAGACCCTACCGTCGCTATGAGGGGGTACATTCTAGCGGTTGTATGTAACTGGATCATTTGCTGTTAAATCTGGGTTTTAATAAACTGCTGATTATCACTCACAATATTCCGGTTTCATGTTAATGGTGAAGTATTTAAAATCCACATGTGGCCATTTGCACACAACACTGTACTAATTATCTCCCTTTCACGAAAGTGAAATCTAATCGATAAACAGTTTTAAAATATCATATGACACAATTGCCTCAACATCAAAATATGTTATCATACCCTTCAAAATAAATTTAAATTACCGTAATTTCATGAAGAATTGATTAAATCAACCTGCCATTGCTGTTTATTTCATAAAAAGTTACGATTTTACATTGTAGGACGCAAACTTCTCGGACTACTTATTGTAAACACGAGATCAGTTCGCCAAATTGCAGAAATTATTAGATGCATCCCGTCGCAATATTTTACTAGATTCCGAAATGCATTCCAAAAATTTATTCCAAATGTGCATATGTAACCAAATGCATTACCCATCTCAGAATACATATCTCACGATAAAACAGATATATTTCTTTCACGCCCATTTACCAGGCGCACTATTTCCATGCGTACTCATATCTTATAATTTCATAGCAAAGAAGCCCGATATCTTGGAAGAAAGCGATAGCAAAGTGCGCGTTCACTATCGTGAAACGCCGTACAAAAAAACTATAGTCCATTTCCAGTTTCACCCGGATTGGATTTATAAAATTCACAATATTATTAACCATCTTACCTAAATCAGCTTCATCCAGACTTCTTAAAGGATCAATCATCATAGTTTTATCGTGGTAACGTCTGAAATGTAAAATGGAAATTTTATTTTAATAAATGACATTTGCTCATTAAGACAATTTTACACACATCATCCTTGTAGTCTTTGAATTCAAATATACCACTTTATACTGGCAATATCACTGTACACATCAGCTAGTTTTCAACAAATTTAAAATTTAAAATTATAAGTAATCAATTTTTCCAAAATTTGTGATAATAAACTGTACAGCTAAAAATATTTGTGAGTAGAACTTTTTAGGTTTAACTTTCCAAAACATGTTCATATGTACTTACTTATGGGGTTGATTAGCTGATAGGTAAGCCCATTTATATTTTTGAACATACAGAAAACTAAATGGTGTACTTATATTCACAGATGAGACTTGACCGTGAAAATCATGAATATTAAAACACGGCAAATATTTCTCGTTATACAGTCATCCTTTTTAAATATTTTTTCTCAAATTTACTAAAATAGGTTACTTTTGGAAAGAATTTCTCAAAATTGGTAGCCATTGATGGTTTTGAAGTTTTAATTACTTCATACAAATTTTCGTTAATTTGGCAGTCAAAAACTTTTCCATGAAAATTTGTACCATGTGTAAGATAATACATTAAAGTACATATCCAACATCCATATTGTCTGTAGACAGAACCACATGTGCTTACACCCTATAGTCTGTTTCATTATTTTTAACCTCATAGTCACTTTCATAAATATGTGAATGCTTACACCCAGCAAAAAGGTTGGAAATTCAAAAACGCTGAAATTTGACCCCATGAAATTAGGTACATTAACAAATTTATGTTAATAACTTACCTTCTTTCAGCTAAATTTCTGGCTCCTGGAGTATCCAAGAATACCTACAAAATAAATTATAAATTAATATCTATTACCACTATGGTAGATCAGTTGGTAGAGTTCTCACTTTGTATGTGGGAGTTGGTGGGTTCAAACCAGCCAGGTCTAACAAAGACTATAAAAAAATGTAGTGATTGTTCTTTCGCCAAGCACTCAACATTTAGACATGAAAGTCAAATGGTCCTTCAGAAGAGACCTTAACCTGATGCCCTGTGTCATGGCAGGCATACCCTCTCTGCACACTGCCCTGAGCACACTACAAGAGTAAAAATTTCTGCCACTTTACCTATAGCTGGTGACATCTTGATATAAGTAACATATTCTTGAATGGAATTTAAACCCCATTCAACCACTTAAATTAATCAACAATACTTATTCTTGGTGAAACAGAGGGGGTTCCATTAAGTCTGGGACTGCTCGATTTTTTTATAATTTCGGTCCGACAGTGGAGTGGTTTATGTCCCAGTCAAGATTATTTTTCACTTATATTGAGGCAATCAGTTCTGGGATGGAGCAGGAAACCAGACTGCTAAGACAAAACCACAACTTGGTAAAGGGAATTGAATGAAAATTTGTCTGAGTGGGATTCAAACCTAGGCCATGAGAGACACTGTGGTCCCCACTTCAAACCACTCGGGTACTGTGGCCCCCCTCTAAAGATGGAGGTAGCTATGTTTAAATGAAATGGCATTTATTATCAAGACCTGTATCAACTGCCACCGTCTTGTGTGTCATTTAAAATTTGTATGTCATCTTGTGTCATCTAAAATGTGTCATCTTGTATGTTATCAATTTGTGTCATCTTGTGTCATCTACATTTTGTCATCTTGTGTGTCATCTACATTTTGTGTGTCATTTAATAAAACTTAAATTGTGTGTGTCATTTTGTTTCTATTATTAAAACTTACAATTTGAGTGTCATCTTTAGTCAATACAGACATGGTGTTCTTCCGTGTACAGTTCACCTTTTTAGAAACAGCTGCGACCTATTACAGATAGAGTAAAACATAATTTACAGTTGCTGACATTTGATTTGGATGAATGTTACTTTACCTCACATCAGCAATGTCAGCTATTCACATCACAAGTTCATTAGGTTTGTGAGTTTTGTGTGAATGTCTGCTATCAGAATTGTTCCATAGAGACCAGTATCAGTTTTTGTTATAGCCATTATATACTTGTTTCTATATACCATGGTTATTTTATTTTATTGTTATGATACTTGTTCCTGTGATTTGTACTGATGTCAGTGGCGGATTCAGCGGGGGGCAATTGGGGGCGCACGCCCCCCCCCCCCCCCTTTATGTCACTAATAATACATATTTTTCATACTATGATACAGGCATTTTTAATGAAAGATTTTTTCCTCTTTGATGCAGCTCAGATTGCACTAGAATGCAGGATGTTTGTGCCATTTTTTTTCAAAATTCTCCGGGGGAGCATGCCCCCGGACCCCCCCTAGAAGCTTCGAGCCTTTGGCTCTCACATTATACGTCCCCCCTTTCTAAAATTCTGAATCCGCCTCTGGATGTGTATTTATTGAACCTTTATAGTGCTATTACACTTGCCAGTAATTTCACAGGTAAACATTACATACCACTAAATTCATTATACTGGTACCAAAACAACCAGTACATGTTAGTTAGGCAAATACAGAAATACATTTTTTCTTATTAATCTTATCAGTGATTTGGTTACATTTTTTAAAAACTACCTTCTCCCTCCTTTTAAATTGGGAAAATTTGAAATTCTGAAATACAGCAAAACTGCATAATGATTGTTTGCGGCAATAGCTTAGGATCCTCTCTTTGTTATATTGTGACAATATATCAAATGTTTTGTGGGTAAGGACAATTAGATTTAATTTGCTAGTATATGACTGTTGTTTTGGGAATTTTAGTGATCAAATTGAGAAAATTTTGTCATTTTCCCACATGGGGGACTACCTTTATTCGGTAGTAAAATTAGGCAAACAAAAAAATTTCTGCTAATGAGTTAATCTAACAATTGGGCCTCATTCAAAGTTACATCAGGACATTTAGGGTCAGGTAGGTCATTGTTGTTTGGGTTTTTTCCAGGTGTGATCATCATGAATATTTCAATTATGACATAACATTTATAGTTGTTCCAAGTAAGAAGGCACAGAAGGGATAATTTTGACATAGTCAAATTTGTTGTTTTGTTAAAAAGTTCAAAAATTGCTCTATGTACAGAACTAAGTTCACTTTTTCATGAATGAAAAATATGTTTTCCTATTAGTTCAGTATATTTTATATTACGTTTTGACCATTTTTTGTGAGTTTGTTGGAAAATACGACTTTATTCTTGCATTTTCCATGTGCACTGAATTTGTGGAACTACAGTAGGTTCATAATACAGGTACCAAGCTAACTAATAAAGGCCTATCACTCCTATCACAGAGATCAAACTCAAAACTAGAACTGTCTCTAGAGAGCTAAATAACCCCCACCCCAAACATCTATAAGGGTTTAATGTTTTCCGACAACCTTGACCTTTCCAATATGACCTTGATTCAAGGTCATTACACACCTTTGAACATGAAGATTATTCATGCCAAGTTTTTTTGACAGATGTCCAAAGCAATTATGAAATATGGCCCAGAGATGATTTTACATGGACAAATGGATATGCTGATTCCTATATTACCCCTAAAACTAGTTTGTGGGGTATAACAATGGGTTTTGAGGGCTAACACTTTACCCACTCAGTCATCATGACCTTCCAAACAAATTTAATGGTATGTCCTAATCAAATAGTTGCCAGTGCATGCAGGAGTTTTTCAATTAAGTTGCAATTGTGCTAAATTCTACCTAATGTTTGGAAATTGTGACCTTGAAATTGACCCAAATTGATATAATAAGGGACTACTAACTAGTGTTGGACCGTTTAATTGATTTAATCGATATCTAATCGTTTAAGCGTCCAATTAGCAATAATCGATTCTAAAATCAAATAATCGATCAATTTAGATTATTTACTGAAGTTCGTTTATGGACTGTCTCTTATAAAATAAGTATGAAATTGTAGCTGAAATAAGTGTACTTGGAAAAGAAAACTAACACAAATGCAAGGAAGAGTAAATGATCAGAAAAATGGAGGATATTTTAAGTCTTAGCTGAGATACAAATATCTTGCAGATATTATCAAGACTAAAAATTAGAATTTAATCTAATTTACTTTGTAATTTCCGCTTCAATTTATTAACCGATTATAATCTTCCGAATATAACCGATTAATCGATTTTGAAAATGCAACTGATTCCCATCACTACTACTAACCATACCTTTGTGTGAATTTAATATTGAAGTCATTCGTGTTGGCATTGCTTCACATAATCTCCGCATATTCTGAGTAAACAGAATTATTTGAAACAGGAAACCAAATAACAAACATAAAATTATCATACATTTTGTTTATCAATTTGAGCAAGATCATCTGCAACAAATGCTTAATATTTCATTTTTATAAATAGTTATGGTAAAAACTGCACAGGTTGCAGTTGATTTAGCACCTAAGATTTAAAGGCCTATTCAGCTTTAACCACCAACCAACCCACCCAAAAAAGTGAGTTATGACCCCTGTCATGAGTTTTAGTGTGTAAAATCACTGCTCTGTCATACCTTCCATCTGGTCAGCTGGTTCATAAGCGTAGATTTCCCAGCATTTGGCGCTCCAATGATAGCCACACGCAGAATTTTAGCATTAGGAGGCTGATTAGGCTGCATTAAAAACTTCTGGTACAGCTCAACTATTAACAAATATAAATATTAGTAAAATTACATGTCATGGTAACTTTTAACAAGAGTCCCAAATGGACCTGATTTGCTTGCTAATAATGATTAGCTACACCACATAGGCATAAAATGTTTTGCCACAGTATCACCTCACCTATCCTCTTCATGCCCAATGGCACATAAGGCCCCAATATGCCACAGTATGCTTCTTTAAAATATAGCTGTTCCAATGAAATTATTTTCTGCAACAAGCCATGATGTTTATTTGGCTAGATAGATTTTACTATTGTAACAGGAAAGAGAAAAATTGCAGGGTCAGACCAGGAATCGAACCCCGGACCTCCTGCACTATAGGCGAGTGCTCTACCACTGAGCTACCCAGACTGCTACATTCTTCCCATTATTATTAAGTTTCCCATGGTCCCAAGTTGGAAAACTCAAAATAAGTCCCTCTGATGGACTTATTTGGCCCTTAATTACCAGTCCACCATTTCCACACTGGCCACCAAACTAACAAGGAGAAAATTGCAGGGTCAGACTAGAAATCGAACCCCAGACCTCACGCACTATAGTTGAGTGCTCTACCACTGGGCTACTCAGACCACTACACTATGAAGTTATTACCTCCCTGACACATTTTCACCCCTGGATAAAATTATATAAACAGGCTAAAAGGTAGGTGAGACTTGAGACTTGGAAGAAATCAATCAGGTTTTTTTCTAACTGTGAAATATAGGAGAGATACAGAGATGGGACATAAAAACAGCCTTACCTTTAGATTGATTGATTGAACGGGGTTTTTCTAGGTTTCCACAAATTTAAAATAATTAGTAGCCAAATTTCCAAAATTTGTGAAAATATAGTCCTTTTTAAAGTATTTTTCCACAAATTTGCTAAAATAGGTTACTTTTTGAAAGAATTACTCAGAAACTAGTAGCCAATGGCGATTTTGGCTACCAGGAATGGAAACATAGGTTTTTAGTTCCAGTCAAAAATATTTCACTTATAATCGAGATGTCACCAGCTATAGGTGAATTGGCAGAAATTTTCATCTTTGCGGTGCACTGGGAGCAATAAGCAGAGAAGCTTTTATTTAACATGCCATGCCTGCTGTGACATGGGGCATCAGTTCTTAAGGTCTCTTCCGAAGGACCCTATGACTTTCATTTCTAAATGTCAAGTGTTTGACCAAAGAACAGTCACTACCTATTTCCAACTTCCAAGTCTTGGTCAGACCTGGCCAGGGTTCAAACCCACAACCTCCTACATACGAAGTGAGCCTTACGTTTAGATGTTGGAATTTCTCTCTCGTGTGTCTTTCCCTCGGTTTGACTACTGTCCAGATTATAGGTTTCTGAATGTTTGAACTGTTTCTGCTGATAAAACATCAACACTCTGCTCCATGTCAGCCCTGAAAATAATGAATTAAATAAATTATAAACCACAAACAGGACTTGTGTACATAATTCTTAATCAATCAAACTACAAAAAGTCCATTAATCCAACACAACAATACTAATATTGGTGAGTTGAAAAATTTCCATCAAATTCACATAAATTTTCCTGCAATACATCCCCATAATGAAATGCAAATGAAACAGGATATCGCGAGATCATTCTTTTTTTCTGAGATCCTGCCACTGTCTGGCACACCACTGTTAATGGTACTGCAACTAAAAATTTCGAATATTTCGGATTTTTCCTAAGAAATATAGAAAAATAGATTAGAGTTTTGAAAGTTTTGACTCAGTAAATAATCAGCATTTGCATTTAGCCTTTGTCTTCTGTGCTTTCTTAACAGTCTTTTACATGCTTTTACTTGCACAATCGACTGTACAGCACTTTGTTTTTTTTTTTTTTATCTTGGACTTCCGGTAGTATGTAGAACAGGTAGGGTGTGTATCTCAAGGCTCTGAATTTTAATTCAAAAAGTTGTATAAGAACCTAACATAGACAGTTATTTAGTAAGTCATTGGTTGAATACTGATTGAAACATTATATATTTCCCAAAAAAACGTTAGTTTGAATTTGAATATTGACAATATATCATATAAAACATATTCTATTGTCTACCTGTTCACCCGTCACCATAACCTGCACGGGATACTGGTGTGTTTACATATACCAAACAGTATACTAGTAGTCTACTAGCATTATATAGAACGTAACCAGCATGGGTGATAATGAGAATGTTTATGACGGTAAAAGCTTCACTGAATGTTTCAAATTACTGCATAAAAAACTGGATAGCACTGTGGCCTCAATGCAAGCAGAAATTTCCGAGGTTACGGAAAGAGTAAAAGGCCTGGAAACTTACAGGGATCTCACAGAAGAATCTCTGAGGAATATACAGGAGAAAACGTTACCGGACATTGATGAGAAAATTGAAGGTGAGAAAATTGAGCGCCTCAAACTAGAAAACTGGGGTAGGAAATGGAATCTTGTGGTCAGGGGGGTTCCAGGAATGCTATAGGAAAATTCTAGAGAGACCGAAAAAGCTATACGGTACTTTTTGAAAAATACCCTCAAAATCCAATATAAAATCATTGACAACATGATTTTTCAAGCAGTTCATCGTTTGCCTAGCGGGGATGAATCCAAGAGAAACATCATTGTCAGATTCTGTAGCCTAATAGATAGGGATGACGTTTTATATAAAGCCACGAAGTTACCCCCGGGGTCTGGCTTCAGCGTCACTCCAGACCTCGCACCGGAAACTAGCAAATTAAGGTCTCAGTTACTAAGTGAAAGAGCTCAGCTTCCACCAGAGGAAAAGAAAAAAGCCAAGTTGATTTACATTAAAGATTACCCGTTTGTGAAACTTATCAAAAGGAAATAATCTGAAAAAAGAGACTCTAAACTTCTTGACTTTCAGTGCTTTATTAACTGTATAATTATTGACTACTTTACAAAACGGATCATCAGAATGTTTTTTGTTTAAAACTATCTGTTTTTTTGTTTCAAATGCTATTTCTCTTTCTATTTTTGGTATTTTGAAACATACACATATGATGAATAATTATTGTTTGTTTATATTTTCCATGTACACGTGGTTGACCTAATTTTCTGATTGGTGACATACTATATAATTACCCCGCATATAATGGCATAACCAATACACTTTCATCCGTCAAGGCGGATACATACGTGTTCTAGAGTCGCCAGAAGTCGATTGATTCTTATTTATATATATATATATTTTTAAAATTACAAAATACAACTAACAGCTGTACTGTAACATATACCGGTTCCGCTGATATGCAAATCAGGAAGGCCGGGTCATGTATTACCCAATCAGATTTGAGAGAATTATATGCAAATTAGGGAAGGTCATCGCATATTACACATTGACCTGCAAACACTTTGTTTTTATCTTTATTCAAATTTGTAATGCGCACACGCAAAGTGGCAGTATCATCAGCGATTGATGGCGGCCGCAAACTGGTAGAAGAAGTAGACGTCACTACGTCAGTTATACTAAATTAAATATTCTTGTTGTTGTTGTTGTTGTTATCCTAAATCTCCTTCTTCGCGAGAAAATGGACTCTATGGAATTTGGAATAACACTATGGAGTTTAAAGTTCCACTATGGAGAAATTAACACTTTGTACTTAAAGAAATATTCAGTGAGGGTAAAGGGGGTAACCCGAAATACCGGATCGGCCCTAATTTACCGGATCGACCATGCGATTTACCGGATCGGCGCCGGATCGACCCTTATATGTGGTTATATGGCCACATAGATTGAATTATAATGTTGATATCTTTAATAGAAGATGTAATCAATCTTATTTTGATTTTATTTATGGTGTATTGACACACAATCATTAAAAAAATCTTATTATAGTCAAGGGGAGATAAATCTTACGATGATAATTGATTGGCACACTTTTAAGTGCGTATCAATAAATAAAATAACCTAAAATAATATTAATGTTATACTATTTTGATTTATATTATATATTGATAAATTATAATCAAAACGTCACTTTTCTTACATGTACACTCTTTTCTAATAAGTACATTATTGACTGGGAATAAGTATAATCTTGACGAGGAAGTACCAATAATTCGTTAAATCAGAGACATATAATATATGTTTTATATGTCTCTGGTTAAATGCAAAGGATATAGCACTTCAGGACTATAAAAAATAAAAGTAATAATTGAAATACAAATTGACATATAAACTCATTTATTTAGACAACATTAATTAAAGTAGCAAGTATAAATATATAATTATGGAAACAAACGTAACCGTGATTATATACATCGCCGGGAAACAAATAAAATACATAATTTAAAAATAAAATATAATCGGACACAAAAGTTAATCAGACAAAATATAATTAACGACACCGCTTATATAATTATTGATATAAGTTTAAGAAAAAAATTGACTGGGACATATGTATCTACATTTAATAAAAAGGTGAATTTATACAAAACAACGTAAAACAATATCAAATTACCACACCCCAATAAAATCAATACATACAAAATGTAATTCAACAAACATAAAACTAGGTCGTATTTAGTATTTTTTCCAGAGTTTTATAAACGCGCACGTCTATGCAAAATGGAAACAGCGTGAAAACACTTCGTGAACGATAAAAAGTACCTAAATGGCAATCTTGCGCACTAAAAATGTACCGATCTGGACAAATAAATAAACCTGCGATGCCTCCATACAAACTTTCATTCATATGCGTGATATTGGACGTATTTTCATCACATGTTGAGTCAATAATAATAGTTTCAATCAATCTGGTCTCAGAACGCAGTTTCATCAAGGGAACAAAGTGATTGGGTACGAACTCATCACCATATCTTTTTAAAGACCATTTGTGTCCACATATAACCGTGGGTACTGGTGGAGCTGACTTATTTACCTACAACTTTTCTGGGATGTGTTTTCGAAAAAAAAAAAAAACTCAACGGAAAGTTCCAGGGGGGTATATGATCTGATAGGATGTTTAAGAGCAGCAGTCAAGGCATAATTTAAATCCATCATTATTGCAAATTTGTCAGTTTTCCTGGTTTCTTTTACTAGGTCGTCAAAAGGGATCTTAATTTGATTAAATTGTACATGTTTCAGGCCTTTATAATGTTAAATTAGTTAAAAGGATAATGGAGTGGTATAATGACAAAATTTCTTTGGAAACATGGTCCAACGGCCGGGGGAATTACTTGGCAAATCGGAATTTCTATGTTATATGTTGTCAAGAAATTTGATTCAAAAGAAAGGGTTTCTTATTTCAGCTTCCCATTGTTTCTTTCTCTGTTTTTTCAGTCTGAAAAATAAATCATTAAAACAGTGAAAGAATCATGACTCAATATAAATTAGTTCCAATTAATAAAAATTCAATGGAAAACATTATTTATCTGTGTAAGTGTAATTAAATATAAATTACTCTTTCTCTCTCATTCAATTTCAAATTAAAAATGAACAAAGTTTCACCCATTTTTAAAAGAAAGAATTAAAACATTATAATAATTTTAAATAACCAAAATTGTTAAAAAGTTACTTTTTGTGTCTAAATATTTTTATGACGGGCCATTATTTTATCCGAGCAGCATTATGTCAATAATAACTTTTTACGCACTTCACTGCTTCATGGACAAAAGGCCGCCGCGTGCTGTCAATCAACTAATTAACGCCTCCTATTAATACCACTGATAGCGAAGCCCTGCTGAGTCAATTAAAGACATTGAATGAACTTACCTGTTGCGTCTCGTAACGGATCGACTTCAAGATTTGATTGGTCCAAAGTGTTAAAGGAAGGCGGTCCTTTCGCTTGGGCATGTCAATTATTATTACAACATGGCGATTGGCATATCCTCGACCGTCCGTGATTCGAGACTCTAATAGAAAACGAACTAAATTTGCTAACGCAAATAGAATTTGAGAGCTGAAAAATAGACAACTGATTTTTCTGGATAGTTTCACAGTAAATACCTAAATTTTGTCTTTAATGCATGAAATCGTCACTGCCGAGACGATACTCGCGTATAATAACTGAAAACAAAAATGGCCTCGAATCTTAGGACGCTCTCGATTTTAGGACGGTCAACGATAGTGTTGAACCTTAACTAATAATAATAATGATATTTTCGAGCATCCATGAGTAAAACAATTAATAATAATATATATTTTTCATCATTGATATCATGTAAATCTAATGTTGCCCTCATTTTGACTCTATGTGACAATATAAGGGCCGATCCGGTAAATCGTACGGTCGATCCGGTAAATCAGGGCCGATCCGGTATTTCGGGTTACCGGGTAAAGGGTATCCTCGTGTGTCCTAAGTTCGTGGTACTAACAGTTTGTGTCAAAAATTTAATGGGCAATCGTCAGCAAACAATAACCATTTGAGTCTTACTTCAAATTTCTTGTCAAATCAGTTTCAAAATCGGAAATAACCTCGGTTATTTTCGTTACATACCGGTAAACATCGTTTGTAAACAATACCCTCAGATTATATGCTCTTTTGAAGAATGTGTGGAAAGTTCGTGGGAGGTCTCCCGGATCACGTGATTTTACGTGATCAATTTCTAAAAACCTGATTTTTTCTAAAAGAAATATTTTAAGTAGTCTAGTTTAGATTTACAATAGAATTTGTTAAAAAATAAAATTTATAAAAAGAAAAAACGACCATACACTTCCGGTATGACATGAGCAATTGACCTCGTTTTTACACCCGTTTTTACATCATATTATATAGTGAAAAATGCATAATATTTTACTGAAAATGGCGTAAGTGTCACACGTTTTTGATTTCATTACAAACTATATTTATCTGGTACTAAATGTTTCAAACCAGGATCGAATAAATAAGTCAGAGACTCTATTTACAGACGACATAGTTTACATCTTGATTTATTTTACATGTGACGAAAAAATAATGAGATAGTTTAAGAATAATTTGGGAATAGTAAAATTTGTCTAAAAATTAAAATTTCCGATATTTTTACATATTTTCGTAATTTTTAAACATATTTTAATTTTTTTCTAAGGAAAAAAGAAAGTTGAACACTTATGGCGCCTTTTTGACATTGAACATGTGCAGTGATGTGCTTCTTATGATTGATATCCGGTGTAAACAAAATGCCACGAACTTGACGCTACCACGAAGTTAGAGCACTTGAGGATACAATTTTTCAACAACTATTGTGTTAATTTAGTTGTTATTACTATTTTTGTAAGACAAAATGCTGGTGATTCAAAACTATAAGAAAAATGGAAAATCTCATATTTTTATCAAGAATATAGCTATCTCCCGAATGTGAAGATCACTGTCTAACGCTCTTGAGGACAGCCAGGACAACCGCCGGGGGGGGGGGGGGGGGGGCCTGCCTTGTAAAACACACATTGTAGCGAAATCTGAAAGAAAACATTTTTTAGTATTCAGAACGAGCAACCTATGATAGCAATTTCTATACATGTATTTAGCTTCTTAACTGCATTAATTACCTTTAAATAAATTACATCTTAGAAGATTTTCAGACACGATCTTCTTCATGGGCGCAGCCATGTTGTTGTCCCGTAACTTCCACCTATTTTTGGAGAACTACAAGATACTCGCAGATATTCGCTTTTATTAGAACATTTATTTTTATTGTTTTTTGTCATGTCACATAAATAAACATTCCAATAAAACAATTGTCTGTGGCGGTTTTTTTTTAACTAGGCCTATATCAGTCTACCAGCAATTTATGTTAGATTCGAAAGAATCATTAATAATAATGGTTATTGCCCTTTCACTGTGACACGAAAGTATCTACTGTACTGATGGTATCATACCACTACCACCACCACTGCCACCACCACCATCATCATCATCATCATCATCACCACCACCACCACCATATAGTCATCATCATCATCATTCTTCATCATCATCATTACCACCATAGCCTTCAACATCATCATCATCACCACCACCACCACCACCACCACCACCACCATATAGTCATCATCATCATTCTTCATCATCATCATTACCACCATAGCCTTCAACATCATCATCATCATCACCACCATCACCACCACCACCACCATATAGTCATCATCATCATTCTTCATCATCATCATTACCACCATAGCCTTCAACATCATCATCATCATCACCACCATCATCATCATCATCATTACCACCACAGTCGTCATCATCATCATCATCACCACCACCACCACCATAGTCATCATCATCATCATCATTCTTCTTCATCATCATCATTACCACCATAGCCTTCAACATCATCATCATCATCCCTGGGTGTGATTTCTTAAACCGAAATTGTTAATGATCATGAAAAATTTTATTGTTTTCAAAAAAGTCTTATTCATTGATTTATGTAAAATATTACAATATACATGTATTGTATTTCACTCGAAGTAAACCAAGCCAAATTTTATAAAACAGAAAACTGCCTCATATGTCATCATTCTTCAACTCATGATATTAGGAGAGGACTTGTAAACGGCCCGATTCTCCTCACGGAGAGACGAAAATGAGTTGGATTTCAATTGTCAAATTCAGATATCATCAGAAACACGATACTTATTCACCCGTGATTGTAGGTCGAATTACTATGGTAGCAATATAAAAATAACTTACCGTGATTGTTGCAATTACTGTGATAATAGGCCGAATTTTCTGCCTTATTCAACTTTAGGATTTTTTTACTTTGTCAGTATCAAGTAATATACGAGTATCCACAACATCGTCAAACACATATTTTGAACGCAACAAAGACGAGCACAAATCATAAAACTATATTTCAATATGATAAAAAATAAAATGGTCAGGCATGTTGAAGCTCCCAATGTGCGTAAATGACTCCTGGCCTTTCGAAGAAATATGGGGCGGGGGTATTCGAACTTAGTCCAGACACTCCTTGTTCGAAAATTATCCAAAACTATCAAGCGCTACCGGGGTATTTTACGAAAATTGGGACAAAGTATGATGCACATATAACGATCCCGAATGATTTGTTTATTTTCCTTGGAGTTATGGTCCTTTGAACATAAGTAGTCCTTTGAACATGAGTGTAATTCACAAAAAGTATGTAGGTCAAGGTCAACCAACTTTTTCAAAGGGTTGAGTTTTTAACACAGTCTAGAGGCCCATTTTTTTTTTTTTTCGAGAAATGTGACTTCAGTGACCATATTAGAAATAACAACCGCCCATTGACTTAAGTCAAATCACGTTGTAAAGCCTGTCTCACACAGAACACACGGCTTATACGGTTGGCCACCCGTGTAAACCGTACATACAACCGAACAAACCGTGGCCTTATCCGACTTACACTCGGGCCATTCGAGTGTATCCGTGAAAGCCGTGTATGATTTTTAAAACTTTTAAAAAACTGGCACGGGTGCCATGTCCGTGTATGATCGTATTAGCGGTCGTACAAGACCGTGTGAGACCGTACAAGACCGTGTATGATCGTATTAGCGATCGTACAAGACCGTGTGAGACCGTACGAGACCGTATATACATGAATGCACTGCTTATTAAATATTTTATTATTATCACTTTGCAAAAATAAAATTAAAGGTTCCCATAGAAAAAATAAGATGTACCTTTATAAGCGAGCAGTGGTTATTTTTCTTAGATATTTTCTTTGAAATAACATTTGCTCCCTTATAAATGTACATCTTATTATTCATTTTTCCCTTTGAAGAAATAACTACTTTGTCCCTTGGTCCAAAAATTAAGTCACCAGTTAGGAAGCTGTACTCTTATCTAAACCATTTTGAGCTCAATATCTAGCAAATGTAACTGTGTATAAAGAAGCAAAGAACATCAAAACATACACGAATGTGTAATAATTCGAGCATAACTCGAACAAAAGTCGGTGGGACCGTATGTAAACCCTGTAAATGTCCAGTTAATCGAGTAAAAGTCGTGTTTAATCGTACTAGACCGTAACAGACCGTACTAGACCGTACTTGGAACCGTACAACAATCGTATGAAAATCGTTTGCAAATCGTGTTCAAACCGTGGCAAACCTTGCTTGACCGAGTATATCCGTGCTTTGTTCGTACATACTCGTGCTACATTCGAGTCTAAATCATACCAACTCATCCCCAGACACGGTTGGAGCTCAATACTCGTACCAGTCAACCCGTGTATAACCGAGTGTGCCGTATTGGAACCGTGTGCCCAACCGTGTTCTGTGTGAGACAGGCTTAAGCTTGTCACTTCTTAACACTTGTCAGAGTATGTTTATACAAAATGTACTAGCTAGCTATAAATTACATATTATACCAGTTTTATATTTACAGCACTAGACGGCCGTTTCGGAATACAATTCCCCATAAGTAGTGCTTGGACCAAAATTATGAAACCAAAAATATTTTGAATGTTGAAAAGCTACCAAAAAAAATGTATTTTACCAAATTAACCTAAGGAAATACTTTGCATGAGGGAGTATATCTTAGTTTTTGAGAAATTTCAAATTTTAACTTGCAGGAAATTTAGACAATTATAGTATATTTCTGACAATAATACGAAATTATTGCCTATTGAGTTTGTGATATCCTCGGGGCACCAGCCACCACAGAGATATCGGCTCAGGGGTTTAAATTACATATTATACCAGTTTTATATTTACAGCACTAGACGACCGTTTCGGAATACAATTTCTCATCAGTAGTGCTTGTTGGAAGATATTTCGAGCCTTCGTGAACATACTCCTTTTAGCTTCATTCTTTGATGTTATGCAAGAAGACCTTTTGGTTCTTGACAAGAAGATGTTTTCAAAAAATTATTATCATTATGCCAGTGAATAAAGGTCAAGGTTAGCAGCTTCACGAAATTGGCCGAGCTTCATGTCCCGATGCTATATAGCTTCTAGGCTTTTTGTAATCTTTAATGTAGGTCAAGGCCAACCAGCTTCGCCAACTTAGTAGATTGTACATGTCCTGATGTTGTATGTGAAGTTTCAAGTTCCTCGGGTTTTCGGTTCACAACAAGAAAATGTTTAAAATGTTTGATTACTTTAGGTAATGTGGGTCAAGGTCAGAGCTTCGGAAATCTAGTGACACTCTATATCATGATACTATCTAATGTATTTAAAATTTTAAACTTAGGGTTTTATACTTTTCAGCTCATTACAAGAAGCCGTTTAAAGGGTTTACTATTTTAAAGGAGTTTGATGTGACCTTGTATGAAGACCAAGGTCAACCAATATTATAAAAGGCTTTGATCATGGAACATCCCCATCTCGCTATCCTTGCATCAATTCTTCTGTAGAAGAAATTGAAACTATTTATATAGTTAACGTCTTAACGAGCGATTATAGACGACGCAAGATTAGACAAAACATGACCGCTATAGGTCGTCATGGTCAAGCTTTTTGCTCAGTTGACCTCACAAGCAATAACTTATTCAAAGGTACTTTAGATATCCGGTTTATCGTGTGATTGTGATGCGTGTATTTTATTCATACTGTGGCTATTGATTGATTGATTGATTGATTGATTGATTTATTTATTTATTTATTTATTGATTGATGTTTTACACCTTAGTCAAGAAGAGACATCACCAACTTAGGTGAAGTGGTGGAAATTTTAACCTTTGTAGTGCGCTGAGGACAATATGCAGAGAGGGTTCTTTAAAGAGACGTGGACAATTTGTTTTTAATGTTTCATACGAAGGACTCCGTGATTTTCATTTCAAAATACTGAGTGTTTGGCGAAAGAACTTTCAACTCTTGGTCAGACCTCCAATTTGTTTTTTATAAAATACATATTCACGGGGGTAATCCTGATACACTGTATTTCATTTACGTCGGAGTATTCCGTCGGTTTTAATTTACGTCCGAGTAAAATCATACATTTTTGGTCGTTACGCTTTACGTTAAAGAGCAACGAAGACGGTTTTTTATATAACTTCACAAAAACGAAACTTTAACCGAAAGCAAAAGGTTATTCGCATTATATTTGATGGTATTTAACTGCCTCATATAAAATCTTGCAAGAAATTGATATTTTCCACGTACCTGTAACATTTCCATTTTTGGCAGTTCCTTTTCCGACGTAAATGAAATACGGTGTATCAGGATTACCTCCGTGATATGTTTTTATGCATGTGACACTATAGTAAAGTACTATTATTATTTTTATTTTTAGCAAGTGCGTCTCTCCCTCTCTCTCTCTCTCTCTCTCTCTCTCTCTCTCTCTCTCTGTGTGTGTGTGTGTGTGTTAGAGTGTATTGTCATTTAAAATGCACTTTTCTGTTGAAACACGTGTAAACCAGTAACAACTATTTCCCAATATTGGCACATGTAATGTGGATTCATTATTTATTGTAACACCTTACAGTACCGCGTGACACTGATTGGTTCCCAGTATCTTGTCAGAAATGACAAGTTCCCTCCTAATTACCCTGTAAACTGAGCCAGGAATCCTGGCTATGATGTCGTCGATATCAGTTAAATCATGACAGTATCTGGTTCATCATCACGAACAGATACCTTAATAGCAAACAAAGTAATGATATTTCATATTAAAATTTAATATTTCTGTTGTCATGTGACTTCATGGTGTTGCCAAAACGCATCACTTGCACACCTTAAAGTATTGACCGAAAATTAGGCTGTTTTGATTTTATTTTTGACTCATTTATCAGCGGCGTACCGTGACCTGATTATATGTGTACGCAAACTTGGAGCGCCGAATGCGCGACGACGCTAGGGGGTCCGGAAAATTTTGTAATCTATATTCTTCAAAACGGCTTTTCCTGCATTTTGAGACAGATATACAATACCTTCTCGTGTTAAATTTTTTATACAAATTGGAGCTGAATTACAAATTTTAAATATGCGGGTCCTACTGATCCTTGGGAGTGGGAGATTGAGTACTAGATTTAACCACACATGTTCTCTGCGTTTGTATCATAGATTTAAATGGATAAAAAAAAATTGGTTTGATAATTTGAAAGATTTTCAGATTTTAGCTCCGATTACAAATGATGATGCATAATTTTTTGAAATTTAAATTAGTATTTTTTAAGATTTTGAGATTATTTTAATAATCGTAGCCCACGGTTTCCAAATGTATATTAGTACAAAGTTAACTTTCCTCTTCTTCTGAGCGTTAAATTTGTCAATAACTGTTTCTACCTCGACGTCCATCTCATGATTTATGTGCATTAATGCAAGAGACGAAAGGCGATCTTCTTTCATTGTGCCTCTCAAATAAGTCTTGAGACGTTTCAGCGCACTGAAACTTCTCTCGGCAGTGGCTGTTGTAGGGGGCATGGTGATAATGGCTCCATACAAACTAGCCGGAAAATTAGGAAAACACACACACGCACACACACACACACACACACTCTCTCTTTTTTCTTTCTCTCTCGTAATTTTTTTATTTTAAAATAATTTTTGTGACCAATTTATGTGTACGCACTTGCGTTTTTGCGTATAGGGCGGTACGCCACTGCTTATCACCACAAAAATACGTATTGGAATTGAAATCACAAACACTATACCGTTATAGTGTAACAAGTGATGAAATTTTGAGCAGTTCTTCAGCCACGTGACTTCGTGCACTTTGGCGCTAAAACTCGTCACTTGCACATCTTGGAATACAGTATAATAACAATAATATTAATAAAATGGCACTAATAATTTCGGAAGAGTGAAAGCTTCATCATGACCGAACCCTTTGCTTTCCTGACAGCTGCGGTGTATAACAAAAGCACCACTATTGTACATAAACCACTAAATCTAGTTTACAAAGTAATCTTAGTGACCACGTGGCTTTTTGGTGGTGTCGCTTTTTCACAAAGTAGACCGAGATATATTCGCCTATCCGATTTTTCCTTTTGACTCAACAAATGCAATTTAGGTGATGATGAAGAAAAGCGACCAAGTGAACCTGTGGTTTCAGAGATTTTGTTTATTCTCAGATTTGACCTTAATTGAAAAATATGTTTAATTCTCTGTGTCCATCTTTCATTGTTAAAAACAATATACCGAAATAGATTCTATTATTTCTATTATAGTAACTTGGAATTCGGACGGACATGTTCAGTGGTTTCAGAGTAGAAGATCCCTCGAGCCTAAAACTCTACCACCAAACCACCGAGGCGGTTCAAAAACAACGTGTAGCATGAGCTAGCGTGCACTTGTACTTGAAATATTGATTTCCACAACTCCACTTAACTGTTACCTAATGAATATTTTCATTTTAGTTTTTTTGTTGTTTTTTTTTAAAGAGACATTTTCATCGTATTTCCTACTTTGTAATTTCCATTTAGAAAGACCCATAAAACTATAATGGAGAACTAATTTATGAGCGCGTACTTATAAAAATGGCATCTGACAGAGGGTTAATCGTCCCTGGGTGAATTTACACTTGATTTCATCCTTACGCGATGATCTAACATGGTCATTAATTAAAATATAAAAATGTAACAAAATTTTATTGTAATAACATGTTTAAAAGGGTTTTAGTAACGCATTATTTGAAACAGAAGAAATTATACTGACGTTCAGACTGTGTACGGAACGCATGCGCACAAAAAGAACGCCACTGTGACACAGTGAACAAAAACACAACAAAGAAGAAGTGTAATTTTCAACACTTTCACGCGTAATTACAAACAGAAATCATACTGTATAAAGCGGTATTTACACTGTGACAAGACGTCAGAACCTGTGATCTCATGTCCCATTAACCCACACGATAACTGAAAAATGTATCACCTTTTTTAAAATCAACAAACAACTTTGGTCCGTATATAACATATATGCATTTTATTTTTATTTACCGAACTGTTTGACAGGAATGTGTATAATCGGATTTCGATTCACTATATTTCATTTGTCTTTAATTTTTTTCCAAATGATTTCTTTTCCTGTGGTACAAACAGATTAAAAAATCCAGCTTTTCTACCTGAACGGTTGGTCAATAAGAAAGGCAAAGTATGGCAAGTTATCTTTGGAACGTGAAAACCTTTCATATTGGACCGAGGACAAGCTTCACAAAAAGACATCAATGGGAACCTGAACACAGATTCAGTGTTGTGTTGTTATATTTACTATTGAGAGGAATGTCGGTTTTGGATTGCTCTCAGTAGAAGGTTTGACATTTCGTATTAATACAGCCCAACTTGCCTTAAAGGACACCTCTATATAAGGACCACCTGCTTATTAAGGCCAATAGAATTGAATTCCAATTGTTCTTTATTCATGTTATTTGAACCTCTATATAAAGGCCACCTGTCCATAAATCACTTTCATTGGTTCTCTTGTGTGGCCTTTATAGGCAAATTTTACTGCACTGTATACATTTTCGTTCGCGCTGGATACTACCTATTATCCTCAGTTTGAGAGCAGTTGGATTCACTTTGGCTGTGAATGCCATTGCAACGTATGAATGGCATTGGTCACATGACTCCGCGTATGGTTACATGGTGGCACATATATCATCATCATCAGAAGGGTGAACCATCAGAAGCAGCAGCAGTAATGCTCAACAGTAGCAACAACAGCAAACCAAAAGCGTGACCAATGATGACACAATAGATCTGTCAAATTATATACTTTTTAATTTTTAAAATGATTTTATTTATTTAATTATCATTTTTGTAAAGTTGATAATCAAGATGGAAAAGAGATAACGAATTTACGCTTTCTAAATTATATGTTTGTCGTTCAGTTCAGTTGATATATAATTTCTGGATACACATCAACAAACTATTTTTTATATAAAAATCACTTAAAAGGCGATTTCACTCATTTCTATATAATATACCAATATTAATCATTAGTCGGTTCAAATGATAGAAATAAGAACCAGAAAAGGCCTTGATGGCTTTCTGTAATGGGATAATGGCGATCGTTACATGAAATCGAGAATGGCGAATAGGGTCTCCCTGCTGTCTAAAACGAGAGGGAAACTCTTGGATTAATGGACAGTATCAGTCCCTGGAGAACACGGCTAATGGTCTAACGATACCATCAATATGGGACACGATTCCACATAAATGGCCAGCCATTTTAACTTCAAACTAGAATTCTACGGTCTAATGTGAATGAAATCTCGCGGGAATCTTGTATATAAATGTTAAAACATTAGCTTAAAATGTTGGCAAAACAATAATGAATTTGAAATCTATTTCGTTATGCAATGTTTCTGATGATTTGTAAAAATAAATTTTGTTTAGAGGTTGAATGACCTTACCGAAGTTAAGTATCCGTGTTTAGAGGTTGAATGACAGAACTTAAGTCAAGTGTCCGTGTTTAGAGGTTGAATGACCGTACTTAAGTCCAGTGTCCGTGTTTAGAGGTTGAATGACCGCACTGAATCGAATCCCAGTGTCCGAGTAAAAATAATAAAAGATTGTAAAACGTTGGTTGGACGCTTGACTTGCCAAATAGTTGCACCATTTGACAGTTTAGAAATAATATCTGTTGTTTGTTCATATTTTTTCCAATACGTTGGAGTCTGCAACAAAAATCATTGTGTCTTAGAGAGTTCAAAGTCTTTGATGCATTTTACTCTTAATTTGATATCTGTGAAAATATTAATATAGACCACTTATTGTAAAATTCTTATTGTAAAATCACTAGGTCGCTTTTCTGTATCATCACTTGACTTCCTCGATAAATGAAAGTATCTCGACTGGTTCGCAAAGTTCCATTACTCCACGCTACGCCATTCTAAGAACTACACGCATTGTTTGTAAACATGCTATATGTTCAATGGTATTTTCACTGCAAAATCAAACAAAATTTGATACACAAATATATTTAGATCGAATGTAGTTTTATATTTATATTTTGTTGTTTAACTTGTTTGTTTGTAAAGTTTATTGTTATTGTCATTTTATAATTTTTGAGTTTTCGAATATTTCATTCAGAAAATTCAAAAATTTATAATATGACATTATTATTACAATATTATTATTATTATTATTATTATTATCATTATTATTATATGTATTATTATAGTAGTTTGAAGGTCGTTTTAAAAATCCCGTGAAAGTACCTTCACTTGTTCGTAAAACCTACTACATTGCAGGATGTCCGTGCGAGTGTTAATAAACAAAAACCTGTTTAACTTTACATGTACATATATGTCATGTGCTACTTTTGAATTTTTATGAAATAATATAATTCAAAAGTAGCACATGATAAACTTTTGAATTATATTATTTTGAAGGTGGAGTCTTCATCATGTGTTGTTTGATCACTTTGTCATATTCAAAAAAATGTTAAATTGTCATATTCCATTTTTTAAATGCATTGTACATGTAAGATTATATTTTTTAAATGGTATATGGCAGCTTCAGTAATGCTTTGACATATGCTGGACAACTTGTCGGGAGTACGGTCTCTAAAAACAGGATTCACTGTTTATTAAATTAGAAATTTTCACACAAATTGTGACGCAGCATTTTGTTTCTAAAATCAATAAAAATAAATCGATATAATTTTCGACCAATCAGATGACAGAATTTATTTTACTGACTACCTCAGAGTAGTTTAGAGCATAGGAAATGATTTTAACATGTAAATTACAATTGGTTTACAATTACCATCTACCCATTAAGAATAAACCGTATTATCACATTTAAAACAGAGTCGGAGAGTGTTACAAACGCGTTAATAATTTCGCCACAAATTAGAACTTTATTGAAAATTACTGCTGACAATATTTCACCCGTTGTAGTGAAAATTTGCAAGTTTTCTTAGCCCGTCGGAGTGTCTCTTGGCGCAAGATTGGACAAATTAAACCGTCTATTTATCCGACAACGAGACAGATTTCTCACGTTACCGTACAGGAATATCGATATAGCCACTTCGAAAACCAACCGTCTTTTTTTACTTTTTTCTTTCTAATTTTGCGGCGCTGAAAAATCTGTTTAAGTTATAGTTTATACAGGATAGGTAAAATAGTTCAGAAACATGCAAATTCATTTTTCATTAAAAATTTTAACTACAATGTATATATTTACAGACCAAAACAATATTACTGGTACTTTAAAAGCAATTTACATGTATTCTATTTATTTTTTCTTAATTTTTAATTATAAAATATTCATTATTACTTTCTATTTATTTATTTATTTATTTATTTATTTATTTATTTATTTATTTATTTATTTATTATCTATCTATCTATCTATCTATCTATCTATCTATCTATCTATATATTTTTTATTTATTTATTTATTTATTTATTTATTTATTTATTTATTTCAGAAACTAACCAGAAAGCACAGTTTACACCTCGATAAGTTGTAGTTACATTTTCACTGCTGTTGTTCAACTACGTGTATAACATTTTCAAAATACCTGTTTTTCTAAAAAGGAGGCTTTATTTATTGTTATTATCAGTTGACAATCACGTATAAAAAGATTAAAATTTAAAACCTTCAATTTATCAAAAAATTGAATTTTTAAAACTAGGCTTCAACGAGGACACGGTCAATAAATTTATCCTGAAGACATAATTTTATCTTATTATTTAGCCTAAATTTAAGGCGAACCTGCTATTTAATTATTGCGCTTTTTTACAATACTCGTCAAATTTAAATTTTATTGGAGAAGTATCCGACTGCTAATAAGTTTATTATGTCATTATCGACAAAACAAGACAAAAATTTAAAGCAATATTATGATTTCCTACAATAAAAAAAATGTGTATGTTATAATTTTAAAAACCTGCAATGTGCATTTTAGGCACGTGCTGGGTTTTTTGGAGAAAAGGGCGGCAATGAGACAAGGCGTTATCTTGCACATTAGGGCCACGTGGCCATACCGGGAATGTTTTAATAATTTAAACCTGGGATATGATGTACCCTAATGAATGAGTGCTTTTACCTTATCTATTCATTTAAAACAATTACATACATTATGCAGGTGTTCTGCTGAGTCGTAAAATAACAAACAATGTTACGCAGGTAACAAGAATAACATGAACAGAATGGCGGGAAAATTAAAGAGTACATGCAATAGGTTGGTTGGTTTAATGTTGCTTAACGTCGCATCAGCAATTTTTTAGCTATTCGCGACGAGAACTATTTCATTAATCTCAATGGATTATTCTATGAACAAGTACGTGTGTGCATGTGAAGTGCAAGTGTGTTGTATGGTCTGTCTTGTATCATCGCGCACTTAGGGCGACTTTAAGGTGCTAGCTCACCGAGTCAGTACACCGCAGACAAACGAACCACTCCCCCAGTCACATTATAATGACACCGAGTGAACCAGTAAAGGCCAACGGCACGAAAATTCACTTTCCCACATGTGGTCTGAGCGGGACTCGAACTCACAGCGGTGAGAGACCCTGGATTTGAAGACCGGCGTCTTATCCATTAGGACACCGCGGCCTCGGTGCATGTAATACGGTTTTACGTCCTAGTCAAAATGACCCTAAACACGTACACGTCGACTACAGCTATTTTATGTAGTGATCAGGCGGAATAACTCTTGCAGGTAAATTTCATAAACCTCGTTACCTGACGTGGTCTCAGTAAGATCTAATGACCTAATGGAGGTGAAAATGAATTTTACGAGATGTTAGAAACAAAACAGAAAATAATTTTAAATATAAACATGAAGAGGAATATACCAGCTTAGTTAAAGAAAAAGTAGATGGTTATTCTGAAGTAGCAGGAATACTATTTATTAGAGAAAAAACAATGGATGTATAATTTTAATTTAAAAATAAATACACGAGTGTAATGTTGTACATGTAGCTGAAATAATAATTAGGTTTCTGTCACGAGATACAAAGAAGGTACAAGAACACATCATATACACGTGAATGGAATAAGAAACAAGAAATGAAGCTTTATGTCTCAGTCAACAATATTTTACTTTATTGAGACCTCGCCAGATATAGTGGCAGAAAGTTCTGCCTTTGCTATGCGCTCAGAGCAGTGTGCGGCGATGGACTCTTAAGTGTGACATACCTATTACCTACCGTAAAATGCCAACCTCCAACAAAAATAAAGTAGGAAATCACTCAACCGTAACACTAGAGTTACCTCCCTTGTCAAGGGGACCTCCCCCCTCCCCCCGTGTCACAATTTTGACGTAATGAAGTGAAAATATGAAATTCACACAGAATTATCTTTATCTATCACTAAATTATTGCGTATGTTTTATTAACAAGTAAAATGACCTTCACATAATTTTGGAATTTTTTATATTATTATTCAGACCATTTCAAATTAAGTCCTTCAGTTTATAATGTTCCCTTGGGTGGCCTTAGTGCTCTTCTTAAACGTGTATTTTTGGTTAGGTCATTTGCTCCCATTGGCCATTACAAATACAATCACTTTTTCAGAGCCAAAACAAAGTTTAAAAAGTCAATAACAAAGTAATATCGCAATAACAAAACATATATGTTACATAATATAAGACTACACCAGTGAAACCCGATACTGGGTAGAATTCTAATGGGTCTAATATGGCTATGGTACGATAGACACGATCTATCTTCTTGCATACATTCTTTTGATGTTTTAATGCCTTTATGACTAGATAATGTGCATCTACAGACCACGGATTGATTGCAATAATTAAATGTTATTACACTAATAAAACTTTTTGTCATAAAATGAATAAAAGAAAGGTTTACATACACATAACTAACTATGCTTGTTATGTGCTTTAGTTTTTTATTTACTTTATCTGTTCTATGTATTAAGAATAAAAGGGGAAATGCAACGGCCAAACCGGGACTCGAACCTGGGACCTTCCAAATACTAGTCGGTGCCTTATGACTGCTACAAAACAACCTATGGAACACGGTTCGCTATATTCACAAGGAGTTGGAAAAGGCACTTGCTTGATTTTCATAGAATGCTAAACTATAATCATGTGACAATAGCAAAACAAACCAAACTAAAACCTAAGAAACAAATGAAAATGAGAAAAAAGACAATTTAACACATATTTTGGCAACCCCGCCAGTATGTGAAAAAATATCGCCGTGAAGCAGTTCACATCATGCGATAAAGCAGGTAATTAAATTATGGGTTCTGCAGAGGGGTTATGGGACCATTGCAAAATGGTACCCATTGCTAAAGCTTTGTAGGCTATATTTAACATTACATGTACATTAATGCAAAAATATTGATTGTATGGTGTTTTAGATAAAGGTTTTGAAAATAACTTTCAAAAATGCTAGATTGAGCACTAATACTCTTGTACGTAAATAAATTCTACCGTTATATATGTATTTTACATTTCAGGGCCGTAACTACTACAGAGGCAGACGAGGCAGTTTTCAAATTCTGGGTAATTAAATCCAAAATATCCAAATAAATTACTGTTAAAAACCTATGAGTTTGTTAATTTGTAAATTAGAATATACAGCATAAAGAATAGGTTAAATAGTTTTTGCTGCATCCGACTGTCTGTCTTTCTGCTTTACAGACGTATTCAATATGAACCATAAAAGATTACCATTTCCGGTTTCCTTGGGGATTGTTAATCCAGTGAGTCACTAAATATATAAGGTCCAACGACGTAATCAAAATGTTGTACATTTTTTGAAGCAAATTTTGCATTTAAATTGAAGGAAATGGCAGGATTTCGTGTTCAAAATATCAACGCTTTTGGCGCGTCCGGCTTGCCTCGCCCACAAATTAATCCTAGTTACGGCCCTGCATTAGCAGTACAGTACAGACCTGTCGAAAGTTTAACACAGTGCCGTATCGGCAGCTTATCTCGGCATCTCGTAAGCTATATGTTGACGGCTGCAATCTATCTCTCAGTGGCAGCTTTTGGGTTACTAGCTATCCATATCTCAACAACTCGACAACCGATATTTTACTTCTTTTTGTTACTTCAGTGTCTGTACTGTACTTCAGTGTTAAACTTTTGACAGGTCTGTACTGTACTTCAGTGTTAAACTTTTGACAGGTCTATACTGTACTTCAGTGTTAAACTTTTGACAGGTCTGTACTGTACTTCAGTGTTAAACTTTTGACAGGTCTGTACTGTACTTCAGTGTTAAACTTTTGACAGGTCTGTACTGTACTTTCAGTGTTAAACTTTTGACAGGTCTGTACTGTACTTCAGTGTTAAACTTTTGACAGGTCTGTACTGTACTTCAGTGTTAAACTTTTGACAGGTCTGTACTGTACTTCAGTGTTAAACTTTTGACAGGTCTGTACTGTACTTCAATGTTAAACTTTTGACAGGTCTGTACTGTACTTCAGTGTTAAACTTTTGACAGGTCTGTACTGTACTTCAATGTTAAACTTTTGACAGGTCTGTACTGTACTTCAGTGTTAAACTTTTGACAGGTCTGTACTGTACTTCAGTGTTAAACTTTTGACAGGTCTGTACTGTACTTCAGTGTTAAACTTTTGACAGGTCTGTACTGTACTTCAGTGTTAAACTTTTGACAGATCTGTACTGTACTTCAGTGTTAAACTTTTGACAGGTCTGTACTGTACTTCAGTGTTAAACTTTTGACAGGTCTGTACTGTACTTCAGTGTTAAACTTCTGACAGGTCTGTATTGTACTTCAGTGTTAAACTTTTGACAGGTCTGTACTTTACTTCAGTGTTAAACTTCTGACAGGTCTGTATCAGTGTACGTGGCTTGCTGGGTATATCGCACTAATGACCCGCTGCCTCAGCGTCTGATAAAAACTGCTTTATTTTGATTTTTAGAATTAATTTAAGAAATTACCAAATTGTTTCAACACATGTTATAAATAGCAGATCTACATAATTATAGCATTTATGAAATCTGAGGTAATCAAAAACAAACATACTTATCCATGATCATTTCAAGGCCACGTCGGTATTTCTTCACTGAATAAGTGGTCGAACTATAGCTATATGTCGACAACAGCTGCCATCTATCTCTAGGTCCTTTTCGTTACTTCAGTGTTTGACAGGTCTGTACTGAACGGGGCTTGCTGGGTATATCGCACTAATGACCCGCTGCCTCAGCGTTCCTTTTGAACAACTAGTCCTAGACGATTACTAGCTCGAACGAACATAACCTTTTAAATCTAGATATTTTATTTGATCTCAAAATTTAATTTGATTAATTTATACCGCTTTAGGATTATTCAATGTTTAACGTGTATTTACCGTTTTATGTAATTAAATTCACAATGTAACGTTTGAGTACAAATAGTATAATTCTCTAATATGATATTACATCAAAAAATAAAAGCTTAACCGAACGCGAGATTAAAAGGGGTAGGGCTATCTATTTAATATAACTGGCTATAAATTACGGACAATTACCGGTGTATGGTCTAAACATATGGTCAACCCGCATCCACCTTAAATACTGTATCCTATCTCTTAAGTAACATTACACCCCCGATTTGTACCCATGATAAAACGCAAATCGCCAAGATGTAACTCAAGGGTACAGTAGCTATTAATAAAACTATATTATCGAATTTTTCTTTTCAGAATACAAAAAACTAAAATACCGCCGCCACAGGTATTCAAATTTCATAATTTACACTTTTAATAGAGAAGTTATTTTTTATTTGATTACTAATGCAGATGTTTAAAAAGAATTGAACGAGAGATCGGAACAATGATTCATGATCATGCTTGATTTTTTCCCGGTTATCTTTTTAAATATCTTTTTATTAATTTATTCAGGAATAATTAATTGAGTTTTAATGAAGTCTGAATCAATTTAACTTTAGAGTACAGATTGAATAATCTGGTCACGGTACATATTCGTACATAAAGGGATTATGAAATAACATTAGGAGTGGATTGGAGTAATGGTACTTTACATCATGTCAAGATTCACTCAAACGATCACAGCAATTCTGGGATGGTGGAGGAAATCGGAGTATCCAAAAACACCTACTCCGGTGAGCGGACTGACAAACGTTTTTACACTTCTAAGATCTGCCCAGGTGGTATTTGAAGCTTGTCGTTGTGGCTCTGTGATCCGTAAGCAAACACTTTAGACCATTACACCACCGAGGTCCAATATGTTAAATTATTTATCTATTAAATGTAATTGTCCATGTACTTGACAATCACTATGACAACCAAGAATACAACATACATGTACGAACAAAAAAGTAAAACAGAAGAAGTTACTGAAAAACATGCATTTGACAACCAACAAAACATGTACTTGGCAAACAACAACACAAAAAACTGATTATAATAGAAACAAGGAAACAAAACCAGAAAACCCAAACGCTTTAGACCACTTGGCAACAGAGTCAACGAGAGGCGATAACATGCTACGTAAGCGTGCGCTTTACTATGACTACAACGTTAACGCCGCACCCCTCCCAGAATTTGACCACAAGAACAATAGATCTATAGACCAAATCTAAGCATCACAGCTGTGATAAGATAGAAGACCGTATCCGATATGAGGGTCTAAAATACAAGCTAACCGCGACAAATTGAAAATAAATCAACATAAAGAACGGTTACGGAAATATCCCGGTTTTTATATTAAACCGATTTAGATTTACGATGTGGTAAAATTCGGCATAAATGAATTCAGAAGCATAAAAACTCGCAATATATTAGCTTCAGGAAAACGGAGATTATGCGACTTGGGATTAAAAAATCGCCGGAACTGGAATTATTTACCATTTTGTTTACGAGCAGCCATCATAATTAATACATACAACTAGTTTTCTATCTTTTTAAACAAAAGAGCGAGTCATTATTTACTTGACCCTGGAGATTCCGTCGATAATTGGTTTTATCTCTAAATGTAAATGTTGACACCATCGGTAATGGGGTTTTCGGTGTTTCATGTACTAAGCCATTTCTTCAGTTACCATGTAATTATGCCAAATCGACCTCTGACATCAATGAAATAAGTCATTTACTGGTAATTTAAGCTGATCATCTTTGTAGAATAGAATTTTACACGCAGTACTTAAAGATGAACAACTTTTCATAGAATATTCTAAACAAGATAAAAGGCTTATTTTATTTGTTTTAAAGAGGCGATAATTTTCCTTGTCATCTGGGAAGCAAAAATAGACACCGTATACATGTAGGGATTGATGGTTTAGTGCTTGGTAAAAATAAAGGCTTTTTAACTTTTAAAATGTTCGTATATTTGGTCCACTGATAGAAAAATTTATGCGTTCTTGCATTGACTATCACCACACCACTGGGTATTAACTTCAGTGTACGTCCAAAGTATAGGGGATTAAATTAGTTGTCCCATTATGTGTTTGTTCTTTCTTTACTTGTCGTTTTTTTTTTTTTTTTTGGCTGTTTCGTATTTATGGACCAGCACTGGGTTTTGATAGACCTAGGCATGCAATATCCCCGAGTCGCCAGTTTATTTGTAAGCCGTTTGTTTCGTTGTATAAGCTCTACGTTTGCGTATTAATTGTGAAACAAATACATTTGTATACCATTTGCAAGCATATTGCCGCATAGAAAAGGAAAGTTGGAAATAGAAAAGTCAACGTCATCACTTTTGTGATAAAAATGAAATGAACAATTTCGTGAGTGACATAATATAAGATATAAGTCTACATATGAACCAGACTTGAAAAATTAGTCGTATCTTTTATTTCAATGATTTGGCGATAGTTTTCTCTGAAGAATTTAAAAAGATTCTACAAAAAGTCTGCTTCTTATGAATAAAGAAACAAATCAGCAAGCAATGGTGCACAGTTTGTGTCATTGATATACCGATTGTTTGTTAGAAATTACATATAATACTAGCTGTAATTTTAAAGCACTAGACGACCGTTTCGGAATTCAATTCCTCATCAATAGTGCTTGGACCAAAATTGTGAAACCAAAATTTTTACCAAGATGTTGAAAAGATATCCAAAAGGACAAAAATACATATTAATACTTTGCATGAGGGAGTATACCTTAGTTTTTGAGGAGTTTCAAATTTTAACTAATAGAAAATTTAGACAATAGTATGTTTCTGACAATAGTATATTTCTGTTCATAATACACAATTATTGCCTACTGAGTTTGTGATATCCTCGGGAAAACGTTCTATCAGAAGAGATACCGGCTCGGTACTTCATATAACATTTTATACCAGTTTTAGTTTTACAGCACTAGACAACCGTTTCGGAATAAAATTCCTCATCAGTATTGCATGGGCCAAAAATTGTGAAATTATATTACCAAAAACATCATATATGTTTCTATCACACACTCTATCATTTTGTTGATGGTACCTAAGAATAATTAGCTTCAAGGTATACTCTAATTAGCTAATTAGCACTAATTAAGCACTACTGATAAACTGTATTTTGAAACGGCCGTCTAGTGTTGTAAAATTAACATTGGTATATTTATTTTAAACATTGAAGAATATAATAATAATACGGCTGATGGGTAGTCTGACATCTACGTCGTCACGGAGGTATGATCCAAGAATTTTGATGAAGTTCTATGTTCAACATCTTCATCTATTCTCGCGTTAATTTTTTAACTAAATACACGTGTTATCAATCCGGTATGTGATGAGGTGTTAGTTTTAACTTCTTAAAATGTAAGTACTGGCTAATCCATCAAAATAGACGCCGAACTTAGCGAACGACAAGCACATAATCCGTTAAAATGGCGTCTAATTTCTTAGAACTCAGATAGTATACAGAATTAGATTACACGAAAATTGAACTATCTTACAACATTTAGTGACTAACTTTGTGTTTTATAAGTGATTCAGAGCGTGCAGCTTAACCACTTTCTTTATACTCTGTAAATTGGAGCTATGTACGTTCTAAAATATTTTTATAATAATAATGATAATAATAATAATAATTCATTAAGAATTTATATTATATATTTCACTAAAAATAATTATCAAAATATTTTGCTATATCAAAAACAAACACATAAATCCTGTCCAAATCACAATTCCTTGAACAAAGTAAACTGGCAAATTAAGTAACTTCAACCGGGGAAGTGAGGCCGGATGCTCCGGAAGGGTAAGCTAGGTACACCCGCCACGTGTAAAATCGAAACGGAGAAGGAAAGAAACATTGAAGCATTGGACGCCAAATATATCGACGGTGCTTTATCAAAATTAACATTAGAGAAATAGACTTAAGGACGATGACGAAGGTTGTGAAAGATATGTCTTTTCCAAATAGTTCTATATATGATGTACTTTGTTCTGACAAAATGTTTCTAACATATTTTTTATATTTGAAAAACATCCATCATCATAATTTTGACAAAAGTCAAATATTAAATATACCTAAATATGCCATCTCGTTTCATTTGTCACGTTTGCATGACGCTTGCAATTAGTGGCATCAACTACGAGCACCCGGTCTCACTATCCTGGTTGAAGTTCACGTGTTTAAAGTTTTGGCTTTGCTTTGGGATTGTGATGTATGTTTATTTTCAATTATATATTTTCTTGCGTACGGAATTCGTCAGTATTTCATTTACAAAACGCCAATATGTTGATTGATTATTTGTTTTAATTTTTTTTTTTTAATTTTAATTGCATGACTCTTGCAATGGGCGGTGTTAATTAAAAGTTTATTTCCATGTTGAATTCCCCATTTCCGTCAACACGTTAATTAATTATCAAATTTAAATAATTCTAATCTAAAAAAGTTTGTTACATAAAATGATTAATATCTAGAGAAATTGAAGAAAATAAAATAAGAAGAAAATTAATTCTCAAATTTATTAATTTCGATAATATATAAATTCAAACAAATAAATTGAATTAATCTGATGTATTTTATATAATGAAAGAAAAAATAATAATTTTTAAATAATAATAAACAAATTTAAAAATCGATGATAAGAAATTAAATGCGTAAATGATATTGCCTTTCGGATGAATTTAAATCACTAACGAGCATAATAGTTTACGTCTAGTAACGAGCTAAAGGGAGAAAAACTGTTAAATATAGTGAGTAAAGTAAATACGGATGTATTGATAACTTGATAATAATGTGAAAAATTTCTTAAAAGAAAAATTGATAATTGTGATATCATAGCTGATAAAAACGGTCCGTCTCACAGCTTAGCCAAAACATCGGCACACGCTGGATGACAGTTGGCACGCTTCGATCACACGGCTTTGGGACACGCCCACACGACTTAGTATCATGTTATACATGTAAATTATAAAGTGTTTCCATATCAAAATGCTGAGATTTATTATTTTAAGCCCGATATTTTAACGGTATAAGATTAAATTAATGGTAGTTTAATAGACATCAATTCTGTAAATAGTCAATTTACTGTGACAGGGCAATCATAGACGTTGACAGTGAAAATCATCAATCCGGTCTTTATTCCCACCGATCACTTTTCTTGTTTCTTTTCTTTGAAGAAATTAATTATTATTCAGCAGAATATCGTAATCATTTATTTTCATTTAGTAAAAGATTAAGAATTTCATTAAAAAATTTTGATAGATGAGAAAATGCGGCTGACTTTCTATTGCGCCTAGAACAAATGAAGCCAATGTCTGATTTAAGATTCTCTCCGGGAAACCCGCTAACCGGGTACCATAACTAATACGCTTTCTGTACAGTGACATATACATTATATGATGTGGCACCCGTATACAGATTTTGTTTCATTTTTAAAAAAGAAAATACCATAAATAACTGTCTCTTTTTATGTTTATGGGTACATTTGGGATAACCCGGTTTCACCTGACCCTGCAAATACTAGTTTATATTATTCCTGTCTCGGTTCCATCTGATATTACTAATGTTTTAATGTCCCTGTAGACTGGCCTCGGTTTCACAACCATTTCTTAACTCAGATTTTCCTTAACTTAAATTAAGCAAATGTTGGTTGGCTTTTTATACCTCTTATAAATATATTTGACAAAACTGAATACAAATGTTTTAGGCTAAAAGTGATCTTCACGGCGACACCTTAAATTCCTGAATGGGGCCTGGAGAAATAAGACACATCCGTGCGTTTTTTAAGTCACCTTAAAGGCACAGGCATTCTATTCTTGTAATAAAACACAAACACATCGGTCAATCTACAAATGACAACCCCAAACGTCAAACACAAACATACTGTCATTTGCTACTTTTGCCATGATGATGAATGTATTGTTTCATAAAAATTCACAAGTAGCACATGACAATACAGGTCTATGTCGAAATCACAATCCAAAAGTCAAAACAAAAAATACCAATCCATGTCCAAATCACAGAGTCAAAAGTCAAACACCAACATACCAGTCTATGTTCAAATCTCAACCCCAAAAGTCAAACACAAATATATTGGTCAATGTTCGAATCACAATCCCAAAAGTGAAACACAAACATGTCCGTCCTTGTCCAAACCACAATCCCAAAAGTAAAAACAAACATGCTGGTCCATTACAACCCTAAAAGCTAAGTAAAAACAAACATACCGGTCCATGTCCAGATCACAATCACAAAAGCTATGTAAAAACAAACATACCGGTCCATGTCCCAATCACAATCACAAAAGCTATGTAAAAACAAACATACCGGTCCATGTCCCAATCACAATCACAAAAGCTATGTAAAAACAAACATACCGGTCCATGTCCCAATCACAATCACAAAAGCTATGTAAAAACAACCATACCAGTCCATGTCCCAATCACAATCACAAAAGACAACCACAATCATACCGTTCCATGTCCAAATCACAATCCATAAAGTCAAACACAAACACACAGGTCAATGTCAAAATCGCAATCCCAATAGTGAAACACAACGGTAAGGTCCAAATCACAATCACAAAAGGAAACCAAGAAAAAACTTTGAAAACTGGCAATGAAATTAAACAAGGGAAGTAATGCCAGGTGCTCACCTCCCGTCTAGCTCGCTACGCCTGTCACTTTTATCAAGAGTCAATACCATCAGTTTTTTGACGGGGGAGTGCTGAAATACATGGCGTTATACGCTCCAAACAAGAATGGTTCCATTATATTAAAACAGTCAGTTCTTGGACGAAAGAGTTTATCCTCAAAACAAGACTGTGTGTTCTTGGACAGTCGAGTGGAGTAATGGTGAAGGTAACGATTCTGAAATGATGGAAGAACCCGCAGAAAAAATCGACTTTTCGGAAGGTAATCTGACAAAGTTCCGCACACTAGGATTGGTCTGAGTGGGATTTGAACATAGGCGTTGAGAAATGGTGTGATCTATAGCCCAGTTTCACTTAGACCAAGTGACCGAGACCCTGAATACGAAACAAACGCTTAACAACACAAACTTGACATTGTAAGATCAACTCACTTGATCATTTGTAACCGACACAATTTTATAAACATTGATGACATAATTTGCACGTGTCTTGATACTGGAGTATATTACAATGCCGTTTGGCTTGACAAATAACCCGTTCACTATCATTTTGTTCGACATGTCACCAAGTACTTGCAACATTATGCCTCACATACTAGTAATCAGAAGTATGGATACAATCACAACAACATGTTGTGGCACGTGCGCTGTCGTAATTACCCAACTGTAAATGTTATGCGCACGTGCATCTTGATATGTTTACACTATCGTTAAGAGGATATAGGGAAATTAATTTATATTTGTGGTAATTTATGGATAAAATACGCCATATTTAGAATTAGACGGCTAAAATAAAATCAATAAATTAAAAAAATCAATGGTTCACTATATGTATCTATTTTGTTCAAATCAATTGATTTATGTAATCTATAATATAGTGTGTACAGTCCTGTCAAAAGTTTAACATATTAAGTCAACCAATATTAGTACCTAACCGACATCTCGGCTCCTCGTTTGCTATACAGTACAGACCTGTCGAATGTTAACACTAAGCTAACCAAATAAGTCGAACATCGGCTATCAAGTGACTGAGATATCGATGTTCTGTGGCCAAAAAGCTGCCGAATGGTATACCGAGATGAAGCTAACGGGGGCCGAGATGTACAGCTGACATCTATCTTCCAGCAGGTTTCTCGGCCACTAGCTATCTATATCTCGGCCAGCCGGAAGCTCGGATCTTCGACTCCTTTCCTATGTAACACTTTCGACAGGTCTGCACTGTTCGATCGACTAGCACAATACGGTCTTAAACATCACATTTTTTCCTCTTATTTTTCGGCTTTTCCTTAAAGCGTTGCTGAGTTAGAGCTTAATTCAGGTATAAAAGTGCAGCCAAATCGTATTTATTGTCACACAATGTCTACTACGACAATTATAAATGTAATCTTTTGTTTTTGTCTGTCAAATCAGTCTAAAAAGGCCAAGGTGGAAGTTTTTAATTTTAAAAAATATACACATTCAACACGGCCTTAACATTTTTGTTTAGAAGAAATTTGTCGCTCTATTTTCAGATTTCGTTAATTCGCGAAAAAATTAGGCAAAGATCAACTTTCTCATATAGCAGGCTAATGGAAGAATTTGAAAGAGAGGGATGAAATATCCAAAACAAGCACCTGTTTTAATTTCTTAATTAAATTTAATTACAATTTAATTTACTAATTGTAATGATGTATATTTTAATTAAGTACAAATCAGACCTTTTGGTTTTGAAATTTGATGCAATTAAAAGTGCCACACGTCACTTAAAACTGATAATGATCAAGTTCCCGTATACCCTTAATACGATTAAAAATAAATTCACAGATCATTTCCATACCTGGTGTCAGTTTTTTCTTGTATCCTTACCATTTCATCACCTGAGTAACACACCTGATGGCAATTGGTTACAAAGCTCCAAAATTTCGCACCTCAACTGATGTGACTGGAAAAATTTGAAACGCCTCCAACACTTACTATTATAAAACACAATCACAGTGTAATTATACATGTTGAAGAGGATGAAGTAAATGAAAGATGGATTTTCCACACAATCTACCATTGTTTTCAAGGGTGAGTAGGTTTTGGTTAATATGTTAATATTATACATGTACTTTTGTCATATTATATATATACATGTATTTTTAATTTTCTGAATGAAATTTAAAAAATTATAATATGACAGTTTTCTCTGTGTATAGAAACCATTAATGGTTGAAATGATTCCGAGGGTATCTTACCGCGAAAATGGAATACACGAATGTTAAATACAAATTATTACTCGAACTTATTTCACTCTGCAAGGATGGATAATTACTAATGGTTCTGTTACTTTCCTATGTTTATCTATGTTGCTATTTGGGTGTTGTATATTTTGGTTTTTAGTTGTTCATTTCAAAACCGTGAAAAATAAAATAACTGTACAAACATTGCATATCAATTTTTTATTTTTTATTCGAAAGTATTTCAGTCTGCATTCTATTATAAATGATGTCATGTGCTAATTTTTGAATATTTCATTTTATAAATAAAATGCAAAATTGTAGCAAATGGCCATGTTTCACGGTGTCACAGAAGTGGCATTATCATTACTTGCACGTACGTACACACATAATGTATAAAAAATATATATCTGTGTCACCGTATATATTGTTTCTGACGTCATGTTAAATAAAACAAAATTGGTTTAGCATGACATAAGTAATTCTTTTAAATGGTTGTTTACGAAAACAATATAAAACGCGAATTTCATAAAATAATATTTTGGCCGGGTTAACTCCAGTTTGCAGTAGCGTTACCAGATACAATTGTTTTGCTGTAGCACCTGTGGGCCGATTATATTATCCTCAAAGACTAGCCACTATAGTAGCTTAGCTAGTAGAGTGCTCGCTTGAATGTGGGGGGGGGGGAGGGGACATGTGTTCTAACCCTAGTCCGTTCTGACCAAGATTGAAAATAGGTAGTGACTGTACTTTCGCAATACACTCGGATTTTAGAAATGAAAGTCACAGGGTCTTTCGGGAGAGACCTTAACAACCGATGCTCCAAACCACGGCAAGCATGACACTTTAAAGATCCTTCCCTGCACATTGCCCTGAACACACTAGGAAAAAACCTTCCATTTCATCTATACGGCTGGTAACGTCGAAATATAAGTAAAAAAAATTCATTCAATCAATCAATTAATCAATGTCGGTTGATGTTTTTCTCAAGGAATGTTTCTATGTTGATATTCATCATATAAATTTATAGATGCAATGAGTTTCTCTCTACAGTGGAATTAATACATGTATTGACAGGTGATGTTTACTTCCGCGTGTCGCGATTACACTCAGCATCCACTTGAACTTGGTTAACTAGCTATACTACAAGAACAGATGAAACCTACGGGAAATTTGATTCCGTTGCGTATTGAATGTGCGAGTGTTTAAGGTTTGCAGAGTTCGATGAAAGACACAACCACCGACCACAAGACTTCATATCTTGATATGCTAAAAGATACAACAATAGTAATGTTGGGAGCGCTAACTCACTACATCTATTTTATATAGAATCGTGTCATGTCGTTTTTAAATCTATTTCTTTCAGAAATCGGCTTTAAACATAACACTAAAGAAGCGTAATGGGGACAAGTCAAATTTCGAATTTAAAACGGATTAAAAGTAAAAATTTCGAGATTAAAAATACAATTTCGAGAAAAATTCAAAGTTTCGAGATTTAAAGTCAAAATTTGGAGAAAGGGTCAAAGTTTCGAGATAGCAAGTAACAATTTCGAGAGAAAAAAAAATAAAATTTCGAGTTTAAGAAGTTGAGATATATATCGTCTCCTCAGTACGCTTCCGTATAACACAAGCGACACCAGTTTCGATATTGATAAAAGCTTAAATATACGTGTCATATACCATTTCTTTTTTAATTTTATCACTCTATACATTATAAATTTTAAAATTTTATATAACGTAAGCACTACAATGCAGACAAAGGACATTACGGAAGTAAGTTGTGTATAAATAGGCTAGGCATGTGCAGTATACTAGTAATACAAAAATGTCCTATGAGTTTGTCGCTTAAACTACGGAAGCTGTCACATTTGTAAAAGGTAAAAAAAACTAGATAAGTAAATACACGTGCATAATTGTACTCAATGCTTCTTAGAATAGAGTAGAGTATTATTTGATGTGTGACCAAGTCAAGAGTTATTTCCCTTTAAATCGAGGTGGCCCAAGTTCCGGGTGGTGTAGAAAAACAGGAATACCCGTAAGAAACCACCGACTTTCAATAATCAAATGATATACTTTCTCACATCGGGATCTGTAAGAATAGCGTTCTTGTCTACAGTACAGACCTGTCGAAAGTTTGACGATGAGCAAACGCGTTAGTGCAGCACATCTCGACCCCTCGTCTTGTCTACAGTACAGACCTGTCGAAAGTTTAACGCTGAGCAAACGCGTTAGTGCAGCACATCTCGACCCCTCGTCTTGTCTACAGTACAGACCTGTCGAAAGTTTAACGCTGAGCAAACGCGTTAGTGCAGCACATCTCGACCCCTCGTCTTGTCTATAGTACAGACCTGTTGAAAGTTTAACGCTGAGCAAACGCGTTAGTGCAGCACATCTCGACCCCTCGTCTTGTCTACAGTACAGACCTGTCGAAAGTTTAACGCTGAGCAAACGCGTTAGTGCAGCACATCTCGACCCCTCGTCTTGTCTACAGTACAGACCTGTCGAAAGTTTAACGCTGAGCAAACGCGTTAGTGCAGCACATCTCGACCCCTCGTCTTGTCTATAGTACAGACCTGTTGAAAGTTTAACGCTGAGCAAACGCGTTAGTGCAGCACATCTCGACCCCTCGTCTTGTCTATAGTACAGACCTGTCGAAAGTTTAACGCTGAGCAAACGCGTTAGTGCAGCACATCTCGACCCCTCGTCTTGTCTACAGTACAGACCTGTCGAAAGTTTATCGCTGAGCAAACGCGTTAGTGTAGCACATCTCGACCCCTCGTCTTGTCTACAGTACAGACCTGTTGAAAGTTTAACGCTGAGCAAACGCGTTAGTGCAGCACATCTCGACCCCTCGTCTTGTCTATAGTACAGACCTGTCGAAAGTTTAACGCTGAGCAAACGCGTTAGTGCAGCACATCTCGACCCCTCGTCTTGTCTACAGTACAGACCTGTCGAAAGTTTATCGCTGAGCAAACGCGTTAGTGCAGCACATCTCGACCCCTCGTATTGTCTACAGTACAGACCTGTCGAAAGTTTAACGCTGAGCAAACGCGTTAGTGCAGCAAATCTCGACCCCTCGTATTGTCTACAGTACAGACCTGTCGAAAGTTTAACGCTGAGCAAACGCGTTAGTGCAGCACATCTCGACCCCTCGTATTGTCTACAGTACAGACCTGTCGAAAGTTTAACGATGAGCAAACGCGTTAGTGCAGCACATCTCGACCCCTCGTCTTGTCTACAGTACAGACCTGTCGAAAGTTTAACGATGAGCAAACGCGTTAGTGCAGCACATCTCGACCCCTCGTCTTGTCTACAGTACAGACCTGTCGAAAGTTTATCGCTGAGCAAACGCGTTAGTGTAGCACATCTCGACCCCTCGTCTTGTCTACAGTACAGACCTGTCGAAAGTTTAACACTGAGCAAACGCGTTAGTGTAGCACATCTCGACCCCTCGTCTTGTCTACAGTACAGACCTGTCGAAAGTTTAACACTGAGCAAACGCGTTAGTGTAGCACATCTCGACCCCTCGTCTTGTCTACAGTACAGACCTGTCGAAAGTTTAACACTGAGCAAACGCGTTAGTGTAGCACATCTCGACCCCTCGTCTTGTCTACAGTACAGACCTGTCGAAAGTTTAACACTGAGCAAACGCGTTAGTGCAGCACATCTCGACCCCTCGTTTGCTATATCTCGGCAGCTTTTTCGACAGATAGTATCTATTTCAGGGGAGCCTCCCAGCCACTTGCTACACTAGCAAGGCATATCTTGACCACTGGACAGCCAAGCTTCGACTCCGATTCGTTAAACGAGTGTTTAACTCTCTACAGGCCTGTACTGTATAGCCTAACACTGTGTTTGTACTTTAGACCATTCAGTCAGCAAGTTCCCTTTATTTTCAAGTGCATTGGATGCGAAGTTTCGTCATCATTATTCGAGTTTACTGGGGTAATGTTGTTTAACGTCCCATTCAAGAATATTTCACTTATATCGAGACTTCGCCAGCTATATGCGAAGGCAGAAATTTTGCCTGTGCGTTGCCCTTATGGCATTATACAGCAGGTCTCTTTGTCGTGCCAAGTCTACCAAAACACGGTACCTCGTTTATTTTAAGTTCCCATCCGAAAGAACCGTGACTTTTATTTGGTAATGCCGATTGCTTATTCGAACTTTTCTCACCGCACTTGTATGTGTTTGTATTTTATTATACAGCCGTTTCCACGAAAAATGTAACAGGGATATAATGACGTTGTTTAATTAATTAAAATAACCCCCCATACACTGACGACATAGGTGTTATTTTGTCGCAAATTTGTGTTTAATGTAAACTAAAATTTGGAGTATTGTTACAACTTGGAATTTTCATTAAGCGTTTTAATTAGTGACAACGCTAAAATTGTCATGATTGGGACCTGTGTGATGTGAGTTGTACTTTAGGATTTGCAAATATTGACGGGTATATGCTTAAAAGTACATTCAAATTTACATTATTTTAAAATTGCTGGGTTTGTCTTTGAATATTTGAATAAGCACAGTACAGACATGTCGAAAGTCAGACACTAAGCTTACAAATTAGTGCCAATCGGTAGCTCACCGTGGGCCTTCGATAGCCTCAAGACAACAGCTTTTCGACCACTTGCTATCCACATCTCGGTCACCCGAAAGTCGAGCTTTTGTCCATTTTTGGCTAACTTACTGTTCAGTTTTCGACAGGCCTGTACTGTACATGGTTATGACGTCGTTAAAATTTTAAATTAATGATTACACGAAAATTGCAGTGATTGGGACAGGTGTGAGTTAGCCACTATATGTTCAAAAGTACATTTGAAAATTGCTTGGTTTGCCGTTGAATATTTGAATATTTATAACGTCATTGAGATTTTTAATTAGTTATCACACAAAAATTGTGATGATTGGGACCCTGAGCAATTTGAGTTGTACTTTAGGATGTACAAATACTAGTACTGACGGATGTACATTCGAATTTACGTTATTTGAAAATTGCACTGTTTGCCGTTGAAAATTTGAATAAGTACATGGTTACAACGTCATTAAGATTTTTTATTAGTGCTCACACGAAAATTGCGGTGATTGGAACAGATGTCAGTTGTAGAAATATAAACCAGTATATATGTTCAAAAGTACATTTGAAAATTGCGTCGTTTGCCGTTAAATATTTTAATATTAATAACGAATTTTTAATTAGAGTACGCACGAAAATTGTGATGATTGGGACCTGAGTAATGTGAGTTGTACTTTAGGATTTGCAAATACTAATATTGACGGATCTATGCTTAAAAGTACATTCGAATTTACATTATTTGAAAATTGCGTGGTTTGCCGTTGAATATTTGAATATTAATTAATAACGTCATTAAGATTTTTAATTAGTGATCACACGAAAATTGTGACGATTTTGACAGATGTGAGTTGTAAAAAAATAAACCAGTATACTAGTATATGTTCAAAAGTACATTTAAAAATTGCAAATTGTGTAGTTTTCCATTGAAAATTTAAATAAGTACATGGTTATGACGTCATTAAGATTTTTGATTAGTGATCACACGAAAATGTGATGATTGGGACAGATGTGAAAATATAAACCAGTATGTATGTTCAAAGGTACATTTAAAAATTGCGTGGTTTTCCATTGAATATTTGAATAAGGACATGGTTATATTAATAACGTCATTAAGATTTTTACTTAGTGATCACACGAAAATGTGATGATTTGGACAGATGTGAGTTGTGGAAAACCAGTACATGTATATGACCGAAATTACATTTCAAGATTGCATGGTTTCCGTTGAAAAATTAAAAAAGAACATGGTTGTTTTGAAAAAAAAATTGAGATGGAACTACACCACCATCATCTCCAACTAACCCAGACTTTATAGGAGATGTTCATTCAATCTGTCACTAAAAATTAAAACATCCTAGAATAAATAGAGGTGCATATAGCTAAATAAAACAAATTACATACATGTATTTCAACTGAAATTTAAAACATTCGTTTTGAAAGAAATCGGACTTGACACATTTGCGAACGTCATTGCTAGTGGTGTAGAGAGAAAAGTAATGGTGTTTCACGTCCGACTCAAAAAACATGTCACTTATATCGACACGTCGCCAGCTATATGCGAAGGTGCAGAAAAATTGCTTGTGTTGCGCTAATGACATTATACAGCAGGGTTCCTTATCGTGCCACGCCTACAGTGACACGGGACCTTTCCCATCTAAAAAAGCAGAACATTTCTGTAACATCAAGAATATTTTAACGATTGACATAATTGCACCAATAGTACAGGCTCGTCGAAAGTTAAAGAATTAGTGCCAAATCGGCAACTCGTCTCGGCCATCTTAACAAATTTTCAGGAATCTATAACTCGGCAAGTTTTTAGCAACTAGCTACCCATATCTCGACCATTCGAAGCAGAAAGCTCCTTTCGCTAGCTTAGTGTTAAACTTCCGACAGGTCTGTATTGCATCCGTCTGGTCTCACTCGGGACAGATCTTCGATTGAGAAAGGTTGTCAACTGGCTTTCCTAAGACTCAAACGGGTACTGTGGTTTCTTCAACAATTCCAAAAACCCACTGGTTTAATATGAGTGAAAATTATCTTGACTAGAGTGTTAACCTCCATTCCATTAAAGACTATTCTGAAATGAACCTAACAATGGTTGTGTTACACCTCCAGAAAATGAAATATTAATTTGAAAACCGGGCAATTTGATACCCTATCCATGGCAATTTCGTTTCTCTAATATTGGTGATTTTCATAGCAATTTCGTGTCACAAGTATCGTGAAATGATATTTGTCTAATGTTTTTTTTCTGACATTCATAGACACAAGTCTGAGAAAATAAATTGAAGACTGCCTCATTATAACGTTGTATTAACGTTACTCTGAAAGAGATACCAGTTATGACCGAAAGTCCAAAATCCTTGAAACGATACCGAGTAGACGGTTTTACACCCAAATTGTCCTTCCGTCCCTTTAATTACTGCATATCACATGCGCGCTCTCGTTTCATTATTAAAAGGAAAATGTTATTGAATTATGAGTGAACTGGATGATTTACACACGTAACATAACTTGCAAGAACTAATAAGTGTCAAAATGTCAAATTATTTCATACATCCATAACAAAAAGAAAGACTATTTTATTCAATATATTGAATTTGAGAAGTATTTTCAATATCAAAATGTTTCTAGTAGCTACATTTGACAAACTATGAAGTTTCTGTTGCTTATAAAATTATCATTTTACTAAAAATACCATAATTATCATCTTGTATGTTTTTAGATTTTTTTACATTAAAAATTCGGTACTGTGCACCTGGAGCCATGCTTATATTCCGGGTTTTGGATGTTCTTTAAACATTTTGAAAAAATCAATTCCTCTCCTTCTTCTTCTTCTTCTTCTTCTTCTTCTTCGTGTTCTTGTTCGTATTGATTGTTGTCAAGTACATGTTTTTCAACCAGTATTCAGTCACGGATTCCTTTCTTTTATTTCATTTTCTTTTCGTTTGCTTTAAAATTCAATGTGCTCGAATTATTTAAAACTGGCAAATTATATACTCAATTGTCTAAACTTCTGTAACATTCTGGACAACATGATACAATGTGTCATCAAATACGATAATTTTAATTAACCTATCATGTGTTCTCTACTGATTTATAGTACACACCTATCGAAAGTTTAACACTCAGCTAAATAATTAGTGCCGAATCGGCAACGCATCTGGATCCCCATTACCGGAAATTTGTACTACCTAGCAAGAACGATAACTCGTTAGCTATATCTCGATAGCAGGTGCCATCTATTTCTTGGTAGTTTTTCGGTCACTAGCTATCCATATCTCGGCCACTCTGTAACTGACCTTTGAGTCCTTTCCGTTAGCTCGATATCAAACTTTCGAAAGGCCAGTACTGTATACATTCATACATAATACGCGTCTTATAAGTGAAGACTTCTACTGTTCTTTGTTCAGAGTTCCTATCCTGATGGTGGTTGAACTACTTTGTTGTTAAATACAGATAAACTTTATTAATTTTCGGATTACTTCAGGAATATCAGAACGTTAAATGACCGGTAATCGATCCGTATGCTTTTGAAATAAATCGGTCTTCGTTTTATACCATTTGTCAATAACAGTTCAAGTCCAGATTTAGCCTAATGCAAAGTGCATAAATTGATTGGTCGGTTGGATATTGTTTTATGATACATCGACAATTTTTACGCTATCCGTGACGTAATTTCTATACCAGTTTTAATTTTACAGCACTCGACTGTCGTTTTGGAACAAAAATCCTCGTCAGAAGTGCTTGGACCAAAATTGTGAAACCAACTTTTTTTCAATATGTTGAATAGAAACCCAAATGACTGAAATGTGTTTTACCAAAATTAGCTAAGGAAATACCTTCCATGAGCGAGTAAACCTTAATCACAAGGACTTATCTAAATACAAGTTCATGTGGTGCTCTAATGTTGTGTTTGGTTTGTGTTATTTGCGCCAGCCACAGATACCAAAAACAAAATCCGGTAAAACAAATGAAAGAACAAAATCAAAAACACTTGATAAAGCATGACGAACATATAGTTTTATTTCTGCTTATAAGTTCTTTTTTTTTTTTTTTTTTTTTTTTTTTTTTACATCTGAAATGGCTTACTTAGCCTTTTGTGTATATTGGCACGTAAGGTGGCAACAAGCGACTTCCAGCTCGGTCAGTCTTTCCTAATCTTCCTCTCCATACCCCTGATTGCCCAGACATTTTCATCTCGATTCTAATAGTACAGAAATGAGTAATGAGATTACAAAACAGAGGCAAGTGTAGTTTCTGCAGTTAATGCTAAAACAAATACCAAATGTGCTTGGTTAGATGGTACCCACGGGTATACTTTCGAGTGTTCGAACCCTTATTGTGACAATTTAAAAAATATAAAAATATATTTGGACAAATGTTCACTTTTAAACTGGTAACGAGCATACTTACTCCGTGATTAAAGCAATTTCGTAGAGAAAAAAATCAAATTCTCGTTGTCTTTCAACGTTGGTTTGATTGTAGTCGTCGATCACGATAAACACCCGTGATTAAATCATATTTCATAACATAATAAGGCGTGTTTTAATCTCTTCTGAACAAGCCCTTTTATGTTAACCATATACAAAACATTCTATTCTAGTTGCTTTTGGACGTGGGTTCGATTGAAGTCGTTGTTTGTTTTTCAGTCAGTCACGGTGAACCATCGTGATAGAAACTCATTTCATAACAGGAAAAGGCGTGTTTTTGAAGCCCTCCTAAACACATCTTTATATGTATACTGCATGCAACTGAGAGATATTACAAATTAAATATAAAATTGTTTATTTAATAAAAATGTATAACATCTCTCGAACAATAATTGTGATTTACAATTGCATTTTGTCCCTTGATAATAACGTTTACAACACATGAATTTTAACCCATTTATTATGTTATACAATGCTTTCAGTGGTGACTTTTCATTTGTATTCATAAATTACGAGTTAAAGTCCCAATACACAGTTTTCATTCAGATTGAGATGTAAACTAAGTTAAACTCTCGTCACGAAAATCTAACAGTAAAAAATGTTTGTCCCTTGTCGATAATGTAGAAAATACTGCTATCCATCTTTACGCGAAGGTGTGAATGAGTCCTCGCTAAACCAATCCATAAAATGGCAAAATAATTATGAATTATTACTTTTAGTGATAAAAGATGAAATGGTATGTCATAACTACAGTTAAGTTGTAAATGGTTCAGCCATTACTAAAATCCAGACACAAGTATTAACACGTAATATTGAGTTCTATTCGTGACCGAGAGTGTCAAACTTACTGCCAATTTTCCATAAAAACCGTTACTACAAGTCAAAGATTATTTTTTCCATCCAGAATCTAAATCGAATTTTAAGGTTTGAATAATATTTTTGGTCTATCGGGTGTAAGTTAAAATAAAAGCGTGTACAATCAATGTATTTATTAGGAATTTTTCTGACATAAAATGCATGTCCGTCAACTTTTCTGTCACTAAAGCTTCAATATTGGCTATGATAAATGGCATACTTTAATTTTATTGTGTAAAACATTTTTATTTTTAAAAAAGATATTTGAGACAGTGTGTCTTCAACAAGAGCCATTTTGAAAATAATGTTCAAGTGAAGAAAAAGAGAAAAATAAACGCACTACTAAAATTTTGTAGACATGTACTTTATTGCGCTTATTCTGTTGTACTGTCATGTGCTACTTTTGAATTATATTATTTCATAAAAATTCAAAAGTAGCACATGACAGTACCAAGTCTTCAATGCATTGAGCTTTGATACAACTTAATTCCTCAAAAACCAAATGTGAACGAACATATCATGTTTACGCCAAACAAAAATACTGGACGAACCGCAGAAGCTTGTAATTGTAGGTGTAAAAAATTATTTTTAAAAAAATCTCTATGCATACTCATAAAAACAAACTTTTAGGAGTATGTAAGCGATATTTTTATAATTTTTTAACCCTAGAATTATAAGATCCTGTGGATTTACTTATTATTTTAAATGCATTGTGCAGAACTAAGTCCTCAAAACCGTGACACTTCGGTACAACTTAATTCTTCAAAAAACAATGTAAATATGTTTACTAGTAATTGGCGAAACAACCGAAATTCTTCGATCAACTTATTTTGTTATACTACAGAATCAAGTCTTCAAATACCAATCAAAAATGAAGTTTTTATCAATATTTATTTCTGTTTTTTGTTCTGGTAATTTTTCAGAACTTTTTCTTTCATTCAAAGCGTTGAAGTTTCTGTTGACGCATTAATAAATACGTTACTGCCAAAACAGTTGTTTACAGAATGTAGAAAAAAATCAGTAAAAAATGAAACGGAAATTAGTGGGGGGGGGGGGCGTGAAACAAGAAATGGTCCATGAACATTACTAGTATTCCGTTACATGTAAATATTACCACTTGGGTAAAATGGGCTATTGCAAACTATTTCAAATCATTTAATTTGCGAAAAGAATTGAAATTAGTGCCAAATAACTAAAGTTTTTTGTAAACAAAGGTCTTACTTGTATGAAATAATGACTTTGTTCTCGTATTAACCCTCATTCTGCCAGTATCACGACATGCTATTTGGCCCTGTATCAATCAGTTACAAGAAAGAATCGTAATTCAGACCAGGTCGCTCAGGTCTTTTTTGCAAACAAAGGTCGTTTTCAAAACTTATAGCGACATAATTCCTGGAACATCTTCAAAAGTATCCCGACATGCCATTTGGCGTTATGTATAAATCATTCACATAATACAAAATGCTGCTGGTTCTGAAAACCACCCTTGTAATTACACGGCCTATGTCCATCAACCAGTAGTGGTTTTGAATCAATTTACAGTTACCATTCTGTAAAAAGCCCTTTGGGGGCAACTTTCTAAGAAACCTGAAACCGGTCTTTGTCCATATGCTCTCCCGGAGAAAGGGTTAAGCCAATATTCATTGATATAGTTTTAAAAAATCATTAATTATCGTTATATGAAATGAAAATGTTAATTCTATTTTGATTCTTTCGCTCATGTCAAGAAAAATTTCTGTTTAATCCTTTTTAGCAAATTAAAAATAATCGAAACTGCTCTTTTCCAACAAAACGTGTAAAATGAAACCTTAGTAGAATCTAATTAATCACCCAAAAACTGGGAGAGATCGTAGAATTTCAGAAATCGTGTAAAATTTTACCGTGCTTGATCGCATATCAATAAAATAAGTGTCCAAATTAAAATGTCTAAAAGCGACTTTAATTTCTTGTTTAATTTAAATATTGGTAATTTGCTTTATTTTTTTAAATCAATATATTTAGATTTTCCTCCACCGCCATAAATAACCGCCTAATTAACTGTTAACGTTAATTAATGATTATGTTGTATCATTTCCGTTTTAAAACCTAATTTTAAAATAATCTAATCAAAAAATGTACAAATAGACCTTAGTGCATCATTGGAGAAAAAAATCTTTGTTCGTTAGCGCATCACTGAAAAAGTCACGTGTTATGGTTTGATGATGAAAATCAAGACGACAATTTCTGAAAAGGAAAACGAGACGATAAAATCATACCGGATTGACAAGACAAAATAACCAAGAATGGGTATTTAATTAAAAAGTATTAATAATATAGCAACCGAATTCTAAATTGACTGCCTTTCGGGGCCTGTAATGTTTGATGACAGGATGTAATTGTCTGAAATTAATTTCTAATTAGGATATGATATGGCTTTGGGTAACTGAGACGGGTATCGGTGATGCATTGCTCGGGGAGAATGAGCTTTGAATTGATATTGTTATTTCAAAATTGATACTAAATGCCATCTGTTTATGTGTGTGTTATTGAATCTAAGCGAGGTGTTTGGGAATAACGATCAGCTAATTCAGGCTCCGTCAATTGACTAGCTATATGTATTTATGGAAATAATCTAATTTTTATTTACAGTTATCGGCAGACAATTACGGATTTTGTTCTAGCAATAGCTTTTAAATGATTTTTTCTTGTTTTTATATTTTCATATCATATAAACTTTTTATCCAATAAAATTAAATAAAATTAAATTAAATTGAATAAAATAAATATCAAGATTGAAGAATTTAGTAGCTAGATGGAGATGAAAGGATATTTTATTTTGTTTTATTGTCAAATTCTATCTTTTTAATTGAAATTCAGTTGTCAGTTGTCATGTGCTAATTTATAATACTTTATATTTATTTCACAAAAAATTAAAAATTAATACGTGACAATAAAATAAATAAAATTTCTTGTTCCATCAACAATTGATTGGCTTCAAGAAATCAGAAAAATTAATTTTATAACAGTATCGTATTGCTAAATTCAAAATGAAATATCAAAAATATTTACAGTGGGTTAAAAGACGGGTGTTTTTTTCGGCCCTCGGACACTTGTCAAAAAGTAATCCCAATTTTCCAAATGGCGGAAGTTTACAAAATTGTAAAGCCGAAACACGATTTGTGGAAATTGCGGAGTTGGCGTTCCCGGAGTGCTAAAGGTTGTTGCGTTTTTACACGTTGTTGTTGTTTTGTGCTTTCCTGTTGGTTCTGACTGCTTCTATATTCGTGTTATTCAGATAAACAGAAGGTACTTAGTCTTCTAGAGCACCCGGTCTCACTACCTTTATGGAAGTTCACGTGTTAAACTTGTTTATCATTTTCCAAGGTTTAATTTTGTTTTGGGATTGTGGTTTGAATATGAAAGTATGTTTGTTTTGCCTATTGCAGTATATATGTAATCGTTCGAATAGTTGATTAGTAAAATGGTAACTTCGGTATTTTGTTTTATTTTTATTTTTCGTTCGATATGTTTTTGACAAGTTACTGTTGTCTCTGATTGCTGCCTATAGTACGCAAAAAAGATGCATCATGGTTGTTGTTCATGGAGTGCTATTGGTAGCTTCAACAGATAGCGACTGTGACAAGCTATTCAAAAGATGATTACCCTTCCGTGGTACCTGGTCTCACTTCCCCTGCGGAAGTCCACGTGTTTTCACTTAATTTGCCAGTTTTCAAAGTTTTTAGTTTGCTTTTGCGATTTGAACATAGACCTGTATGTTTGTGTTGCACTTTTGGGATTGGGGTTTTTAACATGGACCCCGATATGTTTGTATTTGATAGATAATCATTTTCCTCCAATACGTTGTGGTTTGTTCGCATTGGTTCTGGTCATCGTGTCAAGTTATCAAGCACTTGTATTCTGTAGGCGGCATCTGTGATAGTTCGAGTAGTGGTTTTGTACTTTTCACAAGCTGGTTCTTGTGTGAATTACGATGCCTTAGTTCTAATAATATTACAGTACTTGCATTAATTTTGTACAAGCGTCTTATTATAAAATTATGAATTTTTTTTAATGAAATATTCAAATATTCATAATACGACAACTTATAATATTTTTAAATATTTCGTTTAGAAAATTTTTAAAAATCATAATACATATACATGATATGACACAATTTAAGTACTAAAGAGTCTGTAAGTCTCGTCACGTGACCAGCGTGACTTTGCGATTTCCGAATACGAGAACAATCACCGGTAAGATGACGTCAAATAACCATATGTATTTTTGACGTTGTTTTAGCTCCGAAACAGCGCCCACCTCCTAGCTCCGTATGTCATAAAAGATATACGAATGTTGGCAACTTGGTTGTTTTGATTAGAAGCGCGGGGAATGTTTTTGTATCCGGGTACAATATCCGAGATTCTAGAGGTGGTTATTTTATCATCAAATATGGCTTAATTAAAAGTCTTTATAAAAATAATCATGTTCATTTTCAATATAATATATTTCTCACTATTTCTTTATTAAAATTGTGGATAAGGTGTTTAAAATTGGCCAATCTGATACCTTGACACAAAATCCAGCGTTAAACTTGAGCCAATCTAAAATTTCGACACAAAACCTGTCAAATTTGTATCTAGGAAGTATCACACTTTGTCATTAAGGTGTTCTATTATAAATAATTATACTATACATTGGAAAAATATCAGCACGAAAAAAACGAAAATAAACATACATGCGGATATGACACCGTGATTTTTAACAAATTGAGATTAATACTGCCATGTGTTGTATTCATACACGTGACCAAGTGGCAAATACATTTGTACCACTGAGTCGTTATTCGAAGGTGATGAGTTCGAGCTACAGCCGAGATACTAGTATCTGGTGGCTTTCAGTCCACCCGGCTGATAAATGATAAGGTGGTGGTTTTGTTAGTTTCTTGAAGTGTAAGGTCTGGTGGTCGAGATTCTTCCACTTATATCGTGGCGGTCAGTCCCCCGATGGTGAGGATAACTGTTATGTCCCGGTCTGCTAGGAGCCGTTGGCGAACTTTAACGCACTATATGATCTGTCCAAGAAGTGGTCCGTAAACTGGCAATTCTGGGTGATAATCCCATTCATCCCTGGCGATATCTCATAGGGATTTCTAAAATCTGAATATCGTTCTAAAAAGCTTTCTATTTCATTTGAAAGCTCAGTTAATTTTCTCTAGTTTTTACTCTACAAATCATGGCAAATGAAATAAATCTTCTTACGTCGGACGTAATCCGGACAAAATAAAAACAAAAATTATCCCATGTTAAAATTTCAAGTGCATTTGTAAAACTGTACACATAGCATTGGTCTGGCTATATTACCTAGTACATCGGACGGAAGTCGGGCAAAATGAAAAATAAAAGCTGACCAATGTTAAAATTTCAAATTTGTAAAACTGTATCTATAGCATTGATCTTACAAATGGTAAAATTTAGACAGTAGGCCAGCAGCAATACGACCAAAAATAAAAGTTATATTTATAAAAGTGTAATTCATTTTAAAATCAAAATTTCTTGGACTATGTAGTATTTCTTTCTTTAAATCAAACCGATTCCAGATGCAGTATGGCATTTATTTATTTATTTATTTATTTATTTATTTATTTATTTATTTATTTATTTATTTATTTATTTATTTATTTATTTATTTTTATTTTATTTTATTTTATTTTATTTATTTTATTTTATTTTATTTTATTCTGTTTTTGTTCATTGAAACTGAGTCAAAACTTTGCATATAACATAGTTTTTTTAAAATTATTTATTTAATAAACATTGCAAAACACAACACATAACTCAATATTTTAAAATTGTGTGCCTAGGAAATTTATTCATTTTTCCAGAGAAAACTGATTTTAAAAAATTCCATGAAAAAATAAATTTCTTAAGAAAACGACTACAGAAAAAAACAAAATATCAAAGATCATAATAAATATATTTCCAGACAATGTTATGAATACGCAGTCGGCTATAAAACAACATCCTCTAAAAATAAACGGTATAATCTCAATTCAATATTAATCCGGAAATATTTATTATTGTAATAAAATTATAATTTTTGGGGAATAATTTTCATTTACTTTTTTATTCTTGCTATAAAACATCACAGATAGATTAACGTAATTATGTATGGACAGATTAACCGACTTACACACTTAATACATTCCAGTTAACTTTATTTGAAATACTTAGCACCAAATCTGCAATATTAGTCGGGAAATGTCTTTTCAAATCCCTTTAATTGAAAAATTTAACACCAAATCCTCCAAACAAATTTCGGAAAATCTTTGAAGTGGAGTAAATGTTGCTATATCCTTTCTACACGTTGGGACGGATTTTATTCGTCTTGCCCACGGACGCCATTCCAATATTGTTCTTAATGAAAATACAATGACCCAATCAGACAATGGAATCTGTACTCAAGACGAGGTAATTGGGACATCTTGTAGTATTATGGACGAGTAATTCAATGCTTAGTTGAAGTTAAAATAATACTTGAGTAATTAATCCGAAAATCTAATTGATGTGGACAATTAACAAAAACTAGAATGATTTGATAGCTACGAAAACACCGGAAAATCAAATTATCTTTTTAAATAAACAACGGTGAAAAGGACAGTAGACATTGTAATATTCTCAGAAGGATTCGGGTTTCTGGTTATTATTACATTTTTTTTAAAATGAAAATTTAATAAATATAGTAAAAATCAAGAGTATATCAACTGACATTTTAACGACCACCCCATCCACCCCTCAGGAAAAAAATGAAGAAAAACTTTCAAGTGTTTAAAACAAAATGAATGGAAAGGTTTTGTCATGTTATTTTTTTTAATTTGAACTTAAATAAAGCCGTCAAATTTTCTAAAAAAAATGTAAAATTTTTGTTCTTATGAATCAAAGCATTCATAAATTAAACGTTTTTCTCATAATTTTGCTAATTTCTATCTTCCATTTTGAAATTTTCGATCTAAAACTTCTGATAATTAACTGTCTTACCATTCATCTTAGGAATACATAATGATAACTTTTGAATTTTTATGAATCATGAGCTACCTTTGAATGCATTATGTTATTTAAAAAAAAATCAAAAGTAGCATATTTTGAAATTTTAGATCCAAAACTTCTGATAAGGAACTGTCTTACCATTCATCCTAGGAATACGTACTGTATATTGTCACGTAATAACTTTTGGATTTTATAAATCATGAGCTATCTTTGAATGCAGTATGTTATTTAAAAATTTCAAAAGTAGCACATGACATTATTGTCGTATACCATTTTTTAAATTTAATAATAAAATACATTTAAAAAGTGGTAAAAGTGGTATAGCACTTTTTGTATTTTATGATTAAATTCAAAAAGTGGTATATGACAATATTATTGTAAAAAATTTGCGTTTATACAAAACTTGTTTTTTTGAAAATTTATCAGAAATAAAAGCGCAAATAAATGCACTTTTTCATATTTTATTTTCAAAATGAAAAACCTTATTAAGGAAAAATATATTACATGTACAGTGTACAGTGTAATATTTCCTTCATCGTTTTCATTTGAACGTTGGATAAATTCAATAATTGAGAAAAAAGCTCTGAAAAATGTTGAATTAACCAGAACTATAGCTTACCATCTCTAGTTTGTTTGGAGATGTTCATCTAGTTGTTTGCTTTTAAATTGAACCAGTACTAAAGCTAATAATGTATACCAACTAGTGTGCTATCTTCAGTTTATTTGGAGTTCGTAACTTAACCAAAATTTAACCAAAAACTGTAGCTTATAATGTAAACGAACCAGCTTACCATCCCCAGTTTGTTTGGAGATGTTCATCCAGTTCGTAACTTTGAAATTTTAACAGATCTATATTGCTAATAAATTAAGCGAACTAGCTTGCCATCTCCAGTTTGTTTGGATATATTTTCTAGTTCGTAACCATAAATTCTCTCTCTCTCTCTCTCTCTCTCTCTCTCTCTCTCTCTCTCTCTCATGTTGCTAAATCACACTTTTGTCAAAATGAAAATAAACTGAACTCTTTCATTAAAATAAAAATCGTAAATGAAATTAATTTTACAATGCAAAAATATCATCTTTTTTTTTCAAATTAAGACGGGTTTCTCTATATGTCTGTAATTTTGTCATCTATTTATTCCAGTTTTCTAAGTGAAAATAATATCAAAGTCGATTTGTATCCCAGTCTATTAAACATCGATTTGAGTGTCCAGTTAATCTTTGTTTATAATCCCAAGTGGTCAAGTCCGGACCGCCACGTCAATTCGATCTTCACGTCCAATGTTACTAAATAAAAACGTGGGACATCAAATTAAATTAAAACCCGTGTGTTGAGTTGTAATAATTCATTAATAATACTAAAATGCCCGGTAATGGTTTAAAAGACGGAGGGTCTGGTTTTTAATCGTTGTACAATTTTTTTAAAAGAAAATTTATACCTCTTTGACTGTTAAGAAAGCACATAAATATTTCTTAAGCAGTCCTTTTATCTCCAGATGACAGGGCAATTCTATTGTATTATTCATGATTTAAAATGCAATGAAATTTACATCCGTGCCGATTTCTCAAGATCTCTCTATACACATTTCCTTGGTCTATATAATTTTGACTTTTTCTCTCAAGTTTTCCTCTCTGTGTGCGTGTGTGTGTGTGTGTGTAAGAGAGAGAGAGAGAGAGAGAGAGAGAGAGAGAGAGAGAGAGAGAGAGAGCGTAATACGTATTTATCACAATTTTTAAATAATGCCATTTTGTTATTTTTAATGATTTATTTCTAAAATTAAAAACAAAATAAATAAAATAAAGATAATCAGTAAAAATAGGTCATGCCGAATCCATCAATTTCATAATTTTATTTTGATAAATGTACGGCCAGTCAAGAATTCATCTGCGAACCAAATACTTTTTTTTCCCTTAAAAAAACTGAAGTGTCTTATTGGGGTGCAAACAATTAATAACATAAAAATATCAAATAAAAAACAAACAGAATATTCCATATCAAAATCACACTCCCTGGGCAAAACTTTTTACCTTTGAGTTAAAAAACGCGAACTTCCACCAGGGAAGTGAGACCGGATGCTCTGGAAGGGTAAGTTGAAAGTAAAAACCAGATGAACATAGATCAGTTATTGTACTTCAATGGTCAAGAACACACAACTGACAATATTTCAGTGACATGTTAGTACATTTAAAATCTGACGAGGATGGATCCCATTTAAATCAAATTTTCCTGCATTTCCATGTTGGATCTCGATTTTTATTTAACTCGTGGTGAGTGTAGCTAGCATCTTTGTTTTTGGCATGTGATCTAGTGGATTGTGCTTGCACTAAAATTCGTCGTCGGAATCTGAATGCACTCAGTTAAAACATTACAAAAACTAATGCACTACCACGGCATTTAAAACTTAAAATTGTCGAATACAATTCAAAGTAACACAGGGAAATTACTTTTAAATTGCAATATTTCATTCAAATTCAAAAGCTGGATTTTACAGACTTAACACCTAGCATATATATCTGATCATAATTCTTTTGTTTAACTCAGACACATCACTTTATAAATAATGTATTATATGTTTGTCTCACTTCTGTATATATCTTTATATCTATTGTTAATTAAGTTATATATTAGTTAAGTTATAATTAAGATTATCATTTATCTCAGTATTGAGGAAATAAATTAATGATGATGATGATGATCTAAAATTAGGAAGTAAAGAGTTTTTCAAAATATCTATTACATTTCTTTTACTTATTGCTCCTATAAAAATGGGCCGAATAACAAAATTTCTTAAAAATAAGTTGTATTCATTTTCATAATTGCCACGTTTCGCTTAAACTTTTTTTTTTGATAAGTTGGTACTCATGGAAAATTAAATGAACATTTATAAATATTTTATGTGTCAACATTATTCTATTCCATTGCAGCACATGACATTGTCGTTTAATAGTAAAAGTATGAAAATCCATACGTGACGGGTGTAGCTAGCTTAACAGGAGGTGCTTACCCTTCCGGAGCACCCGGCCTCAATTCCCTGGTGGAACCTAACTTGTCAATTCCAAAGTCTTTACTTTGCTTCTGGATTGTGATTCGGACATTGATTAAGTATGTTTGTTTTTGATAAAAGACGCATTTTCAAAATTTAACAGAGTGACGTATGTTTTTAAATCCATTGAAACAGCAATTTACAATTAAAGTTGCTTATTTATGCCCCCTCCCCTCCTGCACTAATGAAGTAATTATCACGTTTTAGGAGATGAAACACAGATAAACAAGGCGATATCTGATCTTACAGATTGTGTTTCAAAAATTTAAAGAAACGACTTTTTTGTCGGTTTTGGATTAATGTTTTAATCGTAATTTGATCTTTACAACTACCGACAAAATTTGAGTGACAAAATAACTGATAATATCTACACAAAACGTGTTAATTCGGAGACGAACAGATACAAAGGATATTTGTATCTGATACCCCCAAAAAACCTCCCACAGGCTATTTTAACAATTCGGATAGAGTAAACCATCAACTAGATCGATGATTAGAGCACATAGCTGTCAACACAGAATTTTTAAACATATTAAAAAATTTAGAGAAAAATATAGAATTTTAATTTTATATAAATTGTTAATTAAATTGTAAAAGGATAGGAAAATTTGGAGAAAAATGTAAAATTTTCAATTTTATTGTAAATTGTTAATTTAATTGTAAAAGGATGGGAAAATTTATTAATAAAAAATAGACAGATTTAATGCAAGCGAAATGTATTTGCAATTAAATACTTTTTAATGTTTTTCCAAATATCGAATTTGCAATAAAAATACCGGTGGTCGAATTTATTTTATTTTTTCGAATCTGTCCGAAGTCCGTGGGAAAATTTAGAATCACGGACCACGGACAAAATTAAGTTTTAATGCAATCAATTTGTAATTGAAAACGATCTTTAAAAGCTTTATAACATCATAATGTATGGAGAAATACTCTACTAAATTGTATCGTAACTACCCTGACTTGATTAAAATAAAATACATTTCCAATAATCTGGCAGACAGGATAATAATGTGACTTTTTATAAATTAAATCATAATTTTTTTAATTGCGTAAAATCCCCCAAATTCCTAATAAAATTTCTTTAAAAGGATAATTTATGATAAATAAATATTTACTAAAACCAAAAAATAAAAAAATACTTATGGATTATGAAAAGTATTAGTTCCGTTCTATTGTTATGCGTAACTTTGATGTTGATTGCCCAGGCGCCTGTACGTTGGTAAGGTAGGCGTGGTTTATGCTAATGATGATACAGCGTTTGGCGCTAGAATTGAGAAGCAAGAGGGCGTTTCAGCAGCTAATATCCAAACAAAACACGCGGATTCTTATGCAGAACTGTTAATCTCTTTCCATTCTGATCGCCAATATTGATAAACCAGATTCAAGTTTGACGAATTTTTCAGTAAAACTTGTAAGGAAAATTGTAAATTTTAACGTCTTGTTTGCGGCTCCTGTTCGCACCTAATTGTGAAATTATTTCTAGATTTGAAGGTTTATTTCATGTGGAAAATGTCATATTTCTGATATCAGAACCACAGACAGTGTGCATTTTTTATTTTTAAAAATTTATCTGGATGATAAAGGCAGAAAAAGGTAAATTTATTATTAATATTGTTTTTATTTTTTTATGTAAAATTCTTAATTTCATTATGCGTTAAATTTTGAAAACTCATGTTGAGGATTTTTTTTAAAATGACATAACTCCTAAGTTTATTTTAACTTTAATTAACTGAGAAAATTTTCGAGTAATATGGTAAGATTTTGGCCTATGATGGAGTAATTCAATTAATTTATCAAAACACTAATTAGCAAATTTTACTCGGGTACACATGGTCGGGTGTTTTAACCCCGCCTACTTTCTGTTTAATTACCAATAAATTGTCGCCACTGACCCTACTGTAAGCACTTCTACTCCGTTACATAATTACTTCTTTTCTTCGCTTGAGTTGATTGACAGCCATCCGTCACGGCTGGACAATAACAGAACAAAGGAATTTAGAGAAAATAACTCGTGTGTTTTGAAAAACCGATACCCTTGGTTGAACTTTTTCGTACCTTTTTAAGGGGCCGTGTTAGCAGAGATCCTTCATACTTTCAGCTCAGAAGTGAAAGACTACACACCTCAATAGTAAAGAAATCCACACTTTGTCGAACACGCTGATATAAACATTATGCTCCTGTTGCAGGGCCAACACCATTACCCTACCCCATCATCATCAGCCCCATCCAGTATGTATGAGGAGGATTTGATTAGTCAGAGGGCACGGGCATTTCCTCTTAGCCACGGACTTATGCCATCACATGCCCAGGCGTTTTCTTTTGGATTCCCTGTACATCCAGCTCACGATCCTATGGGACTTGCAGGTATGAATCTTATAATTTCATTTTTCTTCATTTCTTAAATTTTTAAGAAATAGTTATTTTCTTTAAAAATTATTATTTTTACTATTACCCTTGTTTTTTATATGTATTGTAATATACTTTTGTATGAAAGTATTATATACTGTCATGTGAAAAATATTGGCATTATTTTTATAAAAATTCGAAATTAGCACATGAAATTTCTGTTAATATGTGTAACAAGCGACAAAAAGTATTTTCAGGGACAACACTTCCTTTGGCATCTCGCATCATCAAATTTTATACAAAAACTAAATTAAAGATATTTATTTTCACAGAAAGTGAAATAATAAAATTCCGTCAATTTTTTGCATTTCGGACAAAATTTTCAAGAAGTGTACATGTTAAAATAGAAGTACTTCTATTTTTCGCGTTTAAGCCTTTTATTTTAAAAGAGACCAATTTTTTAAATGATAATTTTTACTAGCACCTCACGCTTTTTTACTTAATTTTAAGTTTAACTTTAAATTCGTCAAACTTAACATTATGTCTGATTTTGATTTATGCTGTAAATAATTATTCTTATAAGATGGTTAAAATTATATTTACTTTATAAATTAAAGAGAAAGTCTGGTTTTTACGTCAAAAGAAATCGCTTTGTAGAGCTTTATGCAATGCGTTTGATATTTACACCCCTGTGTTTGACATGATTTCATTTCCTTGTCATTTTCACCACTTTGGTTGTCAATTTCATCTGCAATCTTTTGTTCGTTTCGCTTTCATAATTACATACCAATCTGTTATTTAATCATATGTTCCAATACACATTTTCAATCTTTCCCATAAATTATTTCTATTTAAAATATTTTATTTCAACAGTAACATTTGAAGGATTTTATTTGATGTATAACGCCAAATTGAACACATTGTAATTTTTAACGCACTTATTTTAAATCATGATGGTAAAATTCGACGTTATTAATTTTGAATGTACAGTATATGTTCCTTTTCATTTTACTTCGTTTTTTAATTTAGTTATTTAATTCATTCAATTGTATGATTTAGTAATTTATCTTTTGGACGGAGTCACTGTCGGTATTTTTTGTATTCTTTGTAATTTAAAAATATTTCTGACGAGGTTAAATGACGATGGAGGCCATATTTAAGTCAGCGCGTGTTGTTTCGTGTATTCAAACGAACGCACACGCCATTTCCCATTAGTAAACACTCGGAAGCCCCTAACAGCGCACACACGTGCCGATGGATTTTTCCCCCTGGTTTTGTCAAAACATATCATAGACGGAACACTCAGACAATGTTTTACACACATTAATTCAATTGAGAATTAATAGCCAAGCAATCACTGTTTGCGCCAAATTATGATCCTTATTGCGATTAAGGGCTTGGGGTAATTGACCCCTTTCCGTGATTTTAGTAGGAAACACTTATTTTTGTTTTTACAAGAATTCGTTTTCAGTTTTATTCTTTGGTTATTTCTATCGTCCACGTCGGCGCCAAAAGATAGATGAATAAAGTATGGATGTTTTAAAACAATAAGAAATATTCCTGACTATTTCAAACAATATTTTACCGACAAACAGTATTATAGCTAGGTTTTTTCCTATTGTATGAAATTGGGGGAAAATATAACCATTGATTGTGTTGTGATTCTTCCATCAAAATAATAATAATTATGTGTATCATTTGAATTAGACAGACAATGTCTCAATCGCCAATTTTGAAACAAACGTGTTCAACATTAATTAAGTGTTTAAAAAATTGCTAAATTATTGAAAAATAACCATGGTATGTAATAATGGAAATGGGGTGTGAGTGAAATGGTAGTGATGAAATGAAAATTATTTTAAATTTGAAACATTGGTATCTTCTTTCAGATTTTTAAAAGGTTATATATTGTCGAAAAATACATTACCTCCTTAGCCTGGTTTAACAATCACCACACTCTCAACTAAACGAACATTTATTTTAAAAAAAATAAACATGTATTTTTCTTTTACAGTCGGACAGAGTCAACAGTTTGGTGGGTACCCACCCCTCTCATCACATACAGACCACAAACGTATGCTGGGACCTAGTCAAAATGACGCCACAGACAAGAATATCAAAATTAACCTAGAGAACAGAGAACTGTGGAGTAAATTTCACAATCTTGGTACAGAAATGATTATCACCAAAACAGGAAGGTAAGAGAAATTTATTTATTTATTTATTTATTTATTTCGCTCACTTCGATTTCATTTCATAGAAAATCGCTTTTTACATTCATTTATAGATCTATTGGACATAAAAATGCATAAATATGCAAACAAAAATATTATTATTATATTATTATTATTATTATTATTATTTATTAATCTAAATTGCAATGTCCTATTACAGTACATTTTTGCCAGTAACAAAAAAGATGAAAAATCATTTATAAATGCCATTTTGGCTCTCATTTATGAGAAACATCAACAATTTTTTCCCACGGTCAAAGTTTTATAAATCTTAGAAGAAAACAAAAAATATTTGCTATATAAACATATCCATTAATGAATTAATAATAATCCATGGATAAACTCAGTTAATATCACAGTTTTCCCGACATTTATAACAGGTTTGTACGCGAGGCGTGAACGCATCCTATTTTTTCCTATACCCACCGTCCGTGTACCCATTGTTGGGTGCTGATTATCGCTAGATTAATAAGAAAAACAACGGTTGCTATTAAGGATTATATTTTACGAGAAAGTGTGGGAAAATTTCTTCGTTTTTTGTTTTTGTGCGAAATTATTCTTGTAATGTCACCTCTCTTATTATTTTATTTATCATACTGTTTTTCGGATTAACAGTTCTAATAAAAATTTCAACATGATTTCGTTTCCAGATTAACATTGGAAAAAAATTGTTTCACGAATTAAATTATATAAATTGAACCCAGATATTCATATTTTTTATCTTCTTGTATGTGTAAAAAAAAAACCACGAAAGTTTTCGCGTTTCAACATGGGTTTAAAATTACCGTAAAATTGCTCGCAAAACTTTTTCACAAACCTACGAAAGTTTTTGATGAATATTTGAATGATATGGAGAATATTTGAATCTTTTTTTTAATATTTCTCTTTATATAGCGACAAAATGTCCTTGACAAAAATTGTAGAATTTTTTTATTTGTAACAATACTGTTTTTTTTTCATTTACCAGTGTTTCGCGTCACAGTATTTTTATCAATTAAAGCGATTCTTTCTTGTATAATTGAATTAGCGGACCAAGAGAGCGCATTATGACACTTATAGCCACTCGATCCCAACAAGAATTTTGTCAATATTTAAATCGTTAAGAGGGAAAATAAATCTGCTAAATAAATACTCATTTGAAATCTATACACAAAAGTCAGTGCAGCTAATTTTTAACAATAAATCTACCCCATGTCTTATGTATACGCAATGATTATTCAATAGTTTGTTTTAGAAGGGTGCGAATCGTGAAGAGACGCGAGGTCTGGCGGCTAAATACGAAAAAATAATTCTATTTAAACAAAATAATGTAATTTCTTCACACTTATACGCAAACATAAAAATTCCTCCCCTTTTCATTGTTTATATTTCTTATAAGTAAATAATTCTATTTATTTTCCGCTATTTGTTCTCTTAATTCTCACGTGATACAACTGGTACATTGTTTACTTGTTTCACGTGCTACTACTGAAAAAATAAAATTATCTCGCGTGCTACCAACGAACAAGTTATTAAAAATATTTATTGAAAAATATAACTTTAATTATGTGAAAAAATGGCACGATTTTAATACTTTTTATAAATATATTGAACTGACCAATTTTCTTCATTATTTTCTCAAAATGCTTCGATTTGTAAAATGTTTCTTAGCATAATATCACGTGCAGAAATTTAATATTTTTAGCAAAAAATATTCAAAATTGCCTTGGATATTCATAAGCAATTTTTTGAATTTTCATTTTTGAAATTTTAACATTCAAAATTCTGCACATGACAATAAGTCTGGTTATATTTGTGTAATTTTTTCACGAATAATTAAGTCTTTGTTATTTTAAAACTACTTAAAATAAAATGGAATTTTCAAAACTTGTCAACGAATCAGATGGGAACAATATCTGTTCTTTTTTTGTCAGTGTGCTTGAATGGGTGTTGTACCCGGTAATAAATTAATTAAAGGGCGTATCTTTTTGGTGGAAGAATTGGAGAAATTCACACTTTTAAAATTACATTCACTTAAAAACATACAATAAACGTAAAAAACAGTGTGGCGTTGTTGATATACGAAATAAGCTTTTGACAAGAAAATTTATCTTGAATTATGTCAGTTCTTTTAAAACTTGTAACATTCAGTCGCCTTTCACAGCTGTTCATTTTTCACCTCCGTTGAATAGATGATAAAAAAAATCGATGACGGAAACCAGAGTAAGGGCTATGAAATGAACGATTTGTTTGGCGCGCATCTGCCGACGGCACACGCCCCTGGCAGGGGTCAGTTTTTGTCAAAGCTTATTTATCTACGAGTAAATTAGCCTTGTACCCCGCAAGGCTAGTTTTTGAGGGGTGTTGAAATCCACTTGTTTGACAAATCTTGTTATAACCGTAATTTGTATCATCTTTTATTTGAAGTTGTAGATTTCAACACCTAATTAGCCAGAATGTTTTGTAACATACAAATTGGATTTCATCACCACCAAACCGGAATGGTAGATTTTCAAAACTGGTTTCCAAAAGGGAAAATCAAAATAAAATTCGCTAATTCTCAAAAAACTAGTCTGGAATGTGGATTAATTTTTTGGAGAAAAAAAAGAGAAAATTAAAAAGCTTTAAAAACCAAAAACAAGTCAGAATTTTACATTATTTATTTATTACATTATTTATTTATTTATTTATTTATTTATTTATTTATTTATTTATTTATTTATTTATTTATTTATTTATTTATTATATAAAATCAACATAATTTTGTCATTAATGAGCTTTTAGAAACAAAACCATCCTTAAATAATGAACGGAATCTGGACAAGTCACAGCGATTTTATTTTCGTAATTTCCGGAATATTTTACGTTTAATAGACGATCTTCATTAATTGTTATAAAAACACCCGTCTCTTCCGGAATTTAGGGGATTCGGCATTTTTGCGATTAATCATCGGTAATATTCGCGATTTCCCGTGGCGAGACATTATGTAAAACCCGAGACAGCTTAATCCACAGGCGGCTACTGATTGCTAATGATTCGCTAACACTAATCTATCGGTTTCTAATTATAAAAAGAAATCTGTCGCAGCAAAAAGTACGAGGCATTTAGTGTACTTCATTCCCGCGATAAGTTTTGAATAAACTGGAATTAAATAATTATTTAACTGAAACTCGATGTAAGCTGAAAGATGAAATTTTTATGAAAAAACACTCATTACAACTTGTCATAGTAGCCTCCCCCCCTCTCTCTCTCTGAACACAATTTTAACTATATTATCTATTTCATTTTTTCAGGAGAATGTTTCCAACATTAAAGGTCTCGTTGGAGGGTTTGGACCCACATTCCAAATACATCTTACTGGTGGATATAGTTCCTGTCGACGATTGTCGGTACAAATACCATAATTCAGAATGGGTCGTCACCGGAAAAGCCGAACCGCACATGCCAGGTCGTCTGTATATCCACCCTGATTCTCCAGCTTCCGGTTCACACTGGATGAAACAACCATGTACATTTCATAAACTGAAACTCACCAACAACAATCTGGATCAAAATGGACATGTAAGTACACTTTAAATTTTATTTTTATGGGACTCAAATTTAAAAAAAAGTATGAGTTAAACCCCTGTAAGTACAATTGACATTATTTAGAGATGCAGAGATGCATTTTTTTCTGTTAAAAGCATAAAAACTAAAAATTGAAACAAACAGAAATAACATCAAAACTCAAGATGACTGTTTTCGATTTTATTTCAATCTGCAAACTAAAGCTTCCACAACCTGAGACACTGGAAACGGTGATATCATGGCAAAAGAAAATTCATTTTAAGAACCAAATTTTTAAAAATTCATCGCGTGCATGTTATCATAAATTTTGAATAATGATTTTAGATCTTAAGTTAACAGTAAAAAGTCTAACATTGACAACAAATACTTGCCTAGCGTTTTATCGTGTAGTTGAACTTTCTTTCTTGCGCTCCCAAGTGTGTAAATACACGTTTCAACGCATCAACTGAACCATATTTCACCAGTTTTGTAAATTATACTTTTTCGTGCACGCTGACAAAAATGATGAAGTGACACTGTGGGATTTTCCTGAAACTAATTACCGATACTTGCTTTTGAAAACGATCTTTTAATAGAATTTTAACACACAAGATATAATAGGAAAAGAAAGCTTATATTTACTCTTGCATCTAAGCAAGATCTTAGCAAACCATTCTAAATAGCATAAAAAACTTTGTCGTAATTTATATTTTTAAAGCATTTTGTTCACGTTTGAAGCATTGGTGCTGGACTGCAAAGCTACCAAACGTAACAACCAATGTTTGGATCACGTATTTTTTTTCAGTTTTGAAAATGGCAATTACATTTTTTATCTTTCAAAATATAAGACTTTAAACTACTTTAATGTGTAACTCATTCGGTATTAAATTAAACATATTCAACTTTATGCCTTCAAGTTAAACATAATTGCAAATAAATAAATAAACAATAGAAATAAAAATAACATTTTTAGATTTTTGAAGATTTTTTTTTTCGATTTCTTTTAAAAATGTGTACAGTTACAATTAAAAATAACATGTTTAAATATTTCTTTTAGATCGCTCTTGAAAACAAACTTGTGCATGCATTAGTTTATTCATAGTTTGAGTTCAGTCGTTTTTTTATTCCCTGGGTGTACATCGGCGAGCTAGTATCTCGTGTTGTAATTACGTTGGTATGACTTCCACAAATGGCTGGGCTGGTAGTTAATAGATTCTAGTCTCTTGGGAGTTTGTATTATACTTGAAAGAGAGTAATGTCGTGTATCCCTTGTATTAATTTCTACTTTATTAATGTTATCTGTCGGCAGTTAAAATAACACCGGAGACATCCGAGTCCCGGACTAGTCAGTTGATGATCGTTTTTCGATTCAGTCATTATTGTCGAAATTGCGAAAGATCCCGATGGCGAAAATCTTGTCTCTCAGAGAGAGAGAGAGAGAGAGAGAGAGAGAGAGAGAGAGAGAGAGAGAGAGAGAGAGCCATATTGCTTAAGTTTGAAAAATCATACTGATTTTTTTTACCATATCAAATATTTTTTAACGAAAAGGCGCCTATTTGGAGACATAACAAATAATGCGTTAATACAACTACCAATATGTGATTTTTAAATGAATTTTGAAAACATTTATGTACTGATAATCTAAATTATTTCTATGCAAATTGCCCTGAAAAACAATTTTATCGTACAATTGTATCATATTTAACAATTTATCGAACCTAGAAAAATAATTTATCAACAATAATGATTAAAAGTTTAAAAGATAAACTCAATTCGCTAAAAAAAATTACACCATTGCGATTTTTTCATAAGATTTCGTCATCGATTTCGTCATCGGTAGAGACGCGCAGTTTCTGCAGCAATCGGAACAGCCCAATTAGCGTTATAGATTCTTATCGTGTGTCTTTGTAACCGTTTATTGGTTTCTAAAAAGGCGACTTCAAAAGTGTGAAAGCTCTCGATTTCATTTATACATTAGCCACGGGGATAATTGTATTGTAAAAAACTACAAGATCTCCGCGATAATAATAAAAAATTATCAACAACTTCCAATTAGGCAATTTGTTAGGGAAAATTACGAATGGCGGTGTATCGCCACTATCTTAAAATTTCCGTTAAAACTACACAGTAATTAAACTAAGTGGGGTGATCTTTATCGCCGATCGGGGCTCTTGGCCCTTAGGGGTGTTTTGCCTTTTTGTCGCTAAGTTGACAGAATTTTAAGTGTTTTACTGCCGATATTGTTAACGCTTAATCAAAATGATACATAGATAATATCACTGATATGATCTGTGTTCGTTTATGTTATGTTACCGAAAAGTGTGTCTGTAACTTAAACCTGTTACCGAAAAGTGTGTCTGTAACTTAAACCTGTTACCGGAAAAGTGTGTCTGTAACTTAAAACTGTTACCGAAAAGTGTGTCTGTAACTTAAACCAACGGGAATTTGTGGGTAAAAAAATTAGCGCAAAACCCGAGAAGAATAACTGGTACTTCTCAGTTCTTCTCCTGTCCTGCTTCTTTTAATAAATAACAATTATGCCTATATACACACGTAACAAAAATTAGTTTAATGCTTGTGGTTTTAAAGACATTATCCCGATACACGGTTCTTTATTTATTTATTTATTTAAAATCCCACAGCATCCGTTTTTTGGACTTAATATACGGCTGAGTTCTCGGATGCAAAAGGGAGACTGAATCGTTTTCCGATAATCCTGTAATATTCCTCTTTATACTGTCCGACTTTCGCACTCGTAACTTCTTGGGTCGTATCATTTATTCATTTCCCGGAGGTGATAACAAAAACCATCACTTTCTCACATTCTCGCGTCTAATCCTACACTTATGGGGACGAGATTAATTAATGTTAGGTAGGATTTGACGCAAACAGGTATGAACCACTGTGATGTTGGTGAAATTAGTCCCAGGTCATAAATAATTCTACTTAATACTTTTTAAGGATATCTTTATAGAGAAAATTTGTACACAAGATACCCTTGTTAGAAAAAAATGAAAACTCTTCTCACATTTCACGGCCTTCTGTTTAAAAGATTTAACAAGAAGCGAAACCAAAATGCTTTATCATATTGATTAAAAAAAGTTTCTGAAAACGCATATTTCATGAAAAATTTTGAAAATTTAATTTGGAAAATCAGTTTTAGAAAAACATTTTTATGAAAAAAATTGTCCCGCGAAGTTTTATGTATAAATACATGTTTTTACTTTTAAGTACAATTTTCGGAAACATCGTTTCCGCAAAAAATGTAGGTAAAAATTTCATTGTTCAAAATATTTATAATTTAAAAAAATAAACTTGCTTATTCTTATAGAAATTGAAATTTCTAATTATAAAGCCATTTATACATAGAGAAGTCGGATTTTCTTCAACGGTATCATTTCCTGCAAAATGTTTATTCAATTTATTTATGAAATTGATGTTGTGTTGTAGTCGTAAAAATTCATTTTTTATTCTTGAATTTTATTTTATTTTTACAGATAATATTGAATTCGATGCACAAATACCAACCAAGATGTCACATAGTACAAGCTAATGATATTTTCACAATGAGATGGAATTCGTTCAATACATACGCTTTTGAAGAAACAACCTTTATTGCAGTAACAGCTTATCAGAATGAACAGGTAAATACTACTACTACTACTAATAATAATAAATGATAATTTTTGAGAGTTTTAGTTATGTAGCTCTCCTCTCTCTCTCTCTCTCTCTCTCTCTCTCTCTCTCTTCATTGTAGTTTCAGTCCCCCTACCCTCCCTGACAAGTTAACTCTGAAGAAACATGTCTGCAAATGGACAAATTGATTATGTATGTTGATGGACGAACAACTGGCGGTTTTTATGATTGCATAGTGTCTTTAACTACCCTATAAATTTAATAGAATTATTTGCACGCGTACTAGTCTGACCAATGTGCAGACAAAATGTCCAGAACTAATTCTGAATATTTAATGAAGGCGTAGGCACGCACCTGACAAGAGTTTCTGAGTCCGCATCAAATAGTCCCGGTAGAATTAACGGGATATCTCAAAACTGTATGCCATAAAGCAGGAAATAATTTCATTTAATAAATTGTGATTTCGTATTTATTTATTTGTTTTTGACAGTGTTAATTTATATTCGTAGATTTTCTGTATTATTATTTTTTTTTGATAAAAACCACAATTTAAAAAAGAAAATTGAATAGAAAAATGTAACCATTAAGACACAAAATAAAAATAGACTTGGATATCTAAAGACAGTAATCAGAGGAGATTCCGTATTTCTAAATGTCCACCCTATTGCTATTACCACCACCACTGACCATTCGGATAACGTCCACAACAAAATCTGCTATAACAGCTGTGAAAAATCGAACTTTTCCATTTATTTTACAATATTTTGCATCCCCCTTAAACAAAGATTATAGTTAATTGACCATTTAAATTCTATTAAGGCATTAAATTAATAATTATTTCTTATTCCTTAGTGTTCGATTATCATTAATTAACACCCCGAAAAATTGAAAATTTGACATCGGAAATTTGCGGTTTTTGTCATTCTTGATAAGGATATCGGTTTCAGCAGCCAACCTCCATGCACGTGCATAATGGCATGTACTTGAGTTGTGCCGCGCTTGATCACACTCAATGGGCGAAAATTAGCCTCTTAGAATGTAATGCTAATAACGACTTTAGTGTCGAAAACACACAGATTTTATTGAACAAATATAGGGTAATAATAAGATGATATGAAGTGTGTTGTACGTGTGTCGAGTGCATTGTAATTTGTCACAAGCACATAAAATTCCCTCACGTAAAAAAGATAAACCATTATTTTGAAATTCTATTCATTCTATTGCAAACAATTCTGATAATGTCGTTACTCTGTTATGTATTGAAAATGAAAATATGATAAAAACCCTATTTATTTATTTATTTATTTATTTATCTATTTTTTTTTATTATTTATTTATTCTGATATTGTCGTTTCTCTATTTTTGTGTTAAAAATAAAATATGATAAACTTTCGTTCTTATAATTTTGTATGTACTATTTGATGAAAATGCCATGAATTTATTTATTTATTTATTTATATTTTTTATTTATTTATTTATTCATAGATCACACAGTTGAAGATAGACAATAACCCGTTCGCTAAAGGTTTCAGAGATAACGGGATGGGAAGAAGGTAATTATTTATTACTTATTTAATTATTTTAAATGAAAACCATCACTCTATAAAAACTGAAAACAATTTCAATATTCTAATTATTCAGCTTCAAAATATACAAAGCCTCTTCCCTCTTTGTTCTATTTCTAAAGTGGCTGTTGAAGATATAAATATTTTTGAGTGAATTTTTTTTATACATTTTATACAATCAAAATGATCAGAATGGTCATTTTTGTGATATATGATTTATATGGATATTGTCCATCATAAAGTAACATGGAAACATAGAGGGATAAATACCTAATCATCATAGTATGTTCAAAATGGCTTTGGATAATAAGAAAGACAAAATGGCGTCGGGAATGATTAATTTTTAATAGCCATGTATTCTAATTTTATTTTTTATCTACAAGAAGGAAAAGTAAATTATTTCTATTGCATAAAAATAGGAGGAAAATAATTGATAGTATATTTTCTAACCGCCCCATGAATGTAAAAACCAGTGTAATAAAGATTTTCATTAACTAAACTCTGACTTGGTAAATTGATTTGGGTGAGAGACAATATTCCGGAATGTCTGACTTTAATAGATCCAATCTTTATTACAGAGATCACAGACTCACTTTAAAAAGACCTGCAAGTGAAGAAAACGTATCAGAGCTTGGAAAAGGTGAGAGAAATAGATGTATTTAAATCTTGCTTCAATTTTTATTCTAGCTAAAACAGGCACGTTTACTCATTAAATTACTTGTCAAATTGAATGATAGCTGACAATTCCGTCTTCACTTTTTTCTCCTCAAATCTGCAAGAAGGCCGATAAGTAACACTTTTACGATCACCCATATGGACTGATTTCCCGCGTATTTCGCTGGAACGAACGCTTTTTTACCCAAGGTGAATTTGAATTTAACACCTTGTCGATGTTGATCAGGAGGCTGAATGTAGAATTCGATCCAAGAGATGACTTGATGAAATTAAGTTCTCCTTCGTTAAATATTGATGATACAGGATAATTAGATCAGAAACTGCTTGCTGAAATATCACCGCAAGTTTTCACACCTTCCGGATGCTTAATTCCATTAGGTAACAGAGACCATTTTCAGACTAAACTATTATTATACTCATATGACTTCCGTCTTTTAAGACTGGGACCGCAGCGAATGAAACGCTAATCTCTCATCGATAGAAATTCAATTATCTTCAGTACTTGAGGAGAATCATCCTTTTAGTTGAAGATTTGTTTCACAATCGAGTAATTTTAAAGTGTTACTTTGATAAACTTTCTTGTCAAACGCTCTGATAGGAAATAATTCAAATAAAAAGTATAGCCAGTGAACTTATTTGTAAACGTACTGAGTTAAACAAACATGTACACCAAAATACTCTTTCTTTTTGTTGTTGTTATTTTTCATTTTTATTTTATTTTTTTTTTCATTTTTTATTTTTTTTGATAAATATTTAAAAGGGTACTTACTAAAATTGAGCATATGTAATTTAAACCTTTCTACAATTTATACATTTTCAGAAAAGTAATTGGCCTTTTTATTAGGTAGAATGCAAACAAGAATTATTTCTCAATTTGTTTTAATTTTAATTTTATTTTTTGTAAAAATTTAATCTTCTTTTTATTTAATTTTATTCTTCTTTATCCTTCTTTTCTTGTCTTTTTTCTTTTTTAAAGTAATTTCTGAAATGAGTATGAATTATTTTAGCGCATGAGTAATAAAAAACCGATGACAGGCTAATAGCTACTTGCAAATTTTTATTGGAAAATGATTCACGGTTGAGAAATCGGATATCTAGACAGAATCTAATCTTGCGTAATGGTGTGAAAAATGCCCGGTTATGTTTTCCGTGTTTGTAGCCATAAGAATGTGCTCCATTTGTGCTATTAACACCTCAGAAAATGGGAAATCTGTTCAGTTTTGTTCTTTTCCTTGAACCGATTTACTGATAGAATGACGGATGGTTTTGTCTCTTTTTTATTGCCCAAGTGTATCATCGAAAATGTGCCCTGTTCTTCTAAATAATTAGTTAATTTGTTTCTACACATAAAGGTTTTATAATTATGATTTATTTTATGAAAAATTGTCAATGTTTTTTAATTATGATTTGTTTTTTGAAAAATTGTCAATGTTTTATAAATTGAAAGTATTTTAATACATTGATGTTTTTTGATAAGTTTAGAATATATCAATATTTTCATAATTTTGATTACTTTTTTTGGCAAAAAAAAAAAAAAATATTTCAATGAGTTGATCCTCAGTTTTTCAAGTTTATCTTGTTCACTAAACCAATATACATGTTGTGCAGAATAAGTCTTTTGTAAATAGATGATGTCTTGAAACACGATCCTTACCAACATTGCATGTTGTTGAACCACGATCATGACCAATAGTTTAATGTTAAGTTTTTTTATATTTGCAGATAATTATCCAAAGAAACTTAAAATTGACGAAGACTCTCCAGATAGATCCAACAGTTTGGTACCTCACTCAAGGATAAAGTCCGAGGATGACAACGACCGTGCTTCGGAAACCTCCGACGATGGACAAGGGGATACTTCTGAGACAAATTTACCGCCATGTCAGATTTCAAATAAACCGACGGCAGGATTAGGTGGTTCCCATACAATGAGTAAAACAACGAGTCCCCCATCACAACATAGTGCTAACTTATCCAGTAACCAGTGTCAGTACTTGGGAGGAAGTTCTAAGTCCTACTCACAATCCTGTATGGGAAGCGGAGACCAGGTCTACTATCCACATCATTCCAATCAACAGATCATCCTCTAGTTCATTTCTACCAGTTTCATCCAGTTCAAGCTTGTTACAACCAGTTACAACTAGTTTAGCTTGCATCCAGCAGTGAATCCACAGATGAACCCTTGTAGATTATCTGGACAAAGTAGTGACTGTGCTATAAGACAATCATCGGCAGGACATTTATCTCCACCTAGTCACAGCTATGGAATCCGGACCTCTCCTCCACAGCATCCATCTTTACCGTCGTGTACGTACATGCAACCGTCTCAGCCGTATCCATCACATTTAACGCCAAACGTGCACATGATGAACATGAATTTTCCAGGGCCAATGGCTTGAAAATTTATAGAACAAAAAACGAACAAACGTATAGTGAACACAACAAAGAGGATCCAAGTGCTTAAAATGCTTGACTACCCAGGTCAAAATCACGTGACCTGCGCCGCTGCATAAGCGGCAGATACAGTTAATTGTGCGTGGATTAATGGGTATAACAGACCAACAGGGAATGCAATGGTTATTGTATATATATCATCAAATGTCAAGTTTAGATGTTATTAAGTAATTTAGACATTCCACATTAACATAGACTATTTCTTTATTTACCGGAATTGTGTTGATGGCATATTCACCGGAAGTTGTTTAAATTTGACATTCACCGGAAATGACAAACAATTTTTTTTGTTACATCTTGGCAAGTGTAATACTCAGCCATTGAAGATTGATATTTTATGTTACCATGGAAACAAAATCTTAAATCATGGACTTTTATCTAGGAATTTTGTTGTATTTTGTTATATTGATTATTTCTAATTATTGATTTGTGGTGCTAAGTAATTAAGGTTTTGTGAATATTTGTGTCTCGATGTATATAGATATATATGATATTATGTTGTTGTTGAAATATAAACAACAGATTAAATATTTTAAGTTATTCTACACAAGTTTTTTAGTTTTATTTTCATCTCATTTTTATTCAACTACGTTTTACAACGGCATAAGTCCTTTAAATTTACTGGCATCAGTTTCACCATCATTCCTTAACTAAGACACTTCTTAACTTATTTGGCAAGTTTTAAATTTGAATATTTTTGCTAGCGATCAAGTTATTCAACACTTTAACGCGTCATTTTTTAGCGCAGCTGAAGATATAATGAACGATTATATATCATCATCAAAATGAGAGCACTTGATCAAATTAAGTTCATAAGTTTTTTTAAAAATTGTTTGGAAAATCTTAGTTAAGGAACGATAATGAAAATAGGACCTGCTCTAATTTTGCAAGGAATAAAAAAACATATCATTACGGTATACATTCAGATGCAGTCATTATGCTGTAAAACAAAAAGTAAGAAAATTGAAGAAGTAAATTTGCAACTGAAAAACATGTACTTGGAAATAACCAATCAAAACAAACACAACAATTCATGTTCAAATCACAAATTAAAAAGCAAAGCAAAGTGAAAACTTTGAAAACTGGTTAACTTAGTTCCGGAAGGAACTATAGAACGTAAAATATCAGATAATTTTAGATACAGAGACAACGTACTAATCATTGACCTGTTAGAGGGCCTTGATAAGCCTGGGATTGCAGTATCCCTGAGTCAACGTTTTATTTACGTTTTGTATACAATTTTTATATTAATTTTGGATTGTTATAATCAACGCAAATAAAAAGCAAACATACTTGTCCATGTCCAAATCATACAAAAGTGAAGCAAAACCTTGAAACTGAGAAATAAGGTTAATACATGAACGTCCACCATCGAAGTGAGGCCGGGTGCTCCATAGCTAATAAAACAAGGGAACTACAAACCTATATTGAAATCATTGGTGATAAAGTTAGCGACGTATTTTTACGGGCACTGGAGTAAATGCCAAATGTTGTGACTATTAGAGAGTCAATATGTAATGAGATATTGAGATGTGTAGCTCAGTGATAAACTTGTTTTTAACAATACAGCATCGGAAAAAGACCATATTCAATACAAAAATTTATATCTTAGAATGTTCACAAATCAGCATTAAGAATTTAATTTTTACACGAGATTTTTCTTATGCGAAAAAATAATAAAAAAAACAAACATACAAATTTGAGTTCATAGTTCTGAATAGGATGTACACTTGTTGCAAACGTAGGTTTATAGAACGCTGATGTAGGCATCGCACGCGTATTTTGAAAATTTGATATTTGATATGAAAATAGCGAAACTTTTCCTGTTTATTTATTATGACTTTTTTTAACAATATTTATATTTTCTTCATTTAAAATTCGCACGAAGGATCAGCGTATAATTTCACAGATATTAAAATTAATTTTTATTGATGCAAATCGATTTCACTGTTTACATTTTCACATTTATTTGCTTTAGCGCGACGAAAACCCGTTTTTTGTATATGTAATGTTAAATCTGATACCTCGCATATGAAACATTATTTTAGTTCAAGAGTTAAAACAAAAACATTCAATTTGTTAGATAAAATTGTATTACATATAGATATTATGATAAATCAAAACAAACATACTAATCCGTCACCAAATCACAATCCAGAAGCAAAGTAAAAATTTTGGAACTGACAAGTTCGGTTAGACACGTGAACTTCCACCAGGGAAGTGAGGCCGGGTGCTCCGGAAGGGTAAGCACCTCCTGACTAATTTGAAGCATCTCTATAAAAAGTTATTTTTAAAATCTAATGAAAAGGGACAACATTTTACATTTAGATTTAACTTAACACAAAACCAGGAATGTTCAATAAAAGAAAGGTATTATAAATTTTATTGGGATAATAACTAAACTTGTTTCAATTTCGCACGTTGAAATGAGAAAAACCAAAGCACAAAAATGTATTTTACCCAATCCACCTGAGGCAATACTTACAACGATTCATTATTTGAGGACTTTTGTATAATTACGGACTACAAATTAAATATTGTATATATGGTATGTTTTATACCTCTTACTGGTTGAATATTGGAATAGGAATATTTTTCCTTAGTCTTAAATTAGCTTAAAGATATCGCAATTTATTTTAAAACTATTTTTTAGGTGAATTTGGTAAAATAATTTTTTGTCCTACTTTTTTCATTTAAATACCTGTATTTGGATTTCCGCAATTTTGGTCTGAAAACAAACTACTGATGTGGAATTTTATTTCGATACGACCGTTGGAAGCTAAAACAGGTTTAGATAGTAATAATATGCTACTAGACATTGTATCACTAAAACAACGTCCCGGATCCATTTCCGAATTGTAATCAAAAGTAATGTAAAAAACTTAAAAACTGACAAATTTTAAGTTAAACACGTGAATTTCCACCAGAACATTTCCAAGTTCTTTGGATTCCGATTTGAAGATGGATCTGTATGTTTTTGTTTGCTTTGTTCAATTCGTTTTAATATAATATTCCATATACATATAATTTTCTAACCAATATTGTAATTGTAACTATTATCATGTAAATAAAAGTTAATTTTCTATAAAAAACTTAAGTTCTAGCTACATAAATATAATACAGAAATCATTACAAACATAAGCCGAGGAATAAGCAGGGAACGAACAACAATCTATATTAACAGAGAAATTTTCAGATTTTTAACTCATAGTAAATTTAGACAATAGTATATTTCTGACAATACAAAAGTTTATTATATAGTTGGGGATGCTTAGTCTACCAGCAGAGATACCGTTTCATTGTTTAAATAGCTCATTATGCCGGTGTTAATTTTACAGCACTAGACGTCCGTCTTGAAATGCGATTCCTTATCAGAAGTGCTTGGACCATAATTTCGAAACCATAATTTTCCCCGGAGTTTGAAAAATATCCAAAGGATTAAAATATATGTAACCAGATTTAGCTAAGGAAATACTATGTATAAGGGAGTATACACCATTTTTTGAGAATTTTCTGATTTTTACTAGCAGAAAATTTAGACAATAGTATACTTATGAAGGATAAAATTCAAATGTAAAGAAAGCTCAGGAAAAATAAGGCTAGCAGAAGATGTAAAAATATAGATCAAAACCCTTATCATCTCCAGGTTGATTTAAGTTGTTATCTTGTCAGTCATGATGACGTACTCAATATGATACTAAGGTAAGTGTTCTCCACAACTAGATACCTTTAACGTTATCTATTCCGATTAGTATCAGAACTTTACACATTGCCATTCGCCTTTATTACGAAATGTAATTATTTTTTATAATTAGGGATAGTATGCTTTTTTACGATAGGGACATCCAGTCATTTGCTATGAATAACACTTTGTGCTGTATTTAGATTTCAATATGTCAGATTAGATACCCTTCCCCAGCATTGGCCTCACTTCTCTGGTGGAAATTCACGCCAGTTTTTACTTTGCTTTGGGATAGTAATTTAGACATTACTGATCAGAGTAGCGCAGTGCAGACTTAACTATCAGTATGATTGTTTTTGATTTCTTGTAATAAAAACTTAAAAAAAAACGAATGAGCGCATTTAATACTTTTACACAAAAGTTGACGTGTTTATACTATTGTCTAAATTTCCTACTGACTATAATCTGGAAAGCCTGAAAAACTAAAGCATACTCCCTCAAGCAAAATATTTCGTTAGCTGAATTAAATTAAATAAATTTTGGTCCTTTGAATATTTTTTCAACGCTCTTGAAAAATGATTTTGGTTTTATAATTTTGGTCCAAGTACTACTGATGAACCATTACATTCCAAAACAGCCATCTCGTGTTGTAAAATTAACTTATTGGTATGTATACTAGTATATGTAATTTGCCACCTTCAGATTTTGATTTTGATATAGGTTTATATACTAGGTTATTCTGTTCTTCTGTTCATTTGCTTCTTGTTTCCGAGTTGTTCTGAGTTACCTCTGCTATGAGCTACATATAACTATACTACCCCGTATATATATCCGAGCAATAAACAACTGAAAATAGTCTAATATAAAAAGACGTTTGATATGTTTTATGTAATCCAATAGACTTGTTCTTACGCTGGAAAAATTTAAATTCTAAACGTAAAAATCACTAAATAGGGGAGACCACACAGATGACAATAATCAGAAGTGAACACGTTCTGTGTGTGAAGTAACACGATATTAGTGATAGTCTTTGATGATGCTACTAAACCTTAGATTACTTAATTACGACCAGACTGGGATAAAAAACTAATTGGTATTTTAAGGTAACGTAAAACGCGCAATGAATAGTCAACAAAAGGCCCGTGTTGTTATATTGTTAACTATAAAACCTACATGTTACACGAACATATGGTTTAGTTGATATTTAAAGATAATATTAAAGTTGTGATACAAGCTCTCTTCGTTCCAAAAAAGGTAAATTTTTATTGTTACTAAGTACGGAGAAAACACATCAGTAGTAATGCTCATAATCAGAATTTAAATAAAGGGATGAGGTAAATTAATATGTTTGTCACATTTAGGCTTTCAATAAAGACTTTGTAACGAATTGTCCAACTAAATGCAAGTATCGTATTTAAGAATTTTTATTATGTTTTTAAAGATGTTTATCTTTACAAAACAAAAATAAATAAATAAATAAATAGATAATAGTAAATACCCCCCCCCCCCAAAAAAAAAAAAAAAAAAAAAAAAAAAAAACACCTTTATCTTTAATCACTTCATTATCTTTTCACACCATATCCTGAATTTGTAAATTAAGACTATTAAAACAATCGTGTTTTAAACGTAAATTGGAATATTGCTGGAATGGCACAATGTACTACTTAAAGACAGTTATTGTCGCCTGTCCACAATAGAAAATTTTACTTATGCCTTGTTTCTTTCATTTGTTGTCAGAAATGTAAATGTTGTTTAAGTTTGCTGCTAGTTAGAATTTAAAATTCCTCAAAAACTAAGGCATACTCCTTCATACAAAGTATTTACTTAGCTTAATTTGTTAAAAATTATTTTGGTCCTTTGAAAAAAAAATGATTTCACAATTTTGGTCCAAGCACTACTGATGAGGAACTGTATTCCGAAACGGCCTTCTAGAGCTGTCAAATTAACATTGGTATACGTAATTTGTAAATTTAGACTTAAAACAATTGTGTATTAAACGTAAATTCGGATGTTGCTGGATTAGCACAATTTATTACTCAAAGGTCACAATATTATAAGTTATTGTCGTCTGTCCATAATGGAATGTTTTACTTGTTTCTTTTACGTTTATTTGTTGTCAGAAATATAATATTGTTTGAATTTGTTTAAAATTCTAAATTCCTCAAAAACTAAAGGTACACTTCCTCATGCAAAGTAATTTGGTAAAATATATTTTGGTCCTTTGGATATTTTTTCAACATCTTGAAAAAAAATTTGGTTTCATAATTTTGGTTCAAGCATTACTGATGAGGAATTGTATTCCGAAACGATCGTCTAGTGCTGTAAAATTAAAACTGATATACGAGTTCTCGATTTTTCAGAAACTACTTCTTTATAATTTCCTTGTTTCTCTCTAGTTTTTTTTATTTCAATCAATTATTTGGGAATATTTACTGGATAACATTTTGTCCTTATTGTCCCAAATTGGGATATCCCTGGCAAATGTTAATATGCATTTAACTTGTTTGGTTACAGCGTGTTTTTGTGACTGGTTATACGGACACAATACGTCTTACCCAGCTGTAAAACAATACATGTATATTACTCAAAGAATACAATATCGAATGTTGCAAATGCCTGCCCACAATCGAGATATATAATCAGTGATCTCTGTATATGTATATACGACTGTACGTCTTGATATACCCAACCCGTCCAGTGAACCCGGCCTCACTTCCCTGGTGGAAGTCCACTAAATTTACCAGATTCAAAGTTTTTACTTTGTTTTAGATTATGGTATGAATATGGATTGGTATGTTTGTTTTTGATTCCTCGTTTCTTTCTTTTGTTTTTGGAAGTTACAAAGTACTTTTTTACTATATGTATTTTTGATAATGTTTATCGGTCTGGAACATTTGACTGGATACCATCATGTTATCTTCGTCTCCTAGTCAGTCGATGTAGGATATCCATAGCAAAATTGCCAATATGGATTAGATTTCTTTGTCCATTGCATGTTCTAGGAAACTGGCTATTGCCAAAAACATAGGTAGGGACCAGATATATTTTGATTAACTTCTCAAAAACTAAGATACACTATCAGGGCCCTCAAAAAGTTTTATGGCCGTCATCACAGTATTGCTGATAAGTATGATGTTTCTGTGTCCAGGATTGCTCTGAATTTATTTGATGTTCTATAGTTCCAGGTTCCTTTCACTCAATTTAGGTTACATACGTGGCAGGTGTAGATAGCTAAGAACAGGGTGCTAACCTTTCCAGAGCACCTGGTCTCACATCCCTGGTGGAAGTTCACATGTTCAGTTTCTTTGTTTTCACTTTGCTTTGGGGTTGTGATTTGAACATAGCTTGGTAAGTATGTTTGAACATGGATTCGTATACATGTATTTGTTTTTGATTTGGCCATAGCATGTTTTTAGTGACTGGCTATTGCCAAAACACATAGGTGAAGTCCAGATATATATTTGATTTATATAACACCAGAAGTTGAATATGTTTTTGCAAAATATTTCAAGTGATGCTACCGAGTTATATTTAAAAGTCCTTAATGTTCGTCTTACTTCCAGTCTAGTACTGAAATATTAAAACAGGTAAATTAGTAACAATTACAAGCACTGGGCTGCTATTTTTGCTGGTGGGCTAAACATCCCCGAGAATATTGTTAACACAGAAGGCAATGATAGTATTGTCAATGATACTAATCTGCTTCATACATTTTGAAAGTCCTCAACATACTAAGCTATGCCTTTCTTACATTTCAAAACTATTGGAGCCACTGTGGTAGATCAGTTGGTAGAGTGCTCACTCCTTAAGTGGAAGGTCGTGGGTTCGAACCCCGGCCGGATCTGACCCAAGACTTGAAAGTGGGTAATGAATGTTATTCCGACAAGCACTCGGCATTACGAAATGAAAGTCACGGTTCTTTAGGATAGGAACTTAAAATAATCGAGGTCCCGTGTCACGGTGGGCTAAGTGGCACGCTAAAGAACCCTGCTGTATAATGCCATCAGCGCAACCCACATGCAAAATTTCTGCACCTTCGCCTATAGCTGGCGACGTCTCGATATAAGCGAAATATTCTTGACTGGGACGTTAAACACCATTACTCACTCACTCAAAAGTATTTGGTTCAATATATTTATGGCCCGAGCACTACTGATGAGGAATTTTAATTCCCAATCAGCCGTCTAGTGCTGCAATATTAAATGAGGTTTAGTAATAATTAAAGGCACTGTGATGTCTGCTTTTGGTAAATTAAGTCACTAAATAAAAAAATAAATTAAAACACACAAGACAATAATGAAATGAATATTCTTTTTATGAATATTTTTCTAAATTTGCTATCTATAATTTTGTATTTTTTAAGATAAAATGATTTTACTTAACAACATATACAAAAAACATATATTTATATATATATAATGATGCAACTAAAAACGAGGTTCATGTATCCATTCATGAATATTTTAACAATGATATGATAAAAACACGGATATTAAAAAAATAATCACACTTATTTAATAGCAACACTAAGCAAAATGCCTTAAGCATACAATATTTTAAAACTTAAAGTATTTCGTTTGTGGGTTCAACTAGAGATGCATATGAGGATGTCATGTTAAATGTGTAAACAAAAATACAATGAAAATAACCAATACCATTATTAAAACTCACTGCAAGCCTCCATATCTGCAACAATATATATGAATCTTGTTTGTGATGAAAAAAATGAAAAGCAGTATCTCCCTGCAGCAAGAAGTAACTTCCCTTTGAAAAGTTATATTATTACTTAGTGCAAGTGTCTAAGTGTAACATTTATTCCATGTGTTGTCCTAATGTAAATGTCTTGTATTGCTGGATTTTAAAGCAAATTATTTAAGTTGGATACTCTAAAGACATTAAAGTTTCAAAGTTTTTAGTTTGCTTTGGAATTGCGATTTGGACATGGGTTGGTTTGTTAGTTTTTAGGTTCACATTTTGTGTTCTTGTATGAGGACACTGGTTCATTTTTGTTGACATTGTAGATGACAATTTGTATTGGTGACTTAATGGTCCTGGTTTTGCCTTTATCAGTTTTTATTTTAAACAGTCAATGAAAATGCATGCATGTGTGTGTGTGCATGTGTGTTTCAACCTTTGCACAAAATTTTAACTCTTTTTTTCAATGATCATGAAATGTGCATGTGCGTGCATGGTTTTATACTTCTACACACGGGTATGGTGAAAAAGCTTGTTGTGTGAATGGTGGGATGGACAACAATGTACATGGGTGTGCAAAAATAATCATCTATAATAATTATGTTTTATACTTATAATCAACAACATTGTCATGTGTTTAAACTATGTACACTGATGCAGTCATAAAACATGGTACATGCCTGTTTGATAAATGTATTGCAAATTAAATATTGCTGAATATTTACAATGTATATGTTTGTATGTAGCTATGACAACAATATTTCAGAACTATCTATAATACAAATTTTCTACAACTTTATACATATTAACACTTTCTTTCTTTGCTTGTTTGTGACCTTATATTACATATTATACCAGTGTTAATGTTACAGCACTAGACAGTCATTTCAGAATACAATTCCTCAGCAGTAGTGTTTGGACCATATTTTTTTTTAGAAAAAAGCCCTAGATCTGGAAGATACATGAACAACCATATACATGTAGCAGCTTATTTTTTAAGGGTGGTCATGCTGAAATAGTCAAACCTGCCTTAAAGGCTACCTCTATATGGGACCACCTGCTTATACAGGCCAGTAAAAATGTATCACAGTTGTTCATTATTCATGAATCTGTATATAAAGGCCACTTTTACTGGTTCCCTTGGGTGGCCTTTATAAACAGGTTTGACTGTATTGCAAATATGTTTACATTATTTTTTTGACAATAAGTGTGCTTCCAATATAAATAGAAAATAAATTGCATCTTGCAAATTAAAGTTTACAATCAAAAGTTCTTTAAAATATGTTAATTTTTAAAATTTATGACCAAATATTTATTAAGGAATTAATTTGTTATTGACAACAGAATTGTAGAGTTGATATTTTGCCTTTTAAACTTTATTTTAACTTAAAAAGTGAAATTTAAAACACAATATCTTTATATACTTTTTAAATAAAATGATTAAAACCTTTATTGTACCTTTTCATGAAAAAAAATCGCCAAAATTTACACCCGCAAAGTAACCTATTACATGTTATTTGAAGCATATTACTGGTTTAAACACTGGCTATGACTATCATTTGATAAAATTGATAACTTTGAAGATTATGACATTAGCATTTTAGGTTTGTCTTATAAAATTTTTCTAGGCCTTGCTGACATTTGGCAATATTAAATGATATTTATTCTTAGAGAAATGACTGTGAACTTGGGGTCGGGCATTTCGAGGTCTGAACCTCTGATTTTGTCTTACCACAAGTAATACAGAAAAACACAAATATAACAAACACGCTTAAACTAAATACAGTCTAACCTGTTTTAAAGGCCACCTCTATATACAGGCCACCTGCTTATAAAGGCCAATAGAACTGAATCCCAATTGTCCTTTATTCATATTATTTGAACCTGTATATAAAGGTCATGTGCCCATAAAGGCCACTTTTACTGGTTCCCTTGGGTGGCCTTTGTAGACAGGTTTGACTGTACATATCTAGGATAATATGAATTCAAATACTGGGCCCAGTTGCTTCTCTATATAAGTCTATATATATCAATATAACGAAGTCGCTTTATAACGAAGTTAAAAATAGAGTCCCCAAGGTTTCGTTATAAACATATTTTACTGTAACAAGATACTACAGAGACACTTCTCTTTCATGAGCATATATATATGTGTGTGATTAAAATCATTAAAGCTTTATAAAAGCTATGTTTAATGTATAACAAACTCTGCATCATTGCACATTTTTATCAAAAGTCCCTAAAATTTTTTCCCAAATGGGTCAATGATAGTAGAATCTCTATAAAACACCCCTCCCTGGTTTCCATTTGTACCAAACAGTATATATTCTGCGTGTATGTTCAATAACCACTAATTAAATGATGACAGACTTTAAAATTTGACCCCAAAACATATGTAGTTTCAAAATCTGATAGATAAACAAGACTGACTGATGGGATACACTCAAACAGGAGGACATGTCTAAATAGCAAAACTTGATGTCTTATGATGATGGTAAATGATAGTGATGACAGTCCAAACTTTAGTAGAGTGGAGTAATGAAGTTTTAAATTCCATTCAATATTCTTTCACAATGTTTGTGCATGAATGGTGGAGAAAACTGGAGTGCCTAGAGAAAATCAACCTTCGGCAAGACTTTTTTGTCCCCAGTAGGAACTGAACTTAGCAGGGAGAGGTGAAATGGATGGACACACAGATGGTTGATCAGGCAGACAGGGTAATGCCTATATGTAGTGATGGGAATCGGTTGCATTTTCATAATTGATTAATCGGTTATAATTGAAAGATGATTTCAATCCATTTTACAATTATAATCGGTTAATAAATTGAAGCAGAAATTACAAAGTAAATTAGATTAAATAGTAATTTTTAGTCTTGATAATATTGCAAGATATTTGTATCTCAGTTAAGACTTAAAATATCCTCCATTTTTCTGATCATTTACCCTTCCTTACATTTGTGTTAGTTTTCTTTTCCAAGTACACTTATTTCAGCTACAATTTCATACTTATTTTATAAGAGACGTTCGTCTCAGTCAGTGTGGAATCTTCATTGTAAAGAACCGTTTTTTCATAAACGAACTTCAGTAAATAATCGAAACCGATCGATTATTAGATTTTAGAATCTATTATCACTAATTGGACGCTCAAACGATTAGATATCGATTAAATCGATTAATCGGTCCAACACTATCTATATGCCCCCTGAACTTTTTTTACTGAGGTTAAAAATTATTTAACCAGTTCAAGCTTCTATAAAGTTTAATTACAACCTGCCCAATGAGCGAGACAGATGTAGTGTCAGACACATGGGCAAAAACACAAACATACAATAAACACACATTATTACAACAATAACATAAATGATAAAACTGTAAGTTTATGGAGTGAAATTCCTGGATTTCACGACAACTGAACCCCCAACCCCCAGCCCCTTCTCCACAGGGCAGTATTCTATATACAAAGTAGCCATATCGTAAATAAAAAAAAATATTCTGGAAACCCCAAAAAGAGGCAACCAATAAAATTCACAACAACAGTCAACTATTATAAAAACAAAAATTTAAATTTACAATAAAACAACAAAATTCTACAGTACACTGTTAAAAAACATTATAAAACATATATGAATGATCTATCTGCAAATTGTACTTAAAACATTGTAACATACAAGAACAAATTCTAAACTCAAGCTCAGTGGCAAATGATTTGAAAATGCTCCTCTGTCATTTTTAACAATGGAAGTATCAAACAAGAGACTTAAAAATAGAAGAAAAACAAATTCCTATTTTATTTTACAACCTGATGTTGAATTAATGGAAAAATAAGACACCAATTGAAACCCTTTGCTACAATGACAATTTTTTGCAGACTTCATAGAAATCAAAATAACATTGTTACTATATACATTATGTAGATGAAAGCTTCCTACACTTTTGGTTAAACTACTGTATGGTTCTACAAGTTAATGAACCATTGATGTAATCTATAACATTGATAACCACCGTCCACAATGCCTAGATCTTATATAGAGATTTCATGCTTCAAGGTTTTTAAAGTCAATGGTACATTGGAACTGCAAAAGTAGTGTTTAATGTTGCAGTAAAGATAATTTTAATTCAAAAATGCAGTCAGTTATGGTAGGTGGTGGAAGTACTTCCAAAATGCCGTCAGTTATGGTAGGGGGTGAAGGTACTTCCAAAATGCAGTCAGTTAAAGTAGGTGGTGAACGTGATCTGCTGAGGAACAAGAATTTACCTTCAGGGACTTTCATACTTACTTCATATTTTCATATTTAATAAGTGTTATCATACTAGTAAGTCACTGCATCAAGATCAATTCTAACCTTGGCAATTAAAGGAATTATCAAAAGGCAAGTACTATGCCACAAAGTAAAAAGTCATAGTATGTTTTCATGTAGTAACATCACTAGAGTTGCTCTCAGGTGGTCGCCTGAAGGAAATAGATAGCAAGGCAGACCCCAAAACACCTAGAGGAGACCTGCGACCTGTGCCAACGAACTTTGGGAGAAATGGAGACAATGGCACAAGAAAGAGACAGGTGGAAAACTCTAGTCCTTGTCCTATGTGCCTCCAGGCATAACCAGGATTAGGTAGGTAGGCAGGTATGTTTTTATGTAAAACTATTTATATGAATCATCTTTTTAATAAGAATGAGATATTACAAGTTTTATTTAGCACTCAAAAAATTTACTTTTTGAATTTTGTAGCAATTCCCCCAAAAATATAATGAAACTAACAGTTTCAGATAAAGTTTGTGTAAAATCATAACACTTATTGTTTTGCAGTTAAGTGGGTGCTATGTTTGCTAGATAAAAACTAAGTCAACAACTACATTGCAAAAGGTATATTTATGGTGTCACTATGGCGATGTTAATAACATTAGCAATCTTGTAAGACAATTGAAAAGATTATTGCCATAGTTTCTTGAATTTTAATTTTTATCACCCCTCCCCCTTTAGCTGCCTTGATGCTAGTGTTCAATTGGTCAAATCTAACAGATTTATATTAATCATGACATGTAATCTTTTATGAAAATGATGGAGAAAACAGTCAATGGTTTTCAATAATGCATATGAAACTACATACTGAAAGTCTTATCTTATCAAAAGTTGTAGAAGATAATGTACCCCAATTTGACAATAATATTGCTTCGGGAAATTTGAACCATAAACATTTAAGAAATGGGCTAGACAGAATACTGGGGCTACAGCAGTAACTCTGAAGACATATTCAGCGAGCTAAAAAAACAGAAAAAATACTAGAACTGTCTCTTTAGAGCCAAATACCCACTGCCCCCCCACCCCCAACACTGACCTCTTCACACTGACTTATAAATTTGGTATGCCACACATCGTCTTATGTTAGGTTTACATTTGTGTCAAGTTTGATCAAAATCCATCCATAGACATGAAAGATATGGAGTGGACACAATATTGGGACGGACAACCAAACAGATAAGGGTTATTCCTATATAGCCCTTAAACTTTGATTGCAGGGGGGTGATGATGAGGATGATGCTACAGACAGGCATCAAACTTCACAGAGATATATGGTCCCTGATCAAACAATTTTAAACCCTAATCCAGGCCAGTATGCAGGTCAATTCAATTGAACATGTAATAAGTTTAATATTATGTGATTTTGTAAAGAAAAAATTGAAAAATTTTGAGATTCAGGCGAGATACAATTTCAGTTTAATTTTGGACACTGCAGTTTATACATGTAAATATATTATTACCTGAATGTGTATATTCTAGTTTCAACATGACAACCTTGGGATGAAATTATATTACAAATCTAATAATCATATATGATTCCAATGATAACTTTGAGCTTATAGTTTATAATGATGAGAAATTAAATGTAGCATGTCAAAATCTTCACCGTAATTTAAAAATAATATGAACATGGCAGAATATGAAGTTGTTGATTTTGATGTTGTGCAATTCATGTACATATGAACAGTTTAAGTGAAGCCAATGAAATCAACCTGATATCTGTTGGTGAAACATGTCTGAAAATGATTGTTAATTTTTATTTTACATAAATGAAAGAAATGGAGATTGTCCATAAAATAAAGAATATTTGTGTCGCTGCACCCACACCACAACAGTTACAATAATTTAATTATTTCACATCCTTCAAAAACAGGTCATGACCTTGACCTTGTTAGTAAATTTATATGGCAAGATTTACTAAGAAACAACATATAAATGTACATGTGGCACATAGTTAATGGCAATGTTGCCATCTATGTTTACATCTATGTTGCCAAACACAACACCAGAAAGTTAACACTATAGTTTCGAGGTTAAACAAAGTTGTACTTGACATACAAATCGTCATACAGTACTTGTCTTGGTTGTCATTGGCAACATATGCGATACTTTCTGGCATTGCTATTGACAACAGGGATGGAGTTTTGTATAAAGATCTGTATTTTCAAGTAGAACTTTAGTTCTGAACTTAAACAGTTTAAATATTACAGATAAATCAGTTAGATTTTCCAAAGGGTCAGGGACTTATTTTATTCGGTACTGGGGACAAGATGGTTCGCTCTACATTTATTTATCTAACTACTCTATCTATTTATTTCTAAGGGACTGAAACAAGTTACCATAATCGTTTTTTAAAGTTGGGTTTTCATAGCTTATTCTTATGATTAAACTTCAAGAGACTTTAAAGCTCGGTTGTTCAAAGTTCCATTAGCTTAAACAAATGGTTAGTAAAAATCAAAATATTATCAAATTTTTTATATCAAAATAGTTTTGACTTCAACTGGTTCTATTTAATAACATCAGTGTGTATTACATTTTGAACAGAAATGTCAGAAATATTGCCTAAAACACTTAATACAAATTTTGGCTAACCAAAACGTTGAACCTAACAGAGATTTGTATAACTGGGTCAAGTATAACACTTCTATAAATGTCTATTTATTTTACTTTCTCTTCTTTAGTTATTGGTCTTATTTTTTTGCATTTGTATATAAACATTTTCTGTTCTTCCAATTTCGGTAAAAAAAACTTTCTTTCCATCCATTCCAGTTTAGTTTTCTTCCAAAGCATCCATCTTCAATGAGCCTTCTATTTCAATCCGTTCTCACATTCTTTAACATAAAACTCACTTCAATGTTTTCTTCCATACATAAATACTACATGCATTTTTTGCCTTTTGTAGTCAATGACAAATAATGAAAGGCACCATATACTGGTCATCATATCACCATGGCAACAGCAATCTATATTTCCACATTCATAACAGCAGGACAGTATATGTTTCTCTGTTCAATAGTGGGACTTTAAAAATAAATTAAATTGACTTAAAATCTTTCATTTTTCTGTCTATCATTGTTTCTGATTGAACTTCTTGTTCTGTCAATCCATCAAATATATCAAGCCACTGATTGGACATCAGATTCTGTCAATCATCAAATCAAGGTGTTGATTGGACGGCTTGTTTCACACAAGCTGCCAGAAGTTCATCTACCTGATCTCCATCAGCTTCTGGATCAATGTCAAATTCCTATAAATATAAAAGCAAAACAATGCAATGAGTTTAGGCAAGAATGTGAAGCATTTAGCATGAAACAATAAAAGGGACTGATTATTTAATTTAAAAGGTAATCAACTACGTTTTAGCAGAAAAACACTGTTTCTACAGAATTTTGATGTAATGATGTCATAATTTCTATTTATTCAGCAGTTTTTCTGGAAACATAATCATTTGGAGGTATTCATATACTTTTACTTTTGCGTAATTTGCTGATGAATTATATCAAAATTAAATATTCAACATAATTAAATATTCAACTTATTGATTTTCAAGTCTTGTTACTCTCACAAATTTACACAAAAACAAAACGAATACAAAATTTTCCGATTTACAATACAAATTTTACTGCATTCACAAATCTGCATAAAATGATCATCCAAGAAAGCACATGAATCAACTTCTATCAGCTGGCCCCAGTTTCACAATCATTCCTTAACCCTTAACTTAAATTTAGCAAATTTCAATTCTTAATCATTTTGTTAATTTTTAAGATATTGAGTTATTTACGGTCTCAATTTGAAGATTATTTGAGTTACAGAATTTGTATTCAGTTTCAAATTCAGTCAAAAAAATAAATTTGTAGTTCCGAATAGATTTTCAAAATTTTCTACATTTAAGTTAAGAAAAATCTTGGTTAAGGAAAGATTATGAGACAGGAGCCTAGTGACTTTTCTTCATGGAGTTGAACCACCAAACCCCGATTTAACCAATCCAAACAAAATCTTCAGCAACTTCAAATCCTTTTGCTTTAAGATAAAGAAAATCATAAAAGCCATGGAATGTTTGTGAAACTAGGAACAGATCATTTATGATGACATTTCAGCTATGTTGAACCTAAAGACAAAGTCCCTATGTTTTCGTTTATTTTGGGCCATGTAGTCTTTTATTGAGTTGTGTAATGGTGCTTAACATCCCAGTCAAAATATTTCACTTATATTGATACATCACCGGCTGTAAGCAAAGATGCAGAAATTTTCGCTGTGTCCTGTGCTGATAGCATAATACAACAGGGTCCTACCCTGACATGGGACCTTATTTCTTTTAAGTTTCCATGAAAAAGAACCACAACTTTCATTCGTAACTGTTGTTTCTTATAATTCAATTTTTAAATGTACCTATTTAACCATAAGAGGGGTCATAAAAAGGGGTGGAGACAGGTAAAATTAGGGGTGGATCCCTTTTTAAATTTAATCTTTATTGCTAACAAGACAATATCAAAGAGCCAGGTATTGGTCAAACATAAAACACAGGTGTTTGAGAAATGAACACTCATTTTTATTGTTTTCTCATAAATTACAATATGGGTGGCCAATCATCAATATTGCTAAAAGATGGTTAATAAGAGCCTCATTGCCCATCCAAACAAGGAGTTGTTAAAAACCAATAAATGACTTACGCCCAAGTCATGAATCCACTCATCTAATTTGTAATTAAATATTGTCTGTAAGATGTTACAGTTGGTGTTGAAAACATTTTTATAAGTCATTTAAACCCCTGACGATAAAAAGTCGCAAATTTCATTTTTGTCACAGCTACACAGTAACATAAGTCATACGAAAACTAGAACATGTTGAAGACTTGTTTATTGACACAAACGGAGAAAAAATTTACACAAAATTTACACGTCTATTCCAAGTATTTAAAGAATCTTTGAAGGTTTTCTGATCCATGTTAAGAACTGCGATTCAAAGACACCTAATATTCCTTCAGAGAAGGCATTTAAACTGGTAATAAGTATATGTGAGCTAATCTGCAATTCAATTTGCGTGTCGGAGGCGTTGAGACGGGTATAAAAATGACACCTGATAGGTCTGATTGTGCTGTATGGGGCCTGGCGATACAATACATGATAAGATTCATTATTTTTAAATGAACATCTGTACGGATTAATGTGCTACCTCGCTGACAGACATAACAATCTAATGTATTGACTCAGTAGGTATATCGCTACACCAGAGAGAGAGAGAGAGAGAGAGAGAGACTATGTAGGTATATCACTACACAGGAGAGAGAGAGAGAGAGAGAGAGAGAGAGAGAGAGAGAGAGAGACTATGTAGGTATATCACTACACAGGAGAGAGAGAGAGAGAGAGAGAGAGAGAGATATTATGTTTTGTGCATGTCACTAAAATCGAGATATAATCCAGAGCTTTCAATGAAAGCAAGATCCCCTGTGGAGAGGTATACTGTGATGTTCTATAGGGACCTAGATTTTCTCCACCATCCTAGAACTGGCAGTCTGTCTCCACCATCCTAGAACTGGCAGTCTGTCTCCACCATCCTAGAACTGGCAGTCTGTCTCTACCATCCTAGAACTGGCAGTCTGTCTCCACCATCCTAGAACTGGCAGTCTGTCTCCACCATCCTAGAACTGGCAGTCTGTCTCCACCATCCTAGAACTGGCAGTCTGTCTCCACCATCTTAGAACTGGCAGTCTGTCTCCACCATCCTAGAACTGGCAGTCTGTCTCCACCATCCTAGAACTGGCAGTCTGTCTCTACCATCCTAGAACTGGCAGTCTGTCTCTACCATCCTAGAACTGGCAGTCTGTCTCCACCATCCTAGAACTGGCAGTCTGTCTCCACCATCCTAGAACTGGCAGTCTGTCTCCACCATCCTAGAACTGATAGTCTGTCTCCACCATCCTAGAACTGGCAGTCTGTCTCTACCATCCTAGAACTGGCAGTCTGTCTCCACCATCCTAGAACTGGCAGTCTGTCTCCACCATCCTAGAACTGGCAGTCTGTCTCTACCATCCTAGAACTGGCAGTCTGTCTCCACCATCCTAGAACTGGCAGTCTGTCTCTACCATCCTAGAACTGGCAGTCTGTCTCCACCATCCTAGAACTGGCAGTCTGTCTCTACCATCCTAGAACTGGCAGTCTGTCTCCACCATCCTAGAACTGGCAGTCTGTCTCTACCATCCTAGAACTGGCAGTCTGTCTCTACCATCCTAGAACTGGCAGTCTGTCTCCACCATCCTTAGAACTGGCAGTCTGTCTCCACCATCCTAGAACTGGCAGTCTGTCTCCACCATCCTAGAACTGGCAGTCTGTCTCCACCATCCTAGAACTGGCAGTCTGTCTCTACCATCCTAGAACTGGCAGTCTGTCTCCACCATCCTAGAACTGGCAGTCTGTCTCTACCATCCTAGAACTGGCAGTCTGTCTCCACCATCCTAGAACTGGCAGTCTGTCTCCACCATCCTAGAACTGGCAGTCTGTCTCTACCATCCTAGAACTGGCAGTCTGTCTCTACCATCCTAGAACTGGCAGTCTGTCTCCACCATCCTAGAACTGGCAGTCTGTCTCCACCATCCTAGAACTGGCAGTCTGTCTCCACCATCCTAGAACTGGCAGTCTGTCTCCACCATCCTAGAACTGGCAGTCTGTCTCTACCATCCTAGAACTGGCAGTCTGTCTCCACCATCCTAGAACTGGCAGTCTGTCTCCACCATCCTAGAACTGGCAGTCTGTCTCTACCATCCTAGAACTGGCAGTCTGTCTCCACCATCCTAGAACTGGCAGTCTGTCTCCACCATCCTAGAACTGGCAGTCTGTCTCCACCATCCTAGAACTGGCAGTCTGTCTCTACCATCCTAGAACTGGCAGTCTGTCTCTACCATCCTAGAACTGGCAGTCTGTCTCCACCATCCTAGAACTGGCAGTCTGTCTCCACCATCCTAAAACTGGCAGTCTGTCTCTACCATCCTAGAACTGGCAGTCTGTCTCCACCATCCTAGAACTGGCAGTCTGTCTCTACCATCCTAGAACTGGCAGTCTGTCTCCACCATCCTAGAACTGGCAGTCTGTCTCTACCATCCTAGAACTGGCAGTCTGTCTCCACCATCCTAGAACTGGCAGTCTGTCTCCACCATCCTAGAACTGGCAGTCTGTCTCTACCATCCTAGAACTGGCAGTCTGTCTCCACCATCCTAGAACTGGCAGTCTGTCTCCACCATCCTAGAACTGGCAGTCTGTCTCCACCATCCTAGAACTGGCAGTCTGTCTCTACCATCCTAGAACTGGCAGTCTGTCTCTACCATCCTAGAACTGGCAGTCTGTCTCCACCATCCTAGAACTGGCAGTCTGTCTCCACCATCCTAGAACTGGCAGTCTGTCTCCACCATCCTAGAACTGGCAGTCTGTCTCCACCATCCTAGAACTGGCAGTCTGTCTCTACCATCCTAGAACTGGCAGTCTGTCTCCACCATCCTAGAACTGGCAGTCTGTCTCTACCATCCTAGAACTGGCAGTCTGTCTCCACCATCCTAGAACTGGCAGTCTGTCTCTACCATCCTAGAACTGGCAGTCTGTCTCCACCATCCTAGAACTGGCAGTCTGTCTCCACCATCCTAGAACTGGCAGTCTGTCTCCACCATCCTAGAACTGGCAGTCTGTCTCCACCATCCTAGAACTGGCAGTCTGTCTCCACCATCCTAGAACTGGCAGTCTGTCTCCACCATCCTAGAACTGGCAGTCTGTCTCCACCATCCTAGAACTGGCAGTCTGTCTCCACCATCCTAGAACTGGCAGTCTGTCTCCACCATCCTAGAACTGGCAGTCTGTCTCCACCATCCTAGAACTGGCAGTCTGTCTCTACCATCCTAGAACTGGCAGTCTGTCTCCACCATCCTAGAACTGGCAGTCTGTCTCCACCATCCTAGAACTGGCAGTCTTGATATAAGTGTCTTGACTCAAGTTGACTGAGGGGTAACACATTACTCCACTCTTCTACTCTCGTTTTCCAAAATACCATTTTAAAACTTAAAGTTAAAGTCTGTTCCGAGCCATTAGGCCCATCCGGCCGGAGCTTATCCCGGTTTCGGTGGCATTAAGCGACTGAGAGTACAAGACTCTCCCCTGAATGGGACGCCAGTCCATCACAGGGTTAACCCCCAGCATTTTGCTGGTACTCATTTATTTTTCAGCTGAGTGAACTGAAACAACGTTAAATTAAGTGTCTTGCTCAAGGACACATTGCCCGGTCCAGGGTTCGAACCCACGACCTTCGAATCATGAGTCCAACGCCTTAACCACTAGGCCACGCGCTTCCACGATATATTTTAAAACTTGAGGGGTAAATTACATAATTTGATACTTAATTTAATAATAAATTTTCAAAACAAAATGTTAAATGTTCTACATGCATCTTTATGAAAAAGAAAAAAGAAAATCTTGTGAAAAATAGTTTTACAAACAATTGAAAAAGCTATATAACCACAATCAAAAAGAGGCATGACATACAATGAAAATTAATTTTGCTTTTGTTTTTAGAGCTAGGTCCCAAGACACAAATACATCATTCTGCACTGATCAAAATGCATTATCTGCAGAAAGCAAGGTGTGAAATTTTTGTCAGTGTTGTGCCGTATGTATGCCAATTAATTCTCCATCTTCCTATCAGATATTGATATTTTTTATCGGGATCGGCAGGCAGGCTAGCGGCCTCTATGAATATTGATGACTATAGAATCTATATATGTGTGGATTACAGACTTTTGATTGTATATAATGTAAAATTTACTTATGTTTATAGTTAGTTACTTGACAATTCAGAGAAAATATCAAAAACTGATCATCCGCTAATGTTTGTTCATTAATGTGTCTAGTTAAACATAATTCTAATTAAAAATGTTATTTTTTTTATTCAAGAAAATAATAAAAAAACATTGATAATATTTTTGTTAATGTTTCTTCATCTTTTTTCATAAATAAAATCTTTTGATACTTTGTTGGTTGTTGTTTTTGTTAAACCATCATAAATATACATGTAAGCTCTAAAAACAATTCATTAAACAACAATGACTTGATATTCAACATTTAAATGATGTAGAATTTAATGGCAAATAGAGTAATGGTTTCTTCAATCATTTTTTATACCCCCCGCTTAAAAAGTTGGGGGTATATAGTGATAGGGGTGTCCGTCCGTGTGTCCATCCGTCCTTCCGTTACACCTTAGGGTACCTATCTCTTATCCACAACTCCTCCTAAACCCTTCAATGGTTTTTCATGAAACTTTCACACAAACTTTGTGATATAATGTAAATGTGTACCTCCTATTTAAAAATTTGATCCGATGGATTTTTGGGAGCGGGGGGTATATTTTGTGAGCTTGTGGCTCACAGTTTTTCTAGTTAAACTAAAAATCTTTTCATCTTTTTTTCATAAATAAAATGTTTTGATACCTTTTGTGTTTTTTTAAAAACATTATAAATATAAGCTTTAAAAACGATTCATCAAATAACCATTATCCATGTTTAAACTAAGTAGAATTCCTAGCTTTTTAATGGCAACTACAACCACTGTGGTAGCTCAGTTGGTAGAGTGCTCACTTCGTAAGTGGGAGGTCGTGGGTTCGAACCCTGGCTGGGGTCTGACCCAAGACTTGAATGTGGGTAGTGACTGTTCTTTCGCCAAGCACTCAGCATTACGAAAAAAAAGTCACTGTTCTTTCGGATAGAAACTTAAAAATAAACGAGGTCCCGTGTCACGGTAGGTAGGGCACGTCAAAGAACCCTGCTGTATAATGTCATCAGCGTAACACACAGGCAAAATTTCTGCACTTTTGCCTATAGACGGTCTCGATATAAGTGAAATATTCTTGACTGGACGTTAAACACCATTACTCAAATCAACTCAATGGCAAATAGTCTACAAAGTCCAGTGTGTAGTTAACCACAATTCAAATAAAATATATTAATAATTTTTTTAATTACCATTCCTTAATGTTTTTTAATAAATGAAATCTTTGATACTTTTTTAAATTTTTTTTGTTTGTTGCTTTTTTTAAAGACCATTTGAAACAAAAGCTTCCAAAATGAAATTATGTGTTGTTTTATCAAATTCAACCATTAATAATGCTTTTAGAATTCAATAGTTAAAAGATGTTGGATTATTTGCTGTTCAATGGCAGATAGTGCAGAAAGTCCAGCACCAACTTATTATGAATGATATAATCTTTGATTTGTAACAGATCATTGCACCCAATTCAACCAAAATTATGGCCAATATGTGATCAAATTTCTAGATTCTCAAACATCAGCATTACATATATATTTTTCTCTCTTTTTTGTTAATTATTCCTCATAATTAAATATATATTCAGTGAATATTCTCTCATCAACAAACAATTGTCTTTGTTTCACCTATCAGAGGATGACTTTGGTAAAAATTGTCTACTCTAGTACATTGTTTTCTAATTCAGACCTTAAATTCCCGAATATTCTAGAAATTAACAAAAAATATTACTGTATCAAATGTGCCAGATTTAAGTTAAGGAAAAATCTTAGAATTGATTGTGAAACTGGGGACAGTCTTCTCAATCACTTCTTAGTTATCTTTAATATAATTCTTTACCTATATTTTGACCTCACAATTTAACAACTTATATCTGTCCTGCATGTACAGACCACAGATATAATTGGTTAATTTTCAGAATATTCAGGAATTTAAGGTGTTGGTTGAGTTGAAGATCAGTCAAAACTTGTCACAGCTATAATTTAATTTTGTGGAAACTTTTTACTTGCAGTACCATATAATGTTGCCATAATTTACCAGATTTATATTATGGGAAATCTCAGTTAAGGGATGATTGTGAAACCAATAAATTACCTACCTCGTTAATTGACTTGAGAAGTTTAGCTATTAATTTCCTGACTGTTGATAACTTTGTTGTAGCGGCATCACTCTCCTCTTTTCTTTGGGAAGCTTCTGCCTGGAAATTTCCTACCAACTGAAAATAAAATAAAATATTTTATTTTGATTTTAGTAGGATAAAACACGGAATTAGATTTTACAATTTATATAAGTATGATGTCTCTGTATCCAAGGTTGCCCTTAATATATTTGACATCACATAGTTCCAACTTTCATTCCCAAATTTTATTAAACATGTGACGGGTATAACTAGACAGAAAGTACTTACCCTTTCAGAGCATCTGGCCTTGCCTCACTTCCCTGGTAGAAGTTTACTAAACTAAAATTGCCAATTTTCAAAGTTTTTTTTTACTTTTGATTTTCGGATTGAAGATTGATTGGTAACTGTATATTGCTTTGGATTGGGAAAAATAGGTTTTGTATAACTTATACCTAGTAGTAGTATCAAGTCAATAACCTTTTACTTAAAACATGGATGTCAATGCTTACACGAGGTTTCTTGTACCGACGAGCTGAATATAAACACTTCATCACAGCTTCACAGCGGACTACGTGGCCAAGTGGCCTAAAGCATGTGTTTATGGATCACAGCATCTCTCACTACCTAGGCTCAAATCCCACTCTGGCATACCCTAGTACCCTTGTGTAAGAAAATTTGTCAGTTCCCTTCTGGAGGTCAGTGGTTTCCTCCAGGCACTCTGGTTTTCCCTACAATCCCAAAACTAACTGCCAAGAATCTTGACTGGGGCCAAATACACAACTCTGTTCCACTCCTCTCAAAGTGCAAAACTGTTGGTTTATAGGAGCAGAGATTCCTTCCTCTTCCAAAGAGAATTTTTGGTCAACCTGCTTGCATCAGGTTGGTGATTTCTTCCAGCCTCTCTCCGGGTTTTCTCCAAGATTCCTGAACTGACTGAAATATTCTCGGCAAGATTTCCCTACTCTACATGGTTATTGATAATGGATTCTTTCTTATAGCCTTAATTCTTACCTTTCTTAATCCCTGTTCATAATGGTCGAAGAAATCATCTAATGGAAATGATGCTAATTCCTGTATTGTCATTTGCGATATAGCGTCCTTATCCATAATCCACTGTGGTGGTAGAAAATATCGTAAACATGTTCTGAAATAAATAAATAAATAAATAAATAAATAAATAAATAAATAAATAAATAAATAAATAAATAAATAAACTAGAACTGTCTCTTGAGTGCCAAATACAGATATCTACAAGGGTTAAATGTTTTCCCACGACCTTGACCTTTCTGATATGACCTTGGTTCAAGGTCATGACACACCTTTGGACCAAGAAGATTTTTCAAGTGAAGTTTTATGATAGCTGTCCTAAGCAATTATGAGATATGGCCTGGATACAATTTTACACAGACAGGCGGACAGACAGACAGACATGGTGATTCCTATATACCCAGTTTATTGGGGAGGGGGAGGGGGTGGGGCACTAGTTTGTGGGAGGTATAATAAATAAATGCCCTTTCTCAAACACACCACCTCTATTGCCAAGTGGTCTAAAACACAAGCTTTCAGATAACAGCGCCTCTCTCACTAGGTTTGAATCCGGCTCCAGACAGATTCTAGGATGAATAAGTTTGTCAGTTCGATTACCATAGGTTAGAGGTTTTCTCTTGCTCTTTAGTATCCTCCATCATCCCAGAACAGTCCATCAAAGTACAGTATAACCTCCATTCATCGCCACCATTTGTCAAATTTTGGCGTTATAAAGGGGTTTGGCGATAAACTGAGGGAGGCTCATAAAGAAAAACATAAACAAAATGGATTTTGGGACTTCAAAATAGTGTGGCGATAAGCGAGGTGGCAAAGTTATCAAGGGGCATTATAACGAGGTTTTACTGTATAAGTAAAAGAATCTTGACTTGGGCGTAGAACTCCATTACTAAACTCCACTCTACATAAATAAACAACAACACAAATTGGGACCACTGATTTTAAAGTCTTGACTTTGGAAGGACACTATAGTTTATCCTTACACCATTTACACTAGTACAGAATTATACATACATACCTATAACCATTGGCTATTTCTTCTGTAATTTGACTGGATGGAGCTGGGGTGACAGGTGTGGTTGTAGATGATGATGGGGCTTCAGCAGCTGTGTCGTGAGATGATATGGAGGCTGGTGAAGGGGGACCTGGTATTGGAGATTCTGGAATTGGCTGACCGCTCTTTAATCTTATATCTGGACCACTTTTTTCAAACCTGAAATATAAAAATTATTTCAAACACTTTATTTACAGAAACACAAAACTTGAGTAACTTATCCTATCTTAGTACAATCAAACCTGTCTATAAAGACCACAAGTTGTCTTGCTTAACATCGCATCAGCAATTTTTCAACTACTCGCGACAAGAACTATTTTATTAATATCTATGGATAAATGTATTAATCTATGAACAATTTTGTGTATGCATGTGAAGTGTGAGTGTGTTGAATAGTCTGCCTTGTACTAGTGCGCTCAGGAGGACTTTTAAGATGCTAATTCACAGAGTCAGTACCCCGCGTACCACTCCTCCAGTTCATTATACTGATACCAGGTTAACCTGTAAAGGCCAATGGCAAGGAAAATTAGCTTTTTCACATGCGGTCTAAGCGGGATTTGAACTCACAGCGGTGAAAGACCCTGGATTTGTAGACTGCTGTCTTAACCCAGAACTCAAACTCACAGTGGTGAGAGACCCTGGATTTGTAGACTGCTGTCTTAACACAGAACTCAAACTCACAGTGGTGAGAGACCCTGGATTTGTAGACTGCTGTCTTAACACAGAACTCAAACTCACAGTGGTGAGAGACCCTGGATTTGTAGACTGCTGTCTTAACACAGAACTCAAACTCACAGTGGTGAGAGACCCTGGATTTGTAGACTGCTGTCTTAACACAGAACTCAAACTCACAGTGGTGAGAGACCCTGGATTTGTAGACTGCTGTCTTAACACAGAACTCAAACTCACAGTGGTGAGAGACCCTGGATTTGTAGACTGCTGTCTTAACACAGAACTCAAACTCACAGTGGTGAGAGACCCTGGATTTGTAGACTGCTGTCTTAACACAGAACACAAACTCACAGTGGTGAGAGACCCTGGATTTGTAGACTGACGTCTTAACCCAGAACACAAACTCACAGTGGTGAGAGACCCTGGATTTGTAGACTGACGTCTTAACCCAGAACACAAACTCACAGTGGTGAGAGACCCTGGATTTGTAGACTGCTGTCTTAACCCAGAACACAAACTCACAGTGGTGAGAGACCCTGGATTTGTAGACTGCTGTCTTAACACAGAACACAAACTCACAGTGGTGAGAGACCCTGGATTTGTAGACTGCTGTCTTAACCCAGAACACAAACTCACAGTGGTGAGAGACCCTGGATTTGTAGACTGCTGTCTTAACCCAGAACACAAACTCACAGTGGTGAGAGACCCTGGATTTGTAGACTGACGTCTTAACCAGGGCCCCACAAACGCCGATAAGGTCATTCGGCGGTAAAAATCACCGCTAAAAAAAAAAAATTCATTCATAACAAATGAATTCTACTTTCAGATGCTTCCTTTCTTTCTTCATTTTATTCATGAAAAACTTTATTCATCCCAACAGTCACCACAAAGTCGGGAAAGACTACAGCCATGCGCTTTGTTTACTTTCTGTCACTATCATGATTATGTCCCTTTAATACATGTTTATTCAAAGCAGAGTGGATAACGACTATTTGTCGGGTTAAAGTAAAAAAAACATATGGCTGTCACATGTTTTACTGCTTACAAGGTCTTAATCATTAAAACCTGGGTTTATTTAGAAGAATATTAAAGAGATCATGATTTTATTATCGTCATACAGCATTCCTATGAATAAGGAATATATAATAAGGTAATTTTGTTCATCTGCCTTGTGCAATACACATCGTTTGCCTACAGTAGCTCTGTTCCAGAACAGATGGAGATTTTCTTTTTTGTGCCAAATATTCAAATAGGATTCGAATAACAGCCAACTAATATTCAAATGCCTAATTTGGTATTCTTTTCAGCTCTTTTGTTTCACCTCGCTGTTTGAATCATCTTAAAACATGAAACAAGGCATAAATAAAACTGAGGCCTCGTAAGGTATTTTGTTTACACAGTTTGTTGAACACACGTGGTCTCGGTAATAATTAAGTGATTAGAGGATTAACTCTGGTGCTGATTATTCACAGGCAATGATTAATTAATTATCACACCGATTGTACACCTGTGGGACACGTGGCTTCATCTTAAAGTCTTGTGTGATTTCTCGATCGTGAACTACAGTAATCTTAATTAACAAGACAAAATTTAGAAGGTTTATAGGGGGAAAAACCGAATGACCGAATTTCAATTCGGCGTTTTATTTGCCAATTCGGTGATTTTTAGCCGATTTTGGCGAATTGTGGGGCCCTGGTCTTAACCCAGAACACAAACTCACAGTGGTGAGAGACCCTGGATTTGTAGACTGCTGTCTTAACCCAGAACACAAACTCACAGTGGTGAGAGACCCTGGATTTGTAGACTGCTGTCTTAACACAGAACTCAAACTCACAGTGGTGAGAGACCCTGGATTTGTAGACTGCTGTCTTAACCCAGAACACAAACTCACAGTGGTGAGAGACCCTGGATTTGTAGACTGCTGTCTTAACCCAGAACACAAACTCACAGTGGTGAGAGACCCTGGATTTGTAGACTGCTGTCTTAACCCAGAACTCAAACTCACAGTGGTGAGAGACCCTGGATTTGTAGACTGACGTCTTATCTACTAGGCCACCAATGCCTTTCACAATAAATAAGGAATAATAACAGTATACAAATTGAAGCATATAGACATAAACATTATACTTTACACTAAGTTAGTATACAAGAGATGGAGCTATCAAAAAGGAAATGGCGATGGATAGGACACACACTGCGAAGGCCAACAAATTCAATTACAAGACAAGCACTGCAGTGGAATCCTCAAGGGAAAAGAAAAGTTGGAAGGCCAAGAAACACCTGGCAGAGAAACCTGCATACAGAAATGGACAGAGGGATACAAATGGCAAGACCTGGGCAGATTAGCACAGAATAGAACCAGATGGAGGAGTGTTGTCAGTGGCCTATGTACCTCCCTGGTACCACAGGCATAAATAAGTAAGTAAGTATACAAGCACCAGTTTCACAATCATTTTTTAACCTAAGTTAAACTTAAAATAAAATCTAATTTTTTAAAACAGAAAGGGAGACCCTCTTCACTCATCAATGGCAAAACATTATCATTACTAGAGAACCTTAATAAAGGTGATTTCAACCAGCTTCAGTTAATATAATATTCATTATATAGCAAAACAACATTGACCTGTCCACTTGCCCTTTTATTACAAATATCCATATAAAAGGATTCTCCCAATACATGGGTAGTGTTAGGATTCACAGCTAATACATAAACAATGAATGTTTCCCATGATGTTGATGAAATGTCCACCTGTGTTCCCTTCATTTAAATGTGCTATGTTTCCATTCCTGGTAGCCAAAATCACCATTGGCTACTAATTTCTGAGAAATTCTTTCAAAAAGTAACCTATTTTAGCAAATTTGTGGAAAAATACTTTAAAAAGGACTATATTTTGAGAAATTTTGGAAATTTGGCTGCTAATTATTTCAAATTTGTGGAAACCTAAAATGTGCTGGTCCATAATTATAAATATTTAAATTAAAAGTCAAACAGACAGGTCATTGTTGTTTGCCTATACCACTTGTGATGTTTATTTCAATCAAAGATGACCAGATAATTACAACACAATGACCACTAGAAAATACTGACCATTTATAATCTCTGACCACTAGAAAATACTGACCTCTGATAAAGTCACAAATAAAAGCTCTAACATTTAAACCCAATAAAATGACCACAATACTTTTACCTTTATGACCACTGGTCAAGCAGTTTGACCATAACACACAATTTCATGGTCATTTTACTGAAATATAATACTACACTTATAAATTAGAATTTATTCGCTTCAAACAAATTTATAGTGAGTATTATAAACCATACAGTTATTTGTTAGTGAAAGGTACAGCAGCACAATACAGGGGGTCAAAATTATGTTTTGTAAATGTAAGGTCCAGGACCTTTTGAGTTTAATTTTTGGCAAGTCCCACATAAAGCCCAGTGTCAACACTGAAATAAGGTTTATGTGCAACTGTATCATCATATAGAAAAGGTAGGATTATCCTGGTAAAATGGCAGGTCCATTGAACTTGATCAGTGTAAATATCAAGGGTCCTCAATGTAAAATCAGTAGGTCCAAGACCTCAGACCCAGGGTATTTTGAACCCCTGCAATAACTAGGTTTCAATAAATTAAAAATTATTAGTATTCATATTTTACTTTTAAAACCTTGTTAAAATAGGTTACTTTTGGGGAAAAAATCAGAAATAAGTAGCCAATGACAATTTGGGTGCCAGGAATAGAAACATGGCAATAATGACCAATACCACAAAATGACTATTACACAGCTGGTCAGTTTCAATGGAAAGCATATACATGTGTAATATTAACATAGTAGTGAAATTCTAGTAAGAGAAAAATTATAAATTATCATGTTTTTTGTTGTTGTTGTCCATTGTGTACCTGTGACTATACAGGATGTCCTGTTAAGTGATCAATTAACCATGGACAATGTGATAATACAGTAATCTTACTGATCAGATGGTAGAGGAAGTGGTCAAGATTACTGACCAGATAGAGTTGACCGTTACATAAGCCATGTTGAATAGATCACAATACTTATTACATATACCACTGATATATAGTGTTTGAATTTAATTTTACTGTCTACACTCTCACCACAAAATGACAATAATGTTACCACATAAAAATTGATGAACAGAAATTTTCTGTTTTATAAGTACATGTATATTATTATTATTATTTATAGTTCATCATTTCATTTCACTTTCAACATTTTCACAACTTGAAAAAGATGTTGTTACACAAAAACCAATGGACAGAAATTTTCTGTATCTTACATACCAATTATTTTTGACAAATTATGGTAAATAAGGGAAATAACGAAATTTAAAGAATTGAATAAATAAATAAATAAATAAATAAATAAATAAATAAATAAATAAATAAATAAATAAACCCCAAAGACCATAATATTAAAAGTTTTAATGTCCAGTAAGGTCACAAATGTTGATAAAAAATTCAACTAGGAAATCTGTGATCAAAATGAATATTTTGAAAATGTCAAAAAATATAAACAGAGTTGGTAATTGTTTGTTAAAAAAACAGAACAAGCACAATGAAACAAAGAACAGAGAATTGTAGTTTATATTATATTCACTTCAATTGTTTTGGAGGACTAGAATAAAATAAAGAGTTTACATACGACGGACGAAGATAGATGGTAACAGCTAAACTGTGCCTTTGGTTCAGGTAAAAAAAAATACTATGCAAGTAAATTAAGTGCTAAACCACAAGTGATAGATAAAATTTTATAATGATGGTTAGTATCACTGTATGACCTTATAAGGCGGGGACACAAATAAGGTCGTCCTTCTACCAACTCAGTTTGAAATTAACATGTCTAACATGTTATCAAAATGTTCAAAAAATAATTGTAACATGTGGTTCAAACATAATGATAAAAGATGGACACACAAATAGCTACTCTTAATAACCCATAATTACCTTGACCAATGGTCAAGCTGGCTGTATCTATATTAAAAAATAACACCATGGTCATCATGTTCAGGTATTCAATATTTTCCATTCAAACAGGTAGGTGTCACTTAAATCACCGTGAACAATATTTATAAATGCAATCAACAAGACTCCCCAGGGTGGTAGCACACGCCAGCGATTATCTGACCCGTGGTCTCTTCTTAGGTTTAATTAAAATTTAACGAGTCTTTGGAGGGATAAGTACGAATGCCATTATAATAATGATACAATTATTTCATAAAGATGTGTAACATTTTGCTGGATATACAGTCACCAAGAATGCGATCAGCATGACAACTACTGAGTTTTAAAATTAAATTTTTTTCTAGATCTGACATCAGGAGCTATGACACAATCTGTGTAGTCCCCAAGACTGCTATAACTCTGACCACACACATACAAAATACAGAGGATTAAAATTACCTACTGTCAAATAAATTTATTTTGAAACTGAGAAAATATTGACCTTATGTCCCTAAATAATTCTGTAAAATTACATTTTTTACATATTTAAAATTTGAATTTTTACAAAGATATCCATTTTTCAAAATTTTATTTAAAACATTAAAAAGTTACTACCGTAAGTCAACCAGTTAATCTGTGTTTAACTGAAAACCCTGTCTTAACTGGCCTTAAGTTTTAGGATACACTACTGACACTGGCTGTTAAGTTATTCTATGTAAAATGAAAACCTGTTCAAGCCAAACAAAATTTTTATGTCCAGGAGGTGTTCAAGTTAAACAGGTTCCTGTATCATACTCTCAACTACATCTATGATCTTCCAATTTGAATACATTACATTTCTTAAGATTTCAGATTTTCTATTGCATTTCTTGTTTTTACATTTCAAAAGAGAGAGAGAGAGAGAGAGAGAGAGAGAGAGAGAGAGAGAGAGCAAGAGAGAGCACACAACATTTACCAATATCAACATTTCCATAACAATGTGCTATATGCACATAAACATTTCTATGGAATAATAATTAAAATTTCATCAGTGCCAATGGTCTTCATAGAGAGAGAGAGAGAGAGAGAGAGAGAGAGAGAGAGAGCACACAACATTTACCAATATCAACATTTCCATAACAATGTGCTATATGCACATAAACATTTCTATGGAATAATAATTAAAATTTCATCAGTGTCAATGGTCTTCATAATTTCCTTTGACAAATCACCAAACTCTCTGTTACTTAAGTGAGATGATATTCCCAGAGCTGAAGATTCAATTTAGTTCTTAGATACTTAAATGTATTGATACTATAGCAATTAGATTTGCCAAGGTCTCGCTGAATATATAAAAGGTTATTGTCCATTAGTTTCCAGGCATAATGTCTACGGAGACCGTCTCTCAGAGACTTCGTAGAAACATTATCGATAAAGACAGCGTATATCATTGTCTTAATCTGTAATTAATTAAATAATATGTCTTGGAAATTTGTATTCAAATTTCCATATTGAAATAATATCAAATGAATTCTTTACTTTTACTTTCAATTATAATATTTCCAGTTATTCTTTTGTAAATTTTTGGACAATGCAACTCAAGTTTTGTTTTCTGTGTTTGTCCTAATGTCTTCACCAAGACAAACTTACAATTCGGGATTGTGGATAAAATTTGGCTTCTGAAAGTTATTCTAAAGATGGAGAACATTTTTTATTTTCTTCACTAAGACAAACTTGTATTTCAGGGTTGGATCTGGGCTTAACAAAAGCCACTAATGGTGGCGATATTATTTGGCTTCTAATGGTTTTGATGACATGAAAAAAATTCCTTTTCTTCACTAAACTTAAACTTCATGACTGGATCTGGCAAGGGTTTCAAATTTCCTGGGTTATTTTCATCACTGGGGAAAAGTTTGTGTGAATCAATATAATAGACATGAATTAGAAGATTTTGAAATTTACAAACTGACAATACTGCTAGCAACAAAATAACTGAAACAAGAATGAACTTAATGTTGCAATTAAAAGATTCTTTGGGATAATTTTTTTTTTTATAAAACTAGCCTAGTGCAAATAGTTTAATAAATCCAATATTATTATAAACACAAATTCTATTTTTAATTGTACACTGACAAAAAATGGGAAGAGTATGTGACCTATCCAAGCTAGGGCAAGTCAAAAACCAAAGAAAATCCCACAATAATGTAACATCTACATAATTCAACATGCCTATAATATGCAACTGAAAGAATTTTTCAACCTTTACAAAAATCCCAAAGGACAGATGTGGAGTTTGGTAATGTTTGGTTTTATTTCCCTTACAACCAAGTCAAGATTCTTCCAATGATATTGAGGCAGTCAGTTCTGAGATGGCAGAGAAACCAGAGTGCCGAAAAAACTTTGTGACAAACTTTCTTACATAAAAAATAACCCTTTTACAATTGAATTATATACTGTATATTGCTTTATTTTCATGGTGTCAAATTTTCGCGGTTTGACGGTGACTAGTGTATTCGAGGTGTCAAATTTTCGCGGTCTTATCTGATTAAAGGAAAACGACTCTAGGAAGATTAATGGGCTGGCAATTTCAGTGTATATTCGCTGTGGTTTTATTTTTGCGGGAATACACTTGACTGCAAATATAGCGAAAATAAAACCACAGCGAAATATAAGCATTATACAGTAGATTAGCCAAAACCTTTCTTAAAAGTTACAGTAGATTAACAAGCAAGTACAAAACGACAAGATGCATCATCATTGTTACTTAATATGTTTACAATTTAATTGTTAGTCATTAATACTGTTTGTTTGGTTTTTGATTAATGGTCGTCTTAAATTCTGAAATCAATATTTTTTGAATTTGTGTTTTAAATAATTATCATTTATTGTATTGGTGCCAATTACATTAATGCACAGAGTAACAGTTGAAAAGTTGAAGGCAATCCTCACGGTATAAGTAAGATGTCTTGTGTCCAAAGTCGAGTAATGGTGTTTAATGTCCCAGTCAAGAATATTTCACTTATATTGAGACGTTGCCAGCTATAGGGAAAGGTGCAGAAATTTTGCCTGTGGGTTGTTATTGATATATCAGACGTCCCATAGTTACACGTTCCTTTCATTCTCAATATTGATAACACATGTAACAGATGTAGCTAGATAATCTGGAGGTGCTTACCTTTCCGAAGCACCTGGTCTCATTTGACTGGTGGAATTCACATGTTTCACTTATTACCCAGTTTCAAAATTTTTGCTGTTTTATGATTGTGATTTGAACAAGGGCCAGTATGTTTGTCTTTGATTTTAAAATTGTTAGCACTACTGTTAAATATATTTTAATCTTAAAACTAACAAACATGACTAAAGTTTCCCAATTTGATCACATAAATTCCCAAATTCCCGTGATATACTATAGATATTGTCACAATATAACATCTAAGTTATTGCAAGCATGTCAATTTACTGTATTTCAGAACTACAAATTTTACCAACTTAAAAAGCAAAAGCAGAAGTTAGTTTTTGAAAAATGAACAGAATCACTAAGCATACATGTACTTCATTGGTTAATAGCATTTAACATGAAATACATGTATACTTCTTGAAAAAAAAACCAAATAATTAAATGGTTAAAACAACTTTCTAAGTATGTGGACAAACATAAATAAAGCCATCAAAACCACTTTTTAAAAATGTCCGTTACACAAATTAACTCTCAATCAAAGTGCATCTTGGGAAATAAAATTCAAATGCATAAATCACATATTTATGGTTAAAACTGTACAAAAGAACAAACATAACAGCAGAAAATCCATTTACTCAAGAAATATGAAACATCCTCGTAGTCAGTAAGAAGGATGTTTATTGATGTCAGTAATCCTAATAGCTCCGTAGAGATTTGGCTAATTTTTCGTAGAACCCATAAAAGCATATTGAATTCTGAAGCTCAAAATTTTCTTCTTCACAAGGCAAGTTTTTCTCATAAATAGTTAATTTCTTAGCAAGAAATAAATTTGTAATTCCCAGAAGTCGGAGAAACTTGCAAGAATACACAATAAGATAAAACCTAGCTGTTATATCTTACAGGGACCGCTATAATAACACCACTATGAGCAATCCGCAATGAGAGAAAATTAACAAGAAAGGTGCCACTTTGAAGCGAAAAACTAATCGTTGACAAGGTTTTTTTTACTTTCTATGTACGATGAATTGTTTTTTTCTTGTAGATAAATGAGATTATTTGTACAATCAACGATGAACAAATCCCCGCGATTTTCACCTAGTGTCACAACAAAAAACTAAATAAACACTAACTGTAACTGTCGCTGAGCAATAAAATAAAAGACATGACTATAAAACAAAGCTTATAACATGGTTTACTGAAAACTTACAGGAAATCAAAATCAGTGAGAAAGCAACTTCTGATGTACAGCATGAATATGTCCTTTAATTTGTAATGAGGATTGATTAAATGGAATTTTATGTCTCAGCGAAAAATATTTCATTTATATTGAGACATCACCAGCAAAAGATAAAGAGGCAGAAATTTGAGAACCAACTTCATATATACAGCATGAATATGTCCTTTAATTTGTAATGAAGGTTGACTAAATGGAATTTTATGTCTCTGTGAAAAATATTTCACTTATATTGAGACATCACCAGCAATAGATAAAGAGGCAGAAATTTGAGAACCAACTTCATATATGCAGCACGAATATGTCCTTTAATTTGTAATGAGGATTGATTAAATGGAATTTTATGTCCCAGTCAAGAATATTTCACTTATATTGAGACATCACCAGCAATAGATAAAGAGGCAGAAATTTGAGAACCAACTTCATATATACAGCATGAATATGTCCTTTAATTTGTAATGAAGGTTGACTAAATGGAATTTTATGTCCCAGTCAAGAATATTTCACTTATATTGAGACATCACCAGCAATAGATAAAGAGAGAGAAATTTGAGAACCAACTGCATATATATACACCACAATTATGTTCATTAATTTGTAATGAGGATTGATTGATTAAATGGGGTTTTATGTCTTGGTCACGAATATTTCTTTTATATTGAGAAATCACAGCTATAGATGAAGAGGGAAAATTTGGCATTTAGTGTGTTCAGGACAATAAGCTGGGAGGAATTTTTAGCATGCCAAACCTACTATGATACAGTGCATCATTATGAAGGTCTCATCCCAAGATACCATGATGTTTGAAGTTGTATTAAAAATATTGTCCTTAATAAGAAGTCAAATTGGGTCTGTATCACTCAACCCTGGATATATTTGATGTCACATAGTTCCATGTTCCTTTCACTCAATTTTGATTACACACAGGGCGGGTGCAGCTATCTTAACAGAAGCTTACCCTTCCAGAGCACCTGACCTCACTTCCCTGGTGGAAGTTCACATGTTAACCTAACTTGTCAGTTTCAAAGTTTTTACTTTGGTTCTGGGTTGTGTTTTAGACATGGGTTGGTATGTACAGTCATGCATTTATTAATTTTTTTACGTCATTTTTTAAAATTTATTTTCCTTTTTTATAGTTATGTTTTTTTAAATTATTTCATTTTTTTTAAAAATTTATTTTCCTTTTTTATAGTTATGGTAACCATCTTGAATTTTTTGTTGGACTAACTTCAATAAATTGGTACATAAATAAACCTGTATGGCATTTAATGGTGTTTGCTATTTATAGTAATGGCATCCATCTTGAATTTTAGGGAGGCACATTACATACAATTCTTGTTCTTTATCACCCAAGTACCTCTCATTCTAAATTGTATAAATTGGCTCAGTACTTTCAGAATAGATTTTCCAAGATTTAGGATAAAAATTACAGCTTATTTGCATATTGCATAAATATGTAGAAAAAAAAAGTTTAACAGTGATTTTGTTACGGTTGTTAAAAAACTACCTTCTACCTTTCAAATTTTGAAATTTACATTTTTTTTTCATAAATTTGCAATTTTGAAGTTTTGACACAAAAAATCAACTATATGACATGCTTGTAAAATATATAACTAGAATACTCATTGGTAAAACGCTATATCTGAAAATTTTGAGGGTCAAGACAGCATTCGACAAAATCTTTTAATTTGTGTTAACTTGTGTAGCTTGTTTATCATGGTGGCTTTAGGAATTTTCGTAGCCTAATTGGGAAACAATCTTTTTTCCGTAGTAATTTTAGAGAAACAAAATCACTGTTTAAAGATTTATAATGTAAGGCGACCGTGGCCAGCCTATAAAGATTATCCACAAGACCTAAGAAATTGGTGGTTTATAGACATTTGGTCTAGTATATACAGTCAAAAAACCTGTCTATAAAGGCCACCAAAGAAAACCAGTAAAAGTAGTCTTTACATACAGGTTCAAATAATATGAATAAAGCATAACTGGGATACAATTCTACTGGCCTTTATAAGCAGGTGGCCCTTATATAGAGGTGGCCTTTAAAGGTTGGAATGTAGTTGTTTTGGTTGAAATATTCAGCAAAGGGACGGAACACCTGCCTTGATGGACAAGTGGTTGCAATAGCAACATTAACTGTATAAACAGATGGTCTTCATATAGAGGTGGTTGCCATTTTGTTTTATGGACATGTGGTTATTATACAGAGGTGATTGTTATAGCAGGTTTAGCTATATGGACAGTTGGTCTTTATATAGGGGTGATTGTAATAACAGGTTTACAGAAGGTCTTTATATAGGGGTGATTGTAATAACAGGTTTACAGAAGGTCTTTATATAGGGGTGATTGTAATAACAGGTTTACAGAAGGTCTTTATATAGGGGTGATTGTAATAACAGGTTTACAGAAGGTCTTTATATAGGGGTGATTGTAATAACAGGTTTACAGAAGGTCTTTATATAGGGGTGATTGTAATAACAGGTTTACAGAAGGTCTTTATATAGAGGTGATTGTAATAACAGGTTTACAGAAGGTCTTTATATAGGGGTGATTGTAATAACAGGTTTACAGAAGGTCTTTATATAGAGGTGATTGTAATAACAGGTTTACAGAAGGTCTTTATATAGGGGTGATTGTAATAACAGGTTTACAGAAGGTCTTTATATAGGGGTGATTGTAATAACAGGTTTACAGAAGGTCTTAATATAGGGGTGATTGTAATAACAGGTTTACAGAAGGTCTTTATATAGGGGTGATTGTAATAACAGGTTTACAGAAGGTCTTTATATAGAGGTGATTGTAATAACAGGTTTACAGAAGGTCTTTATATAGGGGTGATTGTAATAACAGGTTTACAGAAGGTCTTTATATAGGGGTGATTGTAATAACAGGTTTACAGAAGGTCTTAATATAGGGGTGATTGTAATAACAGGTTTACAGAAGGTCTTTATATAGGGGTGATTGTAATAACAGGTTTACAGAAGGTCTTTATATAGGGGTGATTGTAATAACAGGTTTACAGAAGGTCTTTATATAGGGGTGATTGTAATAACAGGTTTACAGAAGGTCTTTATATAGGGGTGATTGTAATAACAGGTTTACAGAAGGTCTTTATATAGGGGTGATTGTAATAACAGGTTTACAGAAGGTCTTAATATATATATCAAGGTGGGTGGTATAACAAATTTATAAACAGGTGGTCTTGATATTGGTGGCTGTTATAGCATGTTTTTCTGCATAGAACAGGTGGTTGCTATAACAAGTTTTAATGTATAGCCAGGTGGTTTTTATACAGTGGTGATTGCTATAACAGGCTTTACTGTATAGACAGGCGGTTTAAGTGTATATTAAGTTTTCACTTACCATTTATCATATTTATCTTTTGGATTGTGATCAAATTTTATCTTCCATTTACCATCTATAGATCCTACTTTAACTACAACACCGGAATACCTGAATAAAACAACATCAGAAAAAATTAAGTAAATTTGACACAGGGAAGAAAAATGTTAACATAACAAAGAAAGTTTAAAGCCACCCGAAAATCAGACAGACACAACATAGAACCAGAAAATATGACAAATACAGACAGCAGAGAACCAGAAAATCTGACAGATACAGACAGCAAAGAACCAGAAAATCAGACAGACACAGCATAGAACCAGAAAATCTGACAAATACAGCAGAGAAAAAGCAAAATACCAGAAAATCTGACACATACAGCAGAAAAATATCAAAGTACCAGAAAACCTGACACATACAGCAGAGAAATATCAAAGTACCAGAAAACCTGACACATACAGCAGAGAAATATCAAAGAACCAGAAAACCTGACACATACAGCAGATTTATTAAATGGGTTTTACATCCAAGTCAATAATATTTCACTTGTATCCAGACATCACCAGCTATAGGTTAATAAGAAGTAGATTTTTACCTTTGCCGTGCACTCGGGCAATGTGTAGGGAGGGTTATTTTACACCCCATGCCTACCATGACACTGGGCATCCCCGCCACATTGGCTACAAAATTCTCTTTCAAAGGACCCAATGACATTCAGTTCTGAATGTCGAGTGCTTGGCAAAGACATTCATAGTCATTAGTTCAAGTCTTGGTTTACCTGGCCTGTGTTTGAACTCCAACCTACCACACATATGGAGTGAGTCACTCTTATTGACTGAGCTACCGTAGTGTTTACAAATATATAGTAGAGAAAAATCAAAGCAACTAAATACTTGAAACATACAAACAAAGAACATTTGCTGGAGTTTGTATACCACAAATAGCACTATAATTAAATCAGATTAACCTGGATTTAACTAGACCAATGTCGAGGAAGGGCCCCGCAAACAAAATGGACAGACAGACAAGGGATTACTACAGATACCGCGTGAGAACCGTAAGGTAAGGACTATCAAAAGCAAGTTTCATCAAAATCCCACCATTCCTTCAGAAGATAACATGCTTAAAAATTCAGCAAATCACATAGTATGCAGGCTCATTAAATATGCATGGGATTTGTTGAACACCAAATTTAGTGAGGGACTTATGTACCAAGAATCACAAGCAAGTTTCATCAAAATTCCACCATTCCTTCTAAAGGTATCATGCGGAAAACATTCAGCCAATCAGATTGCAGCAGCCTCATTAAATATGCACAGAATTTGTCGAACATCGAACTTGAGTGAAAGACTTATGTACTAAGTATCACAAGCAAGTTTCATCGAAATCCCACCATTCCTTCCTAAGATATCATGCAGAAAACATTCAGCCAATCAGATTGCATCAGCCTCATTAAATATGCACAGAATTTGTCGAACATCGAACTTGAGCGAGGGACTTATGTACCAATAATCACAAACAAATTTCATAAAAATTCCATCATTCCTTCTCAAGATATCGTGCGGAAAGCGAAACGAACAGACAGACAAACGGATGGATGGACAGACGGATGGACAAGGTGATTACTATAGGGCATCCGCATATATGCGGGGCCCTAATAAAAATACAACAAAATCTGTATATAAAGCTCACTCTTGAAGTAAAAAACATTACCAAATGAAACACTAGATCTTGGCTAAGTAAGATTTCAGAGGTTGTGAGTGCATACGCCTTTACATGTACATAGGTAACAAACCGTGGGGCAGTGTGGCCCAAGGGAAATAATCCAATCCAGTTTTTGTATGAAACAATTTTATCAGAAATAGGGTAAATGCAATAAAAGTCTGGTATACAACTGAATATGTGAGAGTGCTTACCATGGCGACTCATAAATTATAGGGTTGTGGGATACCAGCCAGGATTCGTGGCATGTCCTATACAATAGTTTAATTTAACATAACATCAGTCTCCCAGCCAGTTAATTTTTAACAATTTAATCTTTAAGGGTCTCACTGTAGTAAATTAGCAAGTATGGTAGTTTTGAGTGTTTACAATTGTCATCAATACACAATCTCTCAAGGATCTTACAAGGACAAACTTCTGGGCCCCAAGTTAGATCCCATTTCCAATGCATTAAGGAATCCGTGTTTTCATAATGATTATCTTTATATTTTCATAATTATGATTTTTGTCTTTTGAGTTAGGATAAACAAGCAAATTCAGTGAATAATGATACCCTGCCAGTATTTACTTTTTTTGTGACTTGCACTTATGTTAAAAGGGCCATAACTCCTAGGAAAATGAACAAACCAACACAGGTTAATGATATGCACACCTACTATCATGTTGACGCTTTGCACCAAGTAAAAATAGTGCTCCATAGTTTTGAAGAAATACTACAAGAAGTATTTGGACAGATGGAAAGACCAAGTTGGAATTTACTACTAGTACCCCTTTCTATCGTGGAAGCGCATGGCCTAGTGGTTAAGGCATTGGACTCATGATTCGAAGGTGGTGGGTTCAATCCCTGGACTGGGCGATGTGTTGTGTCCTTGAGCCAGACACTTAATTTCACGTTGTTCCAGTTCACTCAGCTGAAAAATAAATGAGTACCAGCAAAAATGCTGGGGGTTAACCCTGCGATGGACCGGCGTCCCATTCAGGGGAGAGTCTTGTACTCTCAGTCGCTTAACGCCACCGAAACCGGGATAAGCTCCGGCCTGATGGGCCTAATGGCTCAGGACAGACTTTAACCCCTTTCTATCAAAAGGCAGTGGATAAAAGAGATAAGAGACATGTGTTTAATCCCCACAGTATTAGTATACAAAATGTGATACAATTTATTTATTGTATTAATCAGAGTAATACTTACCATTTATTATTAACTAAAGCTTCAACTTTGGTTCCTGTTTCACCTACAATGAAAATAATTAATATTAATTAATATCATTGATGTTTGTGTTTAGTTTCATTGTAGGTAAGTATTAATATTAATTAATATCATTGATGTTTGTGTTTAGTTTCATTACAGGTAAGCATTATTATAAGTTAAAGAAAATCATTTACAAATTTATTATCTAATTTAAATGATACATTCTCATTGTTTATTTGACAAAATAAGATTTAAAAAGAACTAAAAAATATTAAAAAATCCCAGACATTTTGAATGATTTGACTCATATTTGACTATTTCATGCATCAATCATAAAGTTCTGCTCAAAAATTGTCCAAAACTCATTGTCCTACAGCTAACAATGATGTGACTCATATTTGTCGGGGATTTTATAGTATTTTTCAGTACTTTTTATAATTTAAAAGATATAGAATATTATAATAAAGAAAATTGGTCTTCCACAAACAACATGGCGAAGAATAACAGAGACTGTAAAAGAATAAATAGCAAGTTGATTTTCTATTTGGATATTATGTATGGTGACTATTGGTCACAGTCAAACCTGTCTATAAAGGCCACCAAAGGAAACCAGTAACAATAGCTTTTATGGACAGGTATCACTTTTATAAAGGTTCAAATTGCATGAAGAAAGAGCAGTTAAGATAAAATTTTACTGGCCTTTAAAAGCACATAGACTTTTATATAAAGAGGTGACCTTTTGGACAGATTTGACTGTGTCAAAATTTTTTCACTTCAACCCATTTTGAGTAACCTTAATATTGTGATCTGACTACAATTTCTATTTGTTTAAAATACAACATTGTTGATAAAAGGTAGACAACTCTTACCATTGCTATCAGCATCATTATAAGAGACTCTGCTTGGTTCAACGTCCATGGTAGTATCCGTGGAGATGGCCATTTCATCATCTTCTGTTGATGACTAATAAGATAAATCAAAATAATTTATAAAATTATATTTACTGTACTGAAATACAACATAATTTATACTCTGAGCAAGTCTGGGGGATGCCATTTCTGTTATGAAATTGAAAATGCTGCTAGATAAAACCAGAAAAACTAAAAGCTGCATATAGGGCAAACAATGGAAAATGTGGAACAGTGAAAATGGCCGACCTCATTTTGGGAATTTCTACACAAACATTAAGAGGTACTGATCATGTGGTACAGCGGTGAACTCCATTTAAATATGTTTTTAGATATATTTGGTATTACAGACACAATTTTATCCATTTATTAACAAAATGTAACGTCAGATCATACCTCAGCTTTGGCATCGATAGATGAGGATTTGTTTCTTTTCACCGGGGTTTCATTATCAGAGTCTAACGACGAGGCTCTTCGTTTTGTTGTTGTAGTTTCTGTTTTCTGATTCACTTCAGTTTTGTCTTCATCTGTGGACTGAAAAGATAACTCAACTATGTTAAACAATTCTGTTCTATAAAGGGTCTGCTGAGGTGGTAAAGTGGTTAAAATGTTGGGCCTGGAAAAACAAGGTGCATCACTGCTGTGAGTTTGACCCTGGGCAGACTGCAAGTGAAAAATGGGTTTTTCTTAGGCCTCTACTGGTTAGTTTGGAACCAGTGTAATTGACGGATAGCCGGCCATGCCCATGACATCACAGACACTAGTACGTTATTAGTTGCCATGACGCTGCTTTGGTGCCGTGATGGCGGCCAGTGTCAGAACATAAAAGGTATGACCGGTGATACGTCAATTGACTGAGTTGTCTACCATGTTTATCCAAGTCAATACGGCAAGTTTACTTGCACGCTAAAGATCACATTAGTACAAAGCTGAGCAAATCGACACACGAACTTGTGTTAAGATCGATCCTTGAGATTAATGAAGGAACATTCATTCTTCAGAAACTAGCTGAAAAGACTTGTTCTTTAAGAAGTGCTACTTTTGTTTAGCATATATGGTTGAAGATGATATAAATAGGGAAATTATTTATTTTTCTTTATGACTGAAAAATCTAACATTTTTGCCATGTAATACTAAAATGAATTTTACACCAGCAACAGTGTTCTGGACATTGATAATATTCATCGAAGTTGATAAATCTCTGTCTTACATTCTTATTGGTGTGGGATTCTTTATCTCACACATTTGTAACATAAAAACCCGATTTGTAAACAAAAATTTCCATCAAATGTTTAGGTTTCACACCACCATCTATGAGTTCTGACAGTTACGTCATTGAAATTTGTTGACGTTCTTGCATAAAATGATTATGACGTCATCAATTTAGCGTCCGTAAGTGATCAAGTGTGATCTGGAATGCCCTTTATTTTTTCATAGATTCAAATTTAAAAGTCAAAGAAATCCAATTACTGCGGGAAATTGTGCATGTGATCTGTCTCAGCAAGGGCGAGACAGGGAAATCTAGCACCGCTGAAATTCCCTGGTCACATGTGTAAGAAATGTATTTCTCAATCTTAAGTACAGGTAAAGACACACAACACATGCAAAGATGTTAATTACAAAATATAATGTCCTAGTACAGTTTTAACAGGACCCAAGCTTTGAAGCAGTGACTTACTTACCCGTGAACTTCTACTACTTTTAACCGGGCTTGGTTTTGTTGTGCTAACTTGTGGAGATGTTGGTTTTAGTGTGGATTTGGTTTTTGTGTCGTTTCTGGGTGTGGACGTAACTGTCGGAGATCGTACTGGAGTGGGTTTTGGTTTGGGTGCTGATTTACTGCGTACTGGTGGTGGAGAGGGGGATCTTTTCTGAAAATAAAATATACATAACAATTTAATGCTATTATGCTTAGTAAAAAATTGTTTTTTCTGGATGTGGCAAATTTTTTATGATACATAAGCAGATCAATGTTGGAACCATTTCATAGCCAGTTCTGAAAAAAAAGACTTGAAAAGGGTATTGAATGCTTTTGCCAAGCAACTAGCATAAATGAAAGTTACAACTTATTCACAAGAAGAACCCCTCTGACTGGCTGTCTAATGGTAAGTGTCAGTTAAGTCAACATAAGTTAGACTTATGTCATTTGCATTCTTATACCTGAAATAAACAATAGTCACAGAGTGTCCTAGTGTCATTGAGTGTACTTGTGTCAACGACAGCGTCTTAGTGTTAAACAGATTGTCCAAGTGTCATTGTCAGTGCCCTAGTTCTCAGATTCCCAGCATCAACATACACAGAGATGGAAGGTAATTTTTCTTGCATTTTTCTACAGTTAACTTCTTTTTACTAGCCTGTATTGTAGCTAGTCGTAACTTTTCTGTGTTATTCTACATATATTGCCAGTTGACATTTACCTTCTTTTTACTAGCCTGTATTGTAGCTAGTCGTAACTTTTCTGTGTTATTCTACATATATTGCCAGTTGACATTTACCTTCTTTTTACTAGCCTGTATTGTAGCTAGTCGTAACTTTTCTGTGTTATTCTACATATATTGCCAGTTGACATTTACCTTCTTTTTACTAGCCTGTATTGTAGCTAGTCACAACTTTTCTGTGTTATTCTACATATATTGCCAGTTGACATTTACCTTCTTTTTACTAGCCTGTATTGTAGCTAGTCACAACTTTTCTGTGTTATTCTACATATATTGCCAGTTGACATTTACCTTCTTTTTACTAGCCTGTATTGTAGCTAGTCACAACTTTTCTGTGTTATTCTACATATATTGCCAGTTGACAATTACCTTCTTTTTACTAGCCTGTATTCTAGCTAGTCACAACTTTTCTGTGTTATTCTACATATATTGCCAGTTGACATTTACCTTCTTTTTACTAGCCTGTATTGTAGCTAGTCACAACTTTTCTGTGTTATTCTACATATATTGCCAGTTGACATTTACCTTCTTTTTACTAGCCTGTATTCTAGCTAGTCACAACTTTTCTGTGTTTATTCTACATATATTGCCAGTTGACATTTACCTTCTTTTTACTAGCCTGTATTGTAGCTAGTCACAACTTTTCTGTGTTATTCTACATATATTGCCAGTTGACATTTACCTTCTTTTTACTAGCCTGTATTCTAGCTAGTCACAACTTTTCTGTGTTATTCTACATATATTGCCAGTTGACATTTACCTTCTTTTTACTAGCCTGTATTCTAGCTAGTCACAACTTTTCTGTGTTATTCTACATATATTGCCAGTTGACATTTACCTTCTTTTTACTAGCCTGTATTCTAGCTAGTCACAACTTTTCTGTGTTATTCTACATATATTGCCAGTTGACATTTACCTTCTTTTTACTAGCCTGTATTCTAGCTAGTCACAACTTTTCTGTGTTATTCTACATATATTGCCAGTTGACATTTACCTTCTTTTTACTAGCCTGAATTCTTGCTAGTCGTAACTTTTCTTGTCTAGCTTTTTCTTCCCGTAATTTCCTTTCTTTCTCTTCCCGTAACCTTTTCTCTTTTTCTTTTTCTTTCCTTTCTCTTTCTAGTCTTTCCTTTTCAACCCTTTCCCTTTCTTTTCTCTGCTCCTCTTCTTTCTTCTTTTTCTCTAACTCTGCCAGATGTCGTGAGGAAGTAACTGTTTTTGTTTTCTGTAAAGCAAATTATCTTTATGAATAAATTTTCATATACACATGAATATAATAAATTGCTGCTAGGTGGAGAAAGATATGACTGTGTTCACTTTTGCCATTAAAGTGTTATTAAAGATCACAAAAAACATTATTAAAATTTTAAAGTGGTACTACTCTGAGCAATTTCACAGATTTACCTTGTCTTGTCTTTAATTTGCTTCTGGATTGTGATTCAGACATGGACAAGTATGTTTGTTTACAATACAATTCATTAATGCAATGTGTATCAAGAATAATATAATGTGTCGAAGCAGATTTGGTTTGTCTTTCAGAACCTGTCTATAAAGGCCACCTGTCTATAAAGACCATTTTTCAAACTTCCCTTGGGTGGCCTTTATAGACAGGTTCGACTGTAATATGTTGATAATCACGTACATGTATACTAAGTTTCGTAAAAATATTTTCAAGGGTGTTAGAGAAGTAGGCAAGACAAACTATTATGAATAGAAAGTGGGACAATGCCTTGACATAATACAGGGTTCGTACAGACATTCAGACTTGTTATGGTCTTTTCAGGTCTTATTTGCAAATTTAAAGGCCTCATCAGAGGGACAATTTTAGCAAAAAAAAAATATTGTTGCAAAGGCAATTAAATCAATAAAACAATTATTTACATGTCCATAGTAACAACACTTGAAGTGGAGGTTGAAGTTGGGTGTTCGGCTGGGACAGGTACCTTTAAATTGCCTATTTCATCGTAACTTATCAATTAGTTATTATTTATATTAGTCTATTTGTAACCACTTAATAACCAAATACAGACACCCAAATGACCCAATTCAAGGGCTTTTTAGGATCAGACTTGTTTTTAGGGTCTTTTAAGGGAAAACCTAAATATTAAGGACTTTTCCTTTCAAGGCCTGTACGAACCCTGTAATACATCCAATTTCTAAAAGAGGCATGTAAAACATTTAAAATTATGCCTCAAAACACACCATGTTTGACACCCCCACATACACATGTACACATATTATGTCCTAAACTTTGAGGGTCAGATAATGAATCACCCATATGCATCCCCAACACTGTTAAACAACTGTTATTCAATTTTAGCTTTTAAAACATTTAAAACCAATCATTTTCACTCAGTAGACTTCTAAAATGATAGTTTCATTTCCTTTCCACCCAATATCAACATTTTCACTTAGTTTGATGGTTCAACAAGAAATCTGTGACCTACTGCTCAATTAGTATACCCCCACTTTTAACTTAACCACTGACAGTAAATGTCCAAAACAAAACTATGTCAGTTAACAGGAAGTTGGTGTCTGACAGACTTGAAATCGATACTTGCAGAATGAGACCACACACTGAACTCGCATACAAAATTTTAAGTGGCTGTGTATAGTAGTTTCTGAGAAAACTTTTCCTGAATTTTTTTGTTTTGGACAGTTGTGGAGGGACAGTGGTAAACCAGTATGCCGCCCTCTTCCTCGAAGCGGGGGTATATATATAAAATCATTAGAAATGGATTGTTTCAGTACCAGGTAAAGATATAAACCAAAAGCATACAAATATGTATAAAAATGCTTACATTCATTTTCTGCAACTGCTCTTGTTTCTTTCGAATCTCCTGAAAGGAAAATAAACATCATTTACATAAAATCAATCAATCATGACATTTAAACCTTAAAAACTGGCGTCGATATGCAAGACAAAACTCTGAATGAATGGGTTGGTTTTTTTTTTCAATTTTGACCATTATTGAGTCATTTAGGATCAAAATACTAAAATTTAAAGTGTGTTTAAATACCAGAAATTCATCATAAAACCATCTTGCAATGAAAACAAGTCCATTCAAATTTTCTACCCATTGCTGTTAAATTCAAGAAGTAATGATATTTAACAGAAAATTTAATGGCCTAGTAATTGTAACCAGTTTTGAATTTGGAAACAACCTGAATAAAAGTCTCAAAAACACTTTGTTTCCCTGCAACATCCTTACTGTAAGTAAAATATGGTTGACTGAAGCATAAAATACAATTTCTTCACTCTCTCTATTAGGTTTCTAGTAAGACAGCTTGGATATGTATTAAAGCTGTTTAATTTAGCTCTGCTTCTGGTTCTGAGTCTTCTTTCATTCATATTCATTATCGAAATCATAATCACAAAAATTTAAATTTTAATATTAACCTCTTCTAAATCTTTTTGTTTCTGTTCCTGATTTTTCCCTTCTTTTTTTAGCACACCTTCGGGTATATTCATTTTCTGTTCTGATGCTGTACACCTGTGAAACAAAGTCAACTAGCAATAAAACTGAGCATTGATTTTTTTACATGCATAGAGGCAAACAAAAGTAGAGAGGATTCTATGCCTGCATAGTACATGAAATTATTAACTATCTATGGTAAGTCAACCTATTCACTATTCAACACTTATAACAGATTTCTGTTAACTGTTTAAGAGAGAGAGAGAGATAAGAGAGAGAGAGAGAGAGAAAGAGAGAGAGAGAGAGTTCAAACTGTTTATGAGAGTGGAGGCTATATGTTTTGTTGTACAACAGAAATAATTAAAAATCATTGAAAACATCATACAATCACTCCATTCTTCACAAAATATGAGAGAACACGAGAAAGAATGAGAGAATTAATCATACATCAGAATTAATTTTATAAACTATTATTCAGAAATTGGTAAAACATATGGATGAGAGAGAGAGAGAGAGAGAGAGGTGTTATCACTTACTTATTGTGCTGTACATCAGAATTCATTGAACACATCCAGTCATCTTCAAACTGTTTACCGATATTATTTGAAGAAAATGGTAATGTTCTCCATTTTAAACACTGATCTGCAAAACAAGACAAGATTTGTTATATTAGATCAACATACTTGTTCTATATATTCTTCATTTTTGACACTAGCTAGCTACCTAAAGAGGAGGAGGTGTTTACTCTTCGAATCACCCAGCCCCACTTTCCTGAAGGCAGTTCATGTGTTTAACTAAATTTGCCAGTTTTTTAAACTTTTAACTTTGCTTTTTGGATTGTCATTTAAACATGGACCTGTAAGTTTCGTTTTGATATATTGGCAAAATGTTCTCAATACCAAACCTTAAAGTTTATACCAGCAACTACTAGTATTCCTTAAATAATACTTATAATACTAGAACTTTAAAATTCATTGATTTAAGCACTTTCAAAAATATTTCTCTATGCACCTAAAGAGTGCTTGCTATAAGGACTATCACATACTTTTTTGGTAATGGGCCAAGGTCTCATTAAATTTTGAAAATGAAGTGTTATGATGCTTTTTTAGGGAAACAGTGTGATCAGACACTGGAAAATTAGGCAGACTGAAAGCCATACATGCCATATCTCACGCCGTGAGATAAAACCTCACGGATTTTTGCTTATTTTCGAAACTCCCGGCGTTAGATCGATTTCTCACGGAAAATTGCTATTCCTCCCTTTAATTTTTCTCCAAACAAGCTACGCCAATCAGTTGGGGTAATTACTGAATAAACATGGTTTGAAGTGTCCAAAGTCGTGTGCAATGTACCGTAGATAATCCCTTAATCAGCAAGTGGACACGCGTTGTCACCTCCATGGTGTACTTGGTCATTTATTTTAAGATACACGTGTATGGAGTATCATCTGTGATAGATAAACAATTACACAAACTGCCAGAAGCAGAGAGAAAGTATCTTTTCTGAACAGGGATTTTTTGGGGATGGAAAACGACGTGAATCATTAGCATAACTTGATAAGACAGATGGAAATAATTACCTTTTTATGTATTCCTTATTTAAATGAAGGCCGTATAACGCAATTAAAACCATGATCTCTTTATTTTTCTTCTAAACAAACCCAAATTTAATGAATAAGGCTAAGCTGTACACCATGATTGTGCCATGCTGTAGCATCCATGTTTAACTCTTAACCCGATAAAATAGTCGTTAACCAATCTGCTTTGAATAACATGTATAAATATATCAAGGGAAATAATCATGTTTCTACAGAAAGTAAACAAAGAGCACATGGCTTAGGATCTGTCAGACTACTTTTTGGTGATTGTTTGGATGAATAAACCTTTTCATTGATAAAATGAATATAGAAAGGAAACATCTGAAAGCAGGATTTGTTGTGTAACTTATTTATTTTTCCAGACAAAAAATAAACACATTCTTTCATTGAACAGTTGTTCAATATTGAATATGTACTAAACCATATAAGATCTTATTGTGTCCCATGAATTTTCTATTTAGTCTTACTTGTAGCTTAATAATCAAAATTCTTGAATATGTACTGTGGATATCTAATGAATAAATCTTTTCACTGATAAAATGAAAAAAGAAAGGAAACTAGGCTATTTGTAATAAAAATATAGTCTGGTGTTTTATCATTTAATGTTTTGACAAAATGCATATCTTTTGAATATTATATATAATGTAATGCACACTAAATTATTTTTCATAAAAATTTAGATGAAAGATCAAAGTCTGAAAAAGACATTAAGCTGTGACAAAATACAATAGCATTTATAGTTGTCAAAAAACCCAAGAATACTCGAAAAATGTCGGCATTACAGGTTTACGTAAAACCGCCCTTATTTTTTTCAAAACTCCCTTAAAATTACCACCAATCTCACAGTTTGCTCCCATAAAAATATGGCATGTATGCTGAAAGCCGTAAAAATTAGATGCATAATTTTTGTATTGGTGGGGTTGGTAGTGGTGTTTATTGTTCATGTAGATGTAACTGAAATCTCGATCTAAGTAAAATCTACTGCAAGTTCTTAAAATAATTGTTTCAAACAAAAGATGTGAAGTGCGAGTGTGTTGTATGGTCTGCCTAGTACTAGCGCGATCTCAGGGCGACTTTAACATGCTAGCTCACAGAGTCAGTATGCCGCAGACAAGTGTACCACTTCCCCAGTCACATTATACTGATACCAGGTCAACCAGTTATGGCCAACAGCAAGAAAAATTCACTTTCCCCACATGTGGTCTGAGCAGGCTCAAAGTCACAGTGGTGAAAGACCCTGTAGATAGACGTCTTATCCATTAGGCCACCGCGGCCTCAATAGATGTGTGCATTTGTGTGAAAAGGATGTGTTTGAATGCATGTTCACATGTGCGTGTGTGTGATAATAGAGTTGTATCTTACCACATTGTAATGTAACATTTATTTGTATTGCTCTCTTTCAAATTTATTGTCATCTGATGGTGGATCTTTCCATTTTTGTGATATATACCCAAAATTTTCCCTGAAAATCAAGAGAAGTACAGAAAATTAATAAATAATCTTTTACATGAATTTTTTTTACTTGATAGCAATGATCATAATATAACAAAATGTATGATGCTGAAATTGACGTATCGCCGGCCACGCCCCCAATGTTCCGACACTGGCCGCAATCACTGTACCAAAGCAGCACCACGACAACTGATGACATTCTAGTGCACAATTCAGGCCGAGTTTTCATTCTTTTTGCATGTAATTCAAGCATGTTGACCCTTTGTCGAAACATAGTGGACGTGGCCGGCGATCCTAAACCTTAGTATTATTGCACAATTAAAACATTGAAATTGTAGAGAATGATAAATGACGAAAACTCACCAAAATTGTGTAACCCCCTGCTGTGCTGAAAATAAAATAAAAGCAGGATTATATTCTAGATAAGGAAAATTTATAACAAACAAGTGAATCAGTAGACCAATTGTCAGCTCCGTTACATTATCCAATTTGTATTTAACAATCATGTGCATCTACTTCTAACAAAACTCTAGAACTGTCAGTGAAGCTGACTATCCCACCCCCCAATAGCTTTTGTCATTGTTATAACCCTTAACCAACACACCTAAATTGTCTCATAATGGTTTACATTTGTGTCAAATTTGCATAATGTGAAGTGAAGAATCTGCTCCAAATGGTATTTACACTTAGGCAGAGTGGCACTATAATCTGTATGCTGTGACTTTGGACTTATCGACCAGCAAGTCTCTTTTTTACACTTATCTTATCTATATTAGACACCTTTTAATAGGCCCTAGGCCTCTCTGGCACATTTTAATAATTGTCAGCCAGATCACACTAGCCTACACCGATGTGACCATGACTGGCAGTGTGTATTGTGCGTATGTCTGTTTGTACTAGTGCGCACTCGGGGCGACTTTTTAGGTGCTAGCTCACTGAGACGACAACTGCAGAAGTTGCAGCCTCACCGGTCCATTATCCTGACACCGATGAGTCAGCAGCAATGTGAAATGAAGTAACTTGCTTAAGGTCACAACATGCCCCCCGACGGGATTCGAATCCACGACCCTTGGATCTGGAGTCCGACGCTCTACCAACTGAGCTACATGCTTCCACCAAGCATTGGGAACATTTGGGAACATTTTACTATACATATATGCAGAGTTCAATCTACAAATTTTCAGAAAGGGTCATTTTCAAAAATTTTCCTCTAAAACAACATAACCTACGTGTATATTTTTGCATTCATTTAACATTAAATATGGCCACTAAGACCTTAACAATGGGGTCATTAGGCAAAATAAGGGTTCATTGTCCCAATGGTCCCTACTAAAACAAACACTGTAATACTGTAGATTACTTTTTTTGTTTTTTATCGCGAGAGATTATTAATGCGTAATTTTGCGAGGACTCTCAGTCGTGAATTCAAATATCACATGAATATTCCCAGAATCGCGAAAATTAATAAGTCAAACTTAAAACATGATGGCAAATGACTATGAAAGTATGCCAAATAAGATGCAATAAAGTAAATTTTAAACTTCGCCGTAACTTGCAAGGATTTACTTGGAAGGTTCCATTGAAATTTTCGGTTAAACAGGCTTAATTAACATTTTCTTTCAATCGTTTACAAAAAGTCTACCGTAACTTACAAGGTTCCAATGAATTTTCCCTTTAAACACCGACTGACGAGGCTGAATTAAAATTTCTTACAACTGTTTACAATGACTATGGAACATAAGAAACGATCAACAAAACAAGAAGAAAGGTAAATAACTATATAGCCCCCACGAAGTGGACGCAAATACACATATTCGCAAAATGAAGCTCAGATGTAAGTGCGCGAAATTTTATACTCGCGATATTAAAGTAATCTACAATACATGTATGTTTCAAAGCTTGTTACTTACCAATACCAATATCTTTCCAATATTGAACCATGTGTTCACCCATAGCTTTTAATAAATGTCTATATTCTTTAGCATCAGCAAAATCTTGTTTATTATGCGTAGGTTCCAACACCAAATAGGGTACATCTACAACACCCACTACACCACTACAAAATCTGTCAACAAAAATACAACTCTAGATATCAATTCTATGTCATGCTTAAAAACCAAATATGATATACCTCTACCACACTACTGACAACAAGTTTAGACCACTGTGGTAGCTCAGTTGGTAGAGTGCTCGCTCCGTAAGTGGAAGGTCGTGGGTTCGATCCCCGACCAGGTCTGACCCAAGATTTGAAAGTGGGTAGTGACTGTTCTTTCGCCAAGCACTCGGCATTACGAAATGAAAGTCACAGTTCTTTCGAATGGGAACTTAAAATAAACGAGGTCCCGTGTCACGGTGGGCTTGGCATGCTAAAGAACCCTGCTGTACAATGCCATCAGCACAAGGCACAGGCAAAGTTTCTGCACCTTCACCTGTAGCTAGCGACGTCTCGATATAAGTGAAATATTCTTGACTGGGACGTTAAACACCATTATTCAATTCACAACACGTTTAAAATTTGTCAAAATTCACGCTAGTCTGCTAGGTGGGAGACCTTTAATTTTTCAGCTTAATTTTGTAAATTCTGTTGTCATATACATACATGTAAAACATTAACTAATGAGGTTCATGTTAGTTATGTCAGTCTATTATTGTTAGTTATATATCAGTCTACTGTTGTTGTCTTATTTTCTTTGGACAACTTTAAATTTATTTTGAAATTCTAAGAATGCTTTAGAGAAAGGATAAATGTCTTAAAGGAAACAATGCATTTTCTCATATAAAAATAACAGTTTTTTGAAAATATATTCCAAAGGGCATAATCTTATGTTAATAGGGGCCTCACTGGCAAAGTAATCTGAAGCCCATGCTTAAGAGTCACAGTGCCCCTAACCACATAGGTTAATATCATACTCTTGGAACAAATCATAGTTCAAGAATGTTTGTCAGTTGCTTGCTGTAAGTCAGTGGTTGCAGGGATTTAGCAGGGTCTTTTGGGAAAAGACCCTAAACTAAAAATTGGGAAAAACTATCCATTTTTGCTCATTTTGGGGAAATTTTGACATCATTTTTTATGCCATTAATGATTAAATCACTGACCTCTTCATCCCTAGAACTGTAATTGTTACTTTCAGCCACTGGGAATTCATAATTCTCGTGATCACTTGTTGAATCAGAATAATCTTTTTCTGCCGCTTAGTGTTTATCAGTGCTTAATTTACTTATGTTTTCATTTAAAAACAACACAATTTTCTAATTGGGAATTTTCTCTGTCAATTCTGGGAAAAAACCAATGTTTTTCCTTTGGGAAAGGGGCAGAATTTCGGCCCTAAATAGACCCTTGATAAATCGCTGGGTTGTCTCTGCTGTAAGTCAGTGGTTGTCTCTGGCCACACTGGTTTACTCCATCATCCTTGGACTGACCATTCAATAAAAGTGAAAAATTTTGACTGACCATTTCAATAAAAGTGAAAAATTTTGATTGGGGTTTAAAACACCATAACAACACTCCACTTCACCATCACAGAACCAACTGCTTCAATATAAGTTAAAGAATCTTGACTGGGGTGTAAAACTTTATTACTGCACCGCACTCCACTCCACCATCCTAGGGCCTCGATATACATGTAAGTGAAAATTCCACTTCAACCAGCAGACATCCCAGAAACAACTGTAAAAAGAATCTTGACTGCGGCATAAATCTCCATTACTCCACTCCACTATTTCTGGACTGACTTCCTTGATATCAGTAGAAGAATTGTTACAGACTGTAAAACTACGATCCCACTCCACTATATGTAAATAACACACACACATGTATACATTGTGTGTTGTTTTTATGTACAATGTATAGGCAAACAACTTTGACCTGTCCGTTTGACCTTTCATTAGGAATATTCATATAGGAGGGTCCAACCAATAAATGGGTAGCGTTAAGATCCAAGTTAATACATGTACGTTTACTCTATGAGGTGAGTATATCTCGTGATGTATACGAAATAAACACCTGTGCTCCCTATACATAGATGTAATTGGTCCGTGATAACTATTTAAATGAAAGGTCAAGCGGACAGGTCAAAGTTGTTTACCTATATATACTTACACTCCTCCTTCTGTTTGAGGTCCTACTTTTTCATACATTTTGATTAAACGACTACAATTATATACAAACACGCCATCATGACTTCTATTTTCTAGATTTATACCAAATATTAAATTTAAAGTCTTTGGTTCTTTAAGTGCTCTGAAATAGAAAGAGAATGTTGTATGAGTAACAAACAGATAAGGAGGATGATGGGTCATTTACACCAAACATTATTACTACTGTTCATGCCATTCAGTTGTAACGGTGAATTATGCCCGATTTGATATTGCTCGCTTACTTTTACCTAATCGTAACCAGGGGTTCAAAATTATGTTTTGTAATGGACGGTCCAGGACCTTTTGCCTTTATTTTTGGCAGGTCCCACATAAAGTTTTAAAAGTCCAATATCAACATTGAATGATCCATGTGCAATTATGTAATTATATTGAAAAAGTAGAATTATTCTGGTAAAAATGGCAGGTTCAGCGGACTTTTACAATTTAAATATTAATGGTCCCAAGGTAAAATCAATAGGTTCCGGACCTCGGACCCAGGGAATTTTGAACCCCTGCGTAACTTAAAATCTGTATGTGCATCTGTGATTGTCATAAAGTTTTTTCTGTAGGAAGGAAAATGTTGGTGCTATGAGGATTCATCATGATGAAAATAGCTATGTTTACACTGGCAGTGATGTCCTTGGTGATGTTTTACTTCATATGCACAACCTGATCCACAATTTGACTGTTTTTCACATGTTAAAACCCCATAGCACCAAAGATTTACTCTTTGCAGAAATATTCTAGGCTAATCGTGGATGCGCTTACAGATTTCCTGTTACAACTAGGTACAAGTAATTGAATAACATCAATCGATATTCAAGTTTATTTGATTTTCTATGGAAATAAAGAGTAATTCACTGTCACAAACAGAATGGCTTGAACAGCAGTTATTTATAACTAAATTTTCCTCTTACCACTTGTATTTGATGGATACAGAGTATGGGGATTCTCATGGCTGTATGAACTTAAGCCTGGACTTACTTAACAATGACAATACTTCTCTCTACTTAGTTTGGGATTCTAGTGACAGAAAGTTTGTCAAGTTTTATAATGAGACAAAATATTGAACAAAAAAATCAACTACATGTATGACGATGGGCCATTTAAAAAATTGATGGTGGTTATTCATAATTAGATTTTCCTCTTACCCTCTGTATTTTAATCATACTGAGTGTAGGATTCTTTCACTATAATTTTCCACTAAGCTCTAACCAAATGTGGCAAATGTGTTAAAATGTGTCAGCAAAATAAAATACAACTAGACAAGTTATATGTATACCTATTTTTGCGTTCTGCTATTTGTTTTTTGGTTTCTGCATCTCTTCGACATTCAGCAGCATAATGTTGTGCTTTCCGTAATTCAGTCTGTGAATAAATAAATAAATAAATATATTTGCTACCATTTTTCAGGGTTGTTCAAAGCTCGTAGTTTAACCAGCTGGTTAGCCTCAATATGTATTTTGTATTTTAGGCAATATTTGTGAAATTTCTGTTCAAAAGTTAATACACATTGTTGTCATTATCAAACATTAGCAATTTAAGTCACAACTGTATTTATATATAAAATATTTTTAATTTTAATAACATTTTGAATTTGGTTACTCTTCCGACAAGAAATAAATTTGCAAATTAACAAAGTCCAGCTTCCTATCCTCACTCTTTAAACATTCCCCATTATTTTATACTTGCAAGTACTGTAAACAAATTTAATTCCATGTGTATTTATTTTTGCAGTATAGGAAATTTAGACATGTCTGCATAGTTAATTTTTTGTGTTTTTGAAATACGCACTATAACAAAATAAACATATTTAATTTTCGCTTGGTATTAATTTTCATGCAAAACAAACGACCGTCAAATAAGGGAAAATAAATACACTGTGAAAACAAATACATTTATGGTAAGACCTAATTATGATAAAGATGAGATGTGTTGATATCTTACCCGCTGATCTTTAGATAATGAACCACTACTTTTGTTTTCTAAGTGCCTGGAAAATAATCAAAACAAGCATTCTGAGAGTATTGCAAAACAATACATAGTCCCCTACCGGTCGCATATTTCACTAATCCCAAAGTTTTAGGTAAAATGTACCTTATTATACTGTACAAAGATTTATAGCTGATCTGTAACTCATCATGGTAGAGTCACATACCAAACATTAGTTCCATTTCTGCAAGCATGTAGAAAAAAGTGCGGAAAACTAAAATTTCCGTGAATTTTCAAAGATCAAAGGGCCATAACTCTGGTAAGAATTAGCAGATGGAAACGAAACGCAAACTTGATCTGTAACTCATCATGGTAGACTCATATACCAAAAATCAGTTCATTATCTAAAAGCATTTAGAAAAAAAGAGCGGAAAACTGAAATTTCAGTGAATTTTCAAAGTTCAAAGGGTCATAACTCATGTAAAAATTTGGGGACCAGAATTAAACGCTATCTTGATCTGAAACTCATCATGGTAGACTCACATACCAAAAATCAGTTCATTAACTAAAAGATTTTAGAAAATAAGTGTGGAAAACTGAGGCGTGACAGACGGACAGAGCGCAAACCTAAAGTCCCCTTCAGCTTTCTCCGGTAGGGGACTAATAAGAATCAATATATATATATATATATATATATATATATATATATATATATATATATGAAACAAACTTTAAATATCCCTGGACAAAATCGAAATGATGCACTAATACCAGGACTCTCTCTCTCACTCTTATGTGACTGGGGCTGGGGCCCTTGCAATTGTGAAAAAAGCATCATTATGGCCAAAATTGTGAAAAAGAAAACTCCAAATATACTGGTTTTAAAGCTGAAAATTCCAAAATTGTTAAAGATAGCAAAATGATTGTCAAAAAACCATAAGATTTTGAGTTGTGAATGGGACAGAATATCGGCCCCAAAAAAGACCCAGCGAGAGCCCTGTATACCAATATGTGTCTCACAAGTCTTTTACACATAACTTCTGTTTCTAACTCCACAATCTGAAAGAAAAACGCATACCAATACATGGCTCATTAATATATGTCTCTTACGTCTTATAGAAATAACTTACATGGCTTTACTTTCTGCCTCTCTGGCCTTGTGTTCTGACGATGTTGCTTCTTCTTTCGCTTTTTTAGCTTCATTTTCAGACCGGGCTTTAAATCTACTAGATGCATATTTATAATATTTTGGTTTATATAAAGAACAAGCTAATTTTTTAGTCCGCACTTTTCTGCCTTGAAGATATATTTTCATTCTTGGATCAACATATAAAATTGCTGTATATGCTCTAAACGACCTCTTCTCTGGCATTAACCTGAAACAGACAAAATACAGATCATAAGAGATAGGGCCTGTAAAACATGTCTGGGCCGTCAATCTGCTAAATTTAGGACTAACATGTTGAGTGGTCTAAAGCTCACACTAATGAATCACAGCACATCTGACTACCAAGATTCAAACCCCATTCAGGAAGATCCTTGTGTACAAAAAGGTTGTTTGTTTGCTTGCCAAAGATTCATAGTTTTCTCCAAGCACTCTGGTTTCCTCCACCATTCCCATACTGACCATCTAAATATAAGTGAAGGATTCTTGACTGGGACACAAAACACTAAAATTCTACTTCATTCTACTTTTATTGTAAAAACTTCAGTCAAAATAAAGATATTCACAACTTATGAATTCATGTTACCAATTTCATAAAAGAGTCATGACAACCGTCTTTCAATTAACTACATGTAACAACTGTAACCTCTTGATTAATGATAATTCAGTTATTAAAACACCTCCCCAACAAGCATGTGTATGTATATCTGCTTAATATATACAATAACCAAGACAAAGTCACCAAAAAAAAAAAAAAAAATAATAATAAATAAATAAATAAATAAATCAACATGCAAAATTAAAACCCTGACTAAAATATCAAAACCCAGACTAAAATATCAAAACCCAGACTAAAATATTAAAACCTAGACTAAAATATTAAAACTGAGACTAAAATATTAAAACCCATAAAACCCAGACTAAAATATCTAAACCCAGACTAAAATATCAAAACCCAGACGAAAATATTAAAACGAAGACTAAAATATTAAAACCCATAAAACCCAGACTAAAATATCAAAACCCAGACTAAAATATCAAAACCCAGACTAAAATATTAAAACCTAGACTAAAATATTAAAACCCAGATTAAAATATCAAAACCCAGACTAAAATATTAAAACCCAGACTAAAATATTAAAACCCAGACTAAAATATCAAAACCCAGACTAAAATATCAAAACCCAGACTAAAATATTAAAACCCAGATTAAAATATCAAAACCCAGACTAAAATATCAAAACCCAGACTAAAATATCAAAACCCAGACTAAAATATTAAAACCCAGATTAAAATATCAAAACCCAGACTAAAATATTAAAACCCAGACTAAAATATTAAAACCCAGAAAACCCCAACTAAAATATTAAAACCCAGACTAAAATATCAAAATCCAGACTAAAATAATAAAACCCAGACTAAAATATCAAAACCCAGACTAAAATATTAAAACCCAGACTAAAATATTAAAACCCATAAAACCCCAACTAAAATATTAAAACCCAGACTAAAATATTAAAACCCAGACTAAAATATTAAAACCCATAAAACCCCAACTAAAATATTAAAACCCAGACTAAAATATTAAAACCCAGACTAAAATATCAAAACCCAGACTAAAAAAATATCAAAACCCAGACTAAAATATCAAAGCCCAGACTAAAATATCAAAGCCCAGACTAAAAAAATATCAAAACCCAGACTAAAATATCAAAGCCCAGACTAAAATATCAAAACCCAGACTAAAATATCAAAACCCAGACTAAAATATCAAAGCCCAGACTAAAATAGCACCTAACAAGTGAAGGATCCCCTTTCAGAAGCTGCACATAAAATTACAGTTTATACATGTATATGTAAAATCAGACCACAGACATATACCACCAAATAGCTTGTATGTATGGGTGCATCATTTTATAGACACAGCCCTGTCAAATAAACCTTGGATGCTGACACCGATGCCAGAGATAAGACAATAGCAAATTAAAAATAATTAGTAGCCAAATTTCCAAAATTTGTGAAAATATAGTCCTTTTTAAAGTATTTTACCACAAATTTGCTGTTACTGTTTGAAAGAATTCCTCAGAAATTAGTAGCCAGTGGCGATTTTGGCTACCAGGAATGGAAACATAGATTTGTATTTTATGCAACCCAGCTTAAAAATACTAATGTTTGAGTCTCTTAATGTCTTTCATACACTCAAACTAATAACCAGACGATTAAAAGTAAATGTTATGTGTCATTTTTTATCATATACCCTGATGATCGTCATTTTTTATCATATACCCTGATGATCTCAATAAGTGAAAGATTCTTGACTAGGGTGTTAAACTCCATTACTCAACTCAACCATTAATTTAACTGTACTGTTGTACTTTCACATTTTGACATAAACATACAATACTACCATAACCAACACTGTCCTCATACAATACTACCATAACCAACACTGTCCTCATACAATACTACCATAACCAACACTGTCCTCATACAATACTACCATAACCAACACTGTCCTCATTCAATATCAGATTAAGGTATGGTATATGATACATCTAAATGTAGATCTACATGTACTGGTAGATCTGAATGATTTAATAAATTCAATGTTAGACCTGTTTATAGAAAAATACAAACTCTCATAGACCAAGACAACTAGTCTTCGTATATAATATATAGTGGTTAAATTTAGTGGGAATATAAGTATATGTAATTTCATATTGAGGGAGGGAGCTAGAGATGAAAGGAGATGGGTAATTATAATGGTTGTACAAAATAAACTATATATATTTATACCCTCAGTATATTAGGTAGGACTTCTTTTATACCATCCATCCATTAATTCTATGTAAAATTTGTAAAGCAACCCACCACTAAAAACTGTTACTGGAATCTTCAAAATGGTTTGATTCTTAACTAAGTTTTAAGATCTTTTTATTCAAAATGAGAATTTTAAAGGATGGTACAAATGGAAGTCCTTCCATATATTACATTACTATTGCTGAATAAGTACTACAAATACCTACTGTAGAAACCACTCTGTCTGTGACAGTGAAATACTCTTCATATCCATAGAAAATCAAATAAAATTGGATTAAGATTTATATTTTTCACTTACTTGTACCTAGTCGTATCAGGAAATCTGTATGTGCATCCAGGATTATCATAAAGTATGTCTGTACAAAGGAAAATGTTGGCGTTATGGGGATTTTACATGGCGAAAATGGCGACATTTACACCGGAAGTGATGTCCTTGGTGACGTTTTACGTCATATGCGCAACAGAAGCCGCCATTTGCCTGGTTTTTTAACATGTTAAATCCCCATAGCGCCAATGTTTTACCCTGTGTAGATGTATTCTGGGCTAATCGCGGATGCGCATACAGATTTCCTGTTACGACTAGGTACAAGTAAGTGAAAAATATCAATCTTTATTCAATTTTATTTCACTGTCACAGACAGAGTGGATTCTACAGTAAACTTTCACTAAAATTACGTGGCTGTTATCTTATATACCACCTTCCCACCACACCAAAAAAAAAAAAAAAAAAAAATAATATCTAAAAAGTGAAGCCCAACATCCATGACTTCTTTGTAGAAAAAAGAAAAAAAACATCAAGTTGACATAATTTTAACAATCAATCAGCATGCATAATATTCAATTATTATTATGTCTAGCTGGTCATTTTCACAAATGTGTTTTAAATTTCTTTTTTTGAGAGTAAAAAACCAAATTAAGATGTAAACATAACTACTAACCGTTTAGAAATGGTGTTTATAGTGCTATAATTTCCACTGCCACTAATGCATGTTATTCAGTTTGCTCTGTACAGCAATGCCATTTCAATAGATAGCTCAATGGTTAAATAATTGGTATTCAGACTTCACTTGACGATAGGGTTATTAATATTACTTAGAAACCAATGTGAAAGTTTTAGAAAGCTCAGTGGTTAAATACGTATTTCAAGCCTGACCTTAACAACCTCAACTTGACGATACGGTATTGCTTACAAACCAATATGAACTTTTTAGACAGCTAAGTGGTTAAATACATCAGTATTTCAAGCCTAACCTTGACGATAAGGTATTGCTTAGAAACCAATATGAAATTTTTAGACAGCTAAGTGGTTAAATACATCAGTGTTTCAAGCCTAACCTTGACGATACGGTATTGCTTAGAAACCAATATGAAAGTATAATTGATAGAAGTATACATGAAAACAATACAGAAAGTATGTCTATATGTGAAAAAAAATATATACATTTAGGCACCAAATAGCATATTGCCTATAGCCCGTCTATTTTTACTTTGTACACAGAGCCACATATTTAACAGAAATGCATGCATAAAATATAAATAAATAAATAAATAAATAAATAAATAAATGTAAATAATAAATAAATAAATAAATAAATTCCTGTATATAAAACTACTAAGCTTTAACATTTCTACTATATAGTATATTGTATGTGCCTTACTTACTTATAAGAATAGTTCGCCCTAGAAGTAACAAGTATAGTCAATTTTTAACTCTAGGACTTTTTTTTTTAAAAATAAAAAAATAGAAAAAATGCATGCAAAATTTTAACAAATGCATGAGAAATTTTATTTAAAAAATAATCTCAAAAGCTTTTTCATATATCCTTTGAATTGCATTAAAAGATTTCATACCTAAATTTTTCAAAATTAAATGTGAAGTTTCCATAAGTTACAGTAAATCCTGTTTATAAAGTCCATTTATGGAACATAAAAAAGGCATAAAAATTCTATCTGGGGTATGTAGGGTTAAATACTTAAAATGTGAAGTCTAAAATTCTTATAACTTAATATATATCATAATGTTTTCTGCCATTAGGCATCATGGACAAGTGACTTAAAAAAAATTCTATCTGGGCATGTAGGGTAAAATACATAAAATCTGAAATTCATATACATGTATATATGTTGATGTAGGCACTAGATATGTTTCATCTACATAAATGTGTATACATCTCTTTTTTCGTTACAAGACAAAAACTATCATCTGTGTCACAATGTCTGTGACATTATCACGAAACTTACTGTTTATCCACAAATTCAGTGCACATGGAAAATGCAAGAATAAAGTCGTATTTTCCAACAAACTCACAAAACATTTGTCAAAACATAATACAAAATATAGTGACCTAATAGAAATAAATATTTTTCATTCATGAAAAAGTGAACTTAATTCTGTACATAGAGCAATTTTTGAACTGTTAAAACAAACCAACAAATATGTCTATGTCAAAATTATCCCTTCTGTACCTTCTTATTTGGAACAACTATAGACGTTAAGTCATAATTGGAATATTCATGATGATCACACCTGGAAAAAAAACCCCGCACAACAATGACCTTACTGACTCTAAATGCCCTGATGTAACTTTAAGTGAGACCCAATTGGTGTATAAACTTGATCAAATTTCCAAAATTTTCGCAAAATTTCTCTATGTACAGGAGAACTGAACAATAATGTTTGTAATTAAAAATATAATTTGGTTAGGTCAGTGCATTTTAAATGTATTTTATTGATAGTTTAATGGAAACATTTTCAATTAAAAGAAATAAATAATAAAAACCATGTGCACTCAATTTATGGAAATACAGTAGCTTGAAATTGTTCTCTTACTTAAGTGGTAATTGATAATGTCTGCCTGTAAAGTAAATGTTGCTGCTTTAAGGATTCTACATTTTAAAAATGTTGTTTCAGTGTTGCTTGTAGTGACACTATTTGTTATATGCCCAAAAAGATGCATCAGTTCCCATATTTTTCAATGAGTAAGATCCTCATAGCAGAAACATTTTAATGTGATCAGAAATATTCTGTGGTAATAGCGATTTTCCAATATGACCAGACTGAAGTGAACAATGCCTAAAGCTAACTTTACTAGATTTTGATATTTAAAATGCTGCCACTGATGTAGTTCCGTAATTCTACAAAATTTACATGAAATAAAATATACATTATAAAGTTCACAATTCCAATGTTTAATTTAGTTTTTTTTTTCAGAAGGGATCATTTTCAAGAAGCATCACATTAAATATTTTTGCATTCTTAACAATTATGTCATGTAGTAAAATAAAGGATAAATGACCTCATGGCTCCTTTTGGAATGACCACTGCAATTACTTATTATGCTTACCCTTCATCAGAATCAAAATCCTCTGACGGATTAGCCAGAATGATGTCTGTTGGGTCTGTTATTATATCTAATTCTGGCTCCCCTGTATCCAACAGTTTAAGATTATACACAATAACTAAGGTCCCTGATTCACCTTCTATCTTATCAAACTGGGCCAACAAATCTTCTTCTGTGTGGAATGGGGAATATTTTAGAAGTAATTCCATCTCTGTGTCATACTACAAATAAAGAACAAGAAATCTGTGAGCTACTGCTCACTTAGTATACCCCAGCTTTTAACTTCAACCATTGCCTGTATATGCCGAAAACTAAACTAAGTTGGTAAACAGAAAGTAGATGTCTGGCAGACTTGAAATCAGTACTTGTGGTGTGGGGCTTCTTACTGAATTCGCATACAAATTTTCAAGTGATTGTGTTTAATAGTTGCTGAGGAAACTGTTAAGAAAATGTTTGTTTTGGCAAGAAAGACAGATATAAGTTGATAAACCAGGATACCCCCCTCTTCTTCGAACCAGGGGCATAATAAAAATATGTCAGCAAGATAGACAAACAATGCCAAGGACAATAATTTAACTTTAAACAAAGGATGAGGTAGATTGGAGTGATGGAGTCAAATTTTTTTTTCACTTATATCAAGTCGGTCAGCTCTCATGGTGGAGGAAACTGGCGCAAGCAAACTGACAAACTTGGATATGTCCCGAGTGGTATTCTGACCTAGGTGGCGAGTGTAAGCATAAAACATTCGCTTTAGATCACTCTGTCACTAAGGCCTCTTTTTTGCAAAGAGATAATCATCAATATTTAACACCTAAATATATATGTATTTATTCAACAGAGCCTTGGTCAAGACTCTACAACTTCATATTTATGACTTATAGACACCAATGCTGTTTTAAATACCGGTAAGTAATAATTTGCTCTCATGGTGAGTTGATAAAGACATTTTAATAAAATACCATGGCTTTTCCATGATTTGTCAAGAAAGATGTTTGATTCCATGACTTTCCAAGAAAGATGTTTAATTCCATGACTTTTCAAGAAAAATAGATGTTTCATTCCATGACTTTTCAATAAAGATGTTTAATTCCGTGACTTTTCAAGAAAGATGTCCAATTCCATGACTTTCCAAGAAAGATGTTTAATTCCATGACTTTTCAAGATCTGTGCGAACACTGTAGTATCTGATATACCACGTAACATTACTATCAATAAACACATCATACCTTCTCCTTTTGTTTCTGCCCTTTACATAATGGCTCTTTGGTTTCCACATCAAACGATGGTATAGGAACTATGACCTGTTATATAGATAAATACAATAGAAATATTAAATATATATCATCAGCTTCATTGAAATACAGATAAAAACAGGCAAATTCAGTGAATTAAGATCCTGTCAGATGGTACATTTTTGTGATTTGCACCTATGTTCAAAGGGCCATTACCCCCTCAATAACGGGCAAACCAACTTGGGTTAATAATATGCACATCATTGGTGATGCTTTGTACCAAGTTTGTTAAAATAGTGCTTCATAATTATTGGTAGTTATTCCAGATAAGAAGTGTTTGGAATGACGACGGACAGAATGATTGGAGTTTCATGTCCCAGTCCAGAATATTTCACTTATATCAAGACCTCACCAACTATAGGTGAATTGACAGGAATTCTTACTTTTACAGTGCATCCAGGGCAATGTGCAAGTAGTGGTGTACTTTAGCATGCGACACCTATTGTCACACAGGACAATGGTTTTTTAGGTCTCTTTCGAAGGACCCCATGATTTTCACTTCTATGATCTAAGTGCTTAGTAGACCTATTTTCATGTCCTGGTATGACTTGGCCAGGGGTAAAACTCAACCTCCCACACATGAAGCAAACACTCTACCAACAGAGCTATTGTAGTAGTACACAAAGCACTGCTGGGTATCATGCAGTACACAAATGAACCAAGTCAACACAAATACAGTCAAACCTGTCGTAAAGGCCACCTCTATATAAGGATCACCTGCTTAAAAAGGCCAGTAGAATTATATCCCAATTTTTTTTTATTTATATTATTAAAACCTATATATAAGAAACACTAATCTTATCTGGTTCTCAGCCGTTTACCTCGTCAATATTCTCCTCCTCATGGAATGTCCGAGATAAAAACAAACATGACATATTAGATCCCTTCTTTGTAAACAGTATCAAATCATTTCCTATCCTCATAGAACCACTGAAAAATACAATTATTTATCTTGATTATTTCATGTTCTTAGCATATACCTCGTTCACAAACAGTTTTACAATACAATAGAATATCCATGTGATTAATTCAAGTTCTTAACATATACCAAATCTAGGTTTCCATTAATTTAAAATAATTAGTAGCCAAATTTCCAAAATTTGTAAAAATATAGTCCTTTTTAAAGTATTTTTCCACAATTTTGCTAAAATAGGTTACTTTTTGAAAGAATTCCTCAGAAAGTAGTAGCCAATGGCGATTTTGGCTACCAGGAATGGAAACATAGCCAAATTCACAAACAGTTTTACACTGTAGAATATCAACATAAGAATGTTTACTGAGAATTTTGAGGCAGATTTGTCTTCTGTAACTAGCTACCTCATTTCAAACCTCAAACAGACACTTATGAAATATCTGCAATCAAATTGGAGATTGTTAGCTATTTCATCAGTATTGTTAACTATGCTTCCTTTTTTGTCTTCCATTTCATTGTTGTATGAAAATTCCCACAAATTGTTCTAGCTTCAACTTAAAACTCATAGCAAGCCCTTGTTAAAAAGAAATTATTTTAATTTTGTGTTTGGCCTGTGTATGTATGCTGCATTATCAAACATTACCCCCTTTACATTAGTAGAACTTAAAATAAATGTATATTTATACTTACGATTTCAAACCATTGCCGTACATGCCAATCTGCTGCATCTCCAACAACCTTTTAGTTGATCGACCAAATGTGACAATATCTGCTGTCTCATCTATAATATAAATTCAAACTTTATTTTTGGGTTCACATTTGTCTCAACACATAGTAAGGTTTTGTGGACAGTTGATATAACCTTACAGATACCATGACAGTGTACAGCACTTGCAAACATAATTACCGACGGTTTGCTTGCAGTTTCCTCCATCATCCCAGAATTGACTGTTTAAATATGTGAATTTTTTTTGACTGGGACATAAAATCCCATTTCTCCACTCTACAACTATTGTCAGCTAGCTTGCTGATGATTATGACTTACTTAGGGTCTTAAGATTTGCTAGACCATTCCAGAACTGACTGCCTCAATATAAGGGTAAAATTTCTTGACTGGGACATAAACAACCATTCCTCCAATCTACAAATACTGTCAGTTTGCTTGCTGATGATTGTGGCTTTCTTTGAACCCTTAGCTTTCCTCCATCAGCCCAGAACCGACTGCCTCAATATAAGTGTAAAATTCTTGACTGGGACATGAGGGTTCTCGCTGGGTTGTTTTTGGGGCTCATAGTCTACACTATTCTCAATTCAAAATCATAAGGGTTTTTTTCACAATTTTGGCAATTATGACACTTATTTTCCCAACTGCAAGGGCTCTGTCCCCATTCACATAAGGGTGAGAGAGAGTCCTGGACATAAAGAACCATTACTCCTCCACTTCACCATTACTTACTGGGATCCATTCCTTCACCATTATCCAGAAAACACAGCATATATCCACCCCTTAAAGCTTCATTATTAACTGAAAATATATATAAATCTATTATACTATATAGTTACATAGACATGTTACAATTTTTATACTAAATTAATATATTTGAAAATGTGATGCAACTTAACTAGCCGTTCTTGACCAACATTTTTACTCTCAGTTAAGTACTGGATAAATCCAGCTCTACATCTTTCTCATTGACTTGGCCTTAAAATCATGAAAATAACGGTTGCAATGCAAAATCCTATATATTGAAACATTGTCAGTTATGACAAACAATTTTTGATAAAAAGCAAATTCTGTGCATTAGGATCCACACAACAGTACATTATTTTTTAGTCCAAGGGCCATAACTCCCAGGAAAATGAGCAAATCAACTCAGGTTTATGATATGCGCATCTATCAGTAATGTTGATGCTAAATGCACCAAGTTTGTAAGCTTTTTCGTAAGCTTTTCAGATGAGACAACTTAATATCATTATCAGTAATGTTGAATACTTTGTCTGTGATGTTACAATGTATACTAGTAGTTTCACGACTAAGCTCAATTTACCTGTGACATGGATATATTTAACTTACCTGTGAATATATCCATTCTAGTAGCAGATGCATCTCTGAAATTTAAAAATAAAAGTGTTGAAAAATATTTAATTTTTCAAGAAAAATCAAATTTTCATCAAATGTATGGAACAAATAAACATTTATTAATGGATTCTTTGTCATCAGTTTCTAAATTTAAACCAGCCAGTCAGAGATATCAGATATTTAATATAACTTAATACCACTGGTATGTTTCTTACAGGAAACACCGAAATCTGAAGACATGGTTCCATTCCTAGTAGCCAAAATTATAAGTTTTAACTGGCGATCATATGGTCATAATTAAGGTTCAAAATTGTTCAACTTATGCCATAATCATATTTATAACCAAGTACCTGAATACCAATTTATTATTCAAGTACTTAAGAAAAACTATCTATTGGTAATTGAATATTGAACATTTGTTATAGCTTTACTTTGCAACCTGAACACTGTAAAACCACAACAGATGACAAGTTCTGTGTATCAACTCACCTAGCATTGTCTACCAATTCTGCTAAAGCTCCGAACAGAAATTCATGGGTTGTTCTGAAATTAAAAATAAACTGTTATCAGATGATTCAAAGTCAGAAAATTTTTATCACAAACATCTTGAATATATTTAAATTGATGCGAACATTGAACAAGAGGCAAGAAATGAATTCAAAACATAACAATGGACTATCTGTAGTCATATAACAAAGTGGATAATGATACACAGATTGTTATTGTAGTTTGAACCTGTTGATTAAAGGTAAATTCCTGGTAGCCAAAATCGCCATTGGCTACTAATGTCTGAGGAATTCTTTCAAAAAGTAACTTATTTTAGCAAATTTGTGGAAAAATACTTTAAAAGAGACTATATTTTCTCAAATTTTGGACATTTGGCTACTAATTATTTTAAATTTGTGGAAACCTAGCACATGTATTACTTAACCCAGTTTAATTATGCAGTATTGGACAGCCATCTCAGATATATGAATTCCTCGTCAACAGTGGTCAGACCAAAATTGTGGAAATCTAAATAGTTTAACTTTAAAGATTTGGCTTAATTATGAACTGGGCCATTGTTTTTACACCATAAACAAAACTGTCTTAACAACAACCAGAGCTAATTGTAATCCTGACATTTTATGGAACCGCGAGTGAAAATTTTACTTCTTTGATGTTTTAGTTGTCTGGGTCTGACCCAAGACTTGAAAGTGGGTAGTGACTGTTCTTTGCAAAGCACTTAGCATTACAAAAGGAAAGTCACAGTTCTTATGCATGGGAACTTAATATAAAGGAGGTCCTGTGTACGGAAGATGTGGCACAATAAAGAACCCTGCTGTATAATGCCATCAGAGATTCAGCGCAACACACAGACAAAATTTCTGCACCTTTGCCGGTAGCTGGTGATATAAGTGAAATATTCTTGACTGGGACATTAAACACCATTACTCAACTCAACACCTGGTCTAGACTATACCTTTATAGTTTCACAAGACTTTAACAAATCCATAGACAGGGAATGTATATCTTCACCCTAATTGGGTGAAATCTCTAGTACAACAATGTTAGACCAAGGATATGGAAGATGACACAGTTACAGTATGGGGATAATGATTCCCCTGGACTTTAGATCCATCTTTGGGACCAATATGTCTGAAATGTCCCTGCTGAGCATGCACTAGTATTGACTATTGGTATTCTAGTGAGCAGCTTACAACTGTAATGATATACTTGGTTAACATACAACTATAAAAAACGTATGATCAGCAGCATTTATAAGTAACTTGACACTCAGTCAGCTGGTTGTACAAGTCAGCATATATGGTAATACAATAGTCACAAAATGTCAATACATCAATGACTTCAAGGTGACGTTACAGTATATGTGCATAATGGTAGAGAACTCTTACAATAATACAACAACCACAGAAATATTTATTCCGATAAAAACTGATGCTATTGAAATATAATTTGTGCTGCATAAAACCTAATGAAGGGGACAAGGGAAACAACTCCTACTACCAGTATAAATTATACCGTTCTTACATAGTGTGATGCTAATTACTTAGACTTGGGGGATGCAGTGGTCTTGTTTATCTAGTCAATAGTTAGGCCATATTATCTGGAGTAGGGTTATTAGGTGGAGGTCATTACATAACAAGCATCAATCAAGTTGCATCACCATGACCACTGCACACCCCTCCATCTGAAACCATGCATTCCATATTCCAGTGCATACTTACGAGTTTGTGTGTAAATATTCGAAGCTCAACTGAGCCCGACTAAGGGTGCTGTAATTTTGAGTCATCCTGATAGCTTTTTTGCGGTTTTTTCTCAAGACGTGCAAAGATGCACTCCAAAAATAAAACACAGTTGTGTCTATTTCAACATCCCGAGTGTTCAATAATGTTAAAAGGGTCGTGTGCCATTGTTAGGTTTACAGATAGAGAAATAGCACAAATTAAAACCACTGACAGTTCAAGTGTCTGTCGGTTTTCTGTTGATAAATTGATACACCATAAAATCCCTCATGTGGTTTATGCACTACTTCCTGTCAGTATGCATCTCTTTTTGAATATTCATACGCGCCCTGGTTTCGTTTTGAAACGATGTAAGTATTTTGAAATTTTATATATATCATTAATTTTTCATTGGATATTTTTTATAAATGTCTCAGAACAAAATGAAAATGTAAAACATCAAAATAGTTTAAATTATTGTTATCAAGAAAAAAGTAGTTCGACCGCGCACTGTGTAATGAAAACATTGCAAGGTTCGTGCATTTTTAGGAATTGAATTTTATAATTTTACGAAACGATATGCTGTATTTGTTTTCTATTAAATTTCATTTATCGTTCATAATAAAGCTAACACGAATATAACAAGTTAGATTCACTTCATTTTTATCATATTTAAGTTTTGGTGTTTAAAATTGAATTTGTTGTTTAGAATACCCGGTGTGACTATTTAGCGCCCATGTGAAATCGTTCACTGGAACTTGCGATTGTTCTGCAACACGCGTTTAAAGATGACTACAAGTCATGACCGAGAGATGTAATGAAGACTCATAATTCAAGTTGTATACTTGCAAAATCCTGAATTGCTATAGTTGGCCATATCATGCAAAATAAAGTGTGTTAGCTATTATTCAAATAAATGTAGTATAAAAATTAGTCCGACTAATCAGCCCACTAAACCCCCATTTTAATTTTTTGACTTTTTGGAGGTTTGTGGTCTGACAGCTTCCATTATTGAATTCTTGAAATTTCTGGCGAAAACAGCAGAAACGAAAACACGTGTCGATAATTTCCATTATTTCCTTACCTTGCTCTTGTTGACAACATGGAACACTTCCTAAAACATTAATCTACCGATCCATGCTTAATTTTTAATTAAAATCCATCGATATCGGTAGAAATACAAGGTTTTCTGATGTCTCTTCAGCTCTCTGCCACTTTTACATCGTGAAGACATTACTAATTTGCATTGACCAATCAGATCGCGTGTTGCATTTGGATGGTGAAACTCGCAGTTCTATCTTTAGAAAGCACATGGCGATGTTTATTTACATTAACGATTCGCATTATTAAGGATGTTTTACGTGGTGTTTAATACATGTACTTACAAAAGGTTACATTGAAATGTATTCAAAATATTTAGAATTTATATGTAGACTTTCAAATAGAGTAGTTGGATCTTTTCTATATATTTTTTATATTCTTGAACCCTCTCATTTTTTCTAATTAGTGAACTATTAGTGACGATGACATCTACTAAATTAAATAAGTGACATCACTAAATATTTAAAGATATATGACTAATTCATTTAGTTTTTTCAATATTGCAATTTCTATGGTAGTCTTTTCACTTTTTAACTTTTGTCGAATACAAGCTCTACGAGCTTATGTTTTATGTAAATTATATTCGACGGCAAATAAAGAGTATTGTATTGTATTGTATTGTATTGTATTGTATTGTATTGTATTGTATTGTATTGTATTGTATTGTATTGTATTGTATTGTATTGTATAATATTAAATAAGTGATAACACACACATGATAAGTGAATAAATAGTAAAATAGTAAAATTCCACCTCATATGAATGCAGCATATAAGAATAGCCTCAACTTTAAAACACACATTTACGTGCATAGGGGCCAGTTTCATAATAAAATATAAAAAATACCGATAAGTATATAAAAAAGACTTTTTTTATATACTTATCGGTATTTTTTAAATTACCATGGACTGACTAAATGAATACCAATAAAACCAGAGATAGTTAACTTTTTTTGAAGACTACTAAGTACTTTAAAATGAATAATAGAAAGATCCGGTGTACTCTCCTCGGGTTGGATCTGGGCGCTAATTAGATACACCGTATATGCAACAGACCACATGGTATTGTTTACACGGGACTCTGTCCATCCAAATGGAGGTGTCCTCAGACTCAGATTCAGACAGCTCTGTAGACAGTGTGGAGAAAACTCGTCTTTTAGAAGCTGCTGTCTGTGCTGACATACTTACTAGGTCTGAAACGAAAACAGAAACAACAGGTAGGCTATAAGTAAGTTAAAGTGATTACAGTAGTGGTCACACTTGCTTTGGCTAAGTATATATAGGTTTGGGAAACCCCATATAAACTAAACATGCATGTGTTTATACATATTTTCCGGTTTTTTATGATAAAATGAATAAGAAGTCTTGGACTTCTTAACTTTTTATTTAAGAAATGGCCAAGATTTTAGCTTAAGTGTGTTTTTATGCTTTCACACTGTTATATGTACTTTTTCTCTTTTTGCTTTCCTTCATATGTATGTAGATCTAATGTCATATAATTATGTATCTAAAATGTTATATTTATCATTTGTAAAGTTGATTTTAAAAGCCCATTAGAGGTTTTTTTGTGTACATGTATTTATAAAAAAAAATAAATATTTTGTTTTTGATTTAATTATTTGCTATGGGCTTAATTAATGTAGGCTCACACTTATTAAGAATCTGCCATACCCAGGCTCTTGTTTCTGTCTATAATTTGATATTGACGTTTGAACAAATAATAATACAAATATTGAATGCCCATTATTGATAGTGAGGCAGCGATGGCCTAATGGATAATAGGTCAGTCTACAAATCCAGGATCTCTCACCACTATGAGTTGGAGTCCTGCTGAGACCACGTGGGAAAGTGAATTTTCCTTGCCATTGGCCTTTACTGGTTCATCTGGTATCAGTATAATAAACTGGGGTAGTGGTACGCTTGTCTGCAGCATACTGACTCGGGGAGCTAGCACATTAAAGTCGCCCTGAGTGTGCGCTGTACAGACATAAAACACACACGCACTTCACATGCATACATAAAATTGTTCATAGATTAACCCATAGAGATTAATAAAATAGTTCTCCTCGCGAATAGCTGAAAAATTGCTGATGCAAAGTTAAGCAACATTCAACCAATCATTACTGATATTGTAACAGGAAGGAGAAAAATTGCATGGCCAGACTGTGATCGAGCCCAGGAACTCCTGGGTTGTAGGAGGGAATCCTAGTCATTTCGGGACCGGGTCATTTCGGCACCAGGTCATTTTGGCACTTGGCAAGTCATTTCGGCACCAGGTCATTTCGGCACCGGGTTATTTCGGCACCAGCTCCAGGTCATTTCGGCACCTTGCTAATACAGTTACTATTAGTCACCAGTGCTGTAAATTATAAGTTATCTATAACTTTGTCAAAATTCTGAGGATTTCCTCTACGCAACCAAGTACACATACAATAAGATGAACAAATGACTTTGATTCTTTCATGTCATTTAAAACGTTTTTTAAAGAAAATTGTAAAAAATAAGAATAATAATAATCATTTTTATCCAATTTTTACAATGTTTATAAGCTCTGTTATAAGTAACACCCAGAATTTCTATTTGAAATAATTCTGTTGGCTTAAGTTCAAGAAATTTTAAAAAAATCAGTATTTTAATGGTATCAGAAATTCATTATCCTTTAAAAACGAAATTTACTTTTGCAAATTAAATAAAATTTTTATGAAAATTTAGAGTATAGAAATCATTAAAATCTGAGTATAATGTTTTAACAAATTTCTGAAGAAATTGCTGTTTTCAATGGAAATAAAATGAAATTGTCAATTGTTGCAATGCTTTTGTAACTTAGATAAATATTCTTGACTGGCTTCGATAAGACCCTAATACATGTAGATGTCTTGTGTCGCACAATAGGCTTTAAAAACGGGCCATTTTCAGCGTATGTTTTTATTCAGTATAACAAAGATGCATAACGCCTGTAAAACATATTTCAGCAACACCGTTCGGGCTACCCGGGGAATGGATTTTAAGCATTTAATAAAAAAATATATATATATATATAAAAAGAGTACGGAATTTTATTAAATGCTTAAAATCCATTCTCCGGGTACCTGTAGTACCACGACTACAACATACTCCAGTGATCAAAATTATTAGGTAATTAGACCTCAAAGACCACTTTATTAACATTGAAAATAAGGCATTAACTACCTACATTCAACTTAAAAAAGTAAAAAGTAAATGAATAAATGGAAGTGCCGAAGTGACCGATCGTAGATGCCGAAGTGACCAAGTGTAGGTGCCGAAATAACCTGGTGCCGAATTAACTCGGTGCCGAAATGACTTTTTCTACAGGTGCCGAAATGACCTGGTGCCGAAATGACCTACACCCGTAGGAGGTAGCTCTACCAACTGAGCTTCCCAGACTACTACGTTTCTCCCTGGTTATTTTTGAGTTGCCCAAAGTTTCACATTTGAAATTGAATAGGAATTCCCTCAGAGGAATTTATATGGCCTGCTATATGCTAGTTCACCAATTCGAAGGCCCATATGGCCGCAAAACAAAAATTAGGGGGTATATGTAGGAATCACCTTGTCCATCTGAGTCGATCTGACTGCATGTTTATTTTGGAATGGTTTTACTGCATATTGCTATACTTTTAGTTTTATAAAATATGTGTTTATTGTAGATACAAGTCATTCTCATGTAAGAATAAACAAACACAAACCAGGAAGAGGATTACCTGCCAGTAAACCAGAAAGACAATTATTATCCAATAAAAAGTCACTGAGGTAAATATTGTATGAATGAAAGTATATACATGTACTGCACTATACTAGTACATTGTATATATAACCTCACCTCACCTATCCTCTTTGTGCCCATTGGCACATAAGGTCCCGATACACCTCCTCCAATTTGGCCGGTCTTTTGCTGCCACTCTTGCCTGTGCCCATGTGGTCCATCCCAGGTGGTCTCTTTCCTGCTCTGTTGTTCTCCTCCATGTTGTTTTTGGCCGACCTACTTTCCTTCTGCCCTCCGGATGCCATGTAAGGGCTGTTGTGCATATCCTCTTACTGCTGTTGAATCGGAGGATATGCCCAATCCATTTCCACTTTCTCAGCATTATGGTTGCACTGATGTTAATGGTTTTTGTTCTTTCATGTAGTTCTTTATTTGTTATTTTATCTGGCCATCTGACTCGAAGTATGTTTCTCAAGCACCTGTTTTGAAATGTGTCCAGCTTTTTCTTGTCTCTTTCTGTGGATTTCCAAGTTTCGCTTCCGTAGGTGAGTACTGATACAACCAAGCTGTTAAACAATCGTATCTTTGTTTGAATTGAAAATTTTGAGGTGTTCCAAATCTTCTTTAATCGTCGAAATTGTTGTTTTGCTTTTCCTAATCTACTGTTTATATCCTGATCGCAACCTCCTTCTGTTGTTACAATGCCCCCTAGATAAGTGAAAGTCTCTACATCTTCTATTTGTTGATCGCCTATTTTTACTGGGTCTTGTATGGTGGTGTTGAGTCTCATTACTTTAGTTTTACTGGAGTTTATTTTAAGGCCAACCTGTTTTGCATTTTCATGTAGCTTTTGAGTTTTGCTTTGAATGTCTTGGTATTTTGATGACAGGAGTGCCAGATAGTCGGCAAAATCTAAGTCTTCAAGTTTAGTTGTAAACTTCCATCTCAATCCAGTTGGTTCCCTTTCGGTTGTCTTCTTCATGATGTAGTCGATGACGAGTAGGAATAGGAATCCGGACATAGTGCAGCCTTGTTTCACACCAGTTGTTACTCTGAACCACTCCGATTCCTCACCATCAACTATTACAGAACACTGGAAGGTGTCATAAAGCAGCTTTATCATCCTGATTAGTTTTTCTGGTATGCCATAGTGCTTCATGATGGACCATAGGCTGTCTCTGTGAATTGAGTCGAATGCCTTTTCAAAGTCGACGAAGTTGATGAATAGGGGTGCATTCCATTCATTACATTGTTCAAGAATGTTTCTAAGTGTAAACAGTTGTTCAGTGGTATTTCTCCCCTTTCTGAATCCAGCTTGTTCTTCTCGCAGTTTGTCATCTATTCCATTTTGGATTCTTTGAATAATCACCCTAGAGAAGATCTTGCTTGGCACTGATAGTAGGGTTATGCCTCTGTAATTGTCGCATATTGACTTGTCGCCCTTTTTCGGGATTTTTACAATCAATCCTTTGTTCCAGTCATCTGGTATTGTTTCTTTGTTCCATATAGCTGTAAACAGTTTTTCAAGATACTTTACAGTTGTTGTCATATCTGCCTTTAGAATTTCAGTTGTTATACCATCAATTCCTCCTGATTTTCCATTCTTAAGCTTTTTCATTGCCTTTATAATTTCGTCTTTCTCTATGACACCTGTGTTTATCTCATCTATCAAGTTGTCATCATTCTCTACTATTAATGGATCGTCTGGTTGAGGTCGATTCAGAACATTGCTGAAATGTTCTTTCCATCTGTTCTTTATTTTACTCTGGCTGCTCAGAATGTTCCCATCTCTGTCTTTTATTTTTGACGTTTCTGTTCTCTTCTCATTACTTAGCACCCGTGTAACCTCGTAAACTGTTTTCATATGACCACTATTGGCTGCTGTTTCTGCCTCTTCTATTAGGTCTTCTGTCCAATTTCTTCTATCTTTTCGAATGTTGGACTTTACCTCTTTGTCTATTCTACTATATTTTGCTCTTAGGCTCTCTTTCAATCTTTCGGATCTGCTGTTGTTTAGTTGCTGTTTTACTTGTTTTCGTTCATCAACAAGTTTCCAGGACTCTTTACTTATCCATGGTTTATGTCCTCTTTTCTTTACTCCGAGAATGTTCTTTGAAGTTTCAATATAGCCCTTTTCCCTTGTTTCCCAGATATCCTCAACTGATTCCATGTGCTCTAGTACCTGGAATCTATTTTTAAGTGCGATGGAGAATGCTCTCTTTCTCTCAGGCTGTTGTAGCTTGGTGGTGTCAAATTTGATTCTTCTATTTTCTGTTTGTTTCTTAAATGCCTTGAGTTTGATTCTGATCTTACAACGTATGAGCTCATGGTCACTGCTTGCATCTGCTCCTCTCATTGATCTTGTGTCCAAACATGATGTTCTGTGCTGTTTGGAAATAAGCATGTGGTCAATTTGGTTTTCTGTCCTTCCATTCGGTGATATCCATGTAACTTTGTGTCGAGGTTTATGTGGAAAGATGGTGCCGGTTATAACTAAGTTGTTTATTTCACAAAATTCCACTAGATTTTCTCCATTATCGTTTCTGACTCCTATTCCATGTTTTCCCATTACACTTTCATGGCCTTTGTTGTCACTTCCAACCTTTGCATTTAAGTCACCGATCACTAGCATGATGTCATGTTTGGGAATGCTGTTAATCACCTCTTGCATATGTTCAATAAATAGTTCTTTTTTCTCTTCTTTGCTATCGTTTGTTGGTGCATATGCTACTATTATGCTTATTTTCAGTGTGGAAGTGTACAATCGAACATACAACAGTCTTTCATTGATTGGTTTCCATTCTAACACTGATTTATTCGCTCGTTTTGAAAGCATTATTCCAACTCCTTCCTGATGTAAGTCATCCTCTCGTCCTGAGTAGAGGACAGTTTTTCCACTCTGTAGTGTTATTTTTCCATTTTTGGTCCATCTTACTTCATTAAGTCCAAGAATGTCAAGTTTGTATCGATCCATTTCTTTTTCTACTTGTGCTGTTTTTCCTGCTGAGTACATAGTTCTTACATTCCAGCTTCCAATGAAAATATTGTCATTTGGTGTGCAAAATGACATCGGCCTGTGAGCTTCCTCTCGGCTTTCCCCCACAAGCGTCATGTTGTCCGCTGCACCGGTATCTCTAACAAGGAGAGGAATGGCCTCTCACTGTGTTCTTAGTGTATCGTGGATTTCCGTAATCGATTCTTTTTACCATGCCCGGTGATTAGCCGTGCATGAACCCCTGGACTCGGAGGGCCAGTGGTTTTCTGTTAGGATTTTCCTTCCTTAGATGCTCCCATTACCCTGGTGACAGGGTCATCTCCCCGGATTTTCTGTCTGGATTTACTTCCATAGCCTTTGACTCAAAAGTCTAATCACAAGGCAGTGATACTATTTAACCCATAGCTGGGGCAAGGTTGGTGAGAGCCAGGGCGTGTCCACACACCGATGGGCCTGCACTCTGCACCTCTTGGGTCCTTGCTACTCCGAGATCCCCTTCAACTTAGCCTTGAGTACTAGACCCAAGTTACCGTGCATTGCCACGAGGAGGCATTGAAGAAGTCTTGGTAGTGTAGAGGCTATGTACTGGCAGGAAAGATTTACGCACTCGACTCTCCCTTTCACCTATGAGTAAGCTAGTCAGCGACAACAAAGATCTAGAGACATTCGATCTCTGCCGTACTAGACGCATATCACTACCCTGTGGCTGAACCACCACTAACACACTTGTATATATAAACCAATGAATAATTATTTGAAGACAACCCATCATTGAGGATACACTGATAGAAAGTGATATACTAAATGTACCTTACATCGGGAGGATATTAAATTTGTAGTTCATTTTATTTTACCATCCTTCATTCTGTCCTTCTCTCCAGACACATCTTTTCCGGTGCAAGTCTCCAAAACTATGAAGCACTGTTTTATGACACTCAGAGTTAAGCATCAACAATGATATAGGAAATAAACATATGTGATTGTATCAAGTAGAAATTGGTCAAAATCTCCATGTCAACATTTTCAGTATTGTGATGTAACAGTTGGAATTACGACGTCATCATTATACCGCCATCATTGCCGTGAAAACAGGTACCTGTGTACCTTTTTCAACAACACAGTGCTCAACATGGAGACAGATATTTTATAGAACAAGCAAATGAATACTACATTTATAATGCATGTGACTGAAAAATTCTACATGACTTAAGGTCCCTATATTGTTAGAATTTCCGATAATTTTTGCAAATTCAAGTAGTTTTGCGTGCATTTACAATTGGATGATACATAAATAGCTACGTCATAAATGGCACCATAACTTTGGTATTCGTTAGAATTTTTAAGTAACATTTTGTAAAAAGATAGAGAATGATTTTTTATATATTTTAAAGACAAAACATATTTTTGTGACAATTTGAGATTTCAATCAATTTCTACTTGATACAATCACATATTATTAACTGGAGTTTGTCTGCTGGTTTTCCTGGGAGTTATGACCCTTTGACTGAAAAGTACTTAATGGCAGGGTAACCCAATTCATCGAATTTGCTTGTTATAACTTTCTCTTATTTATTTGTAGACCGACAGAATCAAACCATTTTGATGATGACAACGGTTTAAATACTACACCTGAAGCTAAAGACTTTATAGCAAAGAAACTGTCCCAGTATCTAGATAAGTATGTAAATGAAAAATGTCAAGTACAATCCAGACTCGAGTTGCACCAAAAATAGGCACCATGGCAACTAAATTTCTGAGTAAGCCACCAATTTTGCAACCATAATTTTTCTGAACATGTTCAGTTAAATCTTTTAAATAGTGCACTACTCTTGTCACATGCTTTTCAAACATTCAAATTAAGACCGCTTATGTAATGTATATCACATGAAATATGCGGTATCACCTTCTGTCTGTTCATTGGTATGTGTGTGTTTGGGTGCAACCGGGATGTCTGGTGCCTTGTGCACCAATCTTCTCCTGATTCCAATAAAAGGTGATATCAGCTGGAATCCCTTCTGTTGAAACATTACAGGGTTCTTTTATATTATCAATATATGGTCCCCTGATTATGTGCGTTGCTGTGATTATATTATTGGGGTAGTTATGTCCCCTTTGGGACTGAATTTTTCAACATGGGGAAATTGCTCTTACACCATTGAACCAATAACTTTCAACCATAACAATTTTTCTTTATCATATTATGATATTTAGATGGACACCTGAGTTCTATGTGTTTTTTTGTTGATGATTGTTGGGATTTAATGGCTACATGATGCCTGTCAGGTAGTGTGCAGGACAGTGTTGCATTGTTTTTAGAATTGTTATTTATAATACATTTGTACATGTAATAAGTTTATTTCTTAAGATTACTTGTTATGTGTGAAAAAAGTTTGCAATCTGGAGAACATTGTTTGATTTCAATAATAATAAGTTTATTTCTTAAGATTACATGTAGTTATGTGTGAAAAAAGTTTGCAATCTGGAGGTCATCTTGGGGATTAAAACAAAAGGTTTGATGTCAATAATTCTCAACTTTTTATACCCCCCACAAATGAAGTTTAGGGGGGGATATATAGGAATCACCCTGTTTGTCTGTCAGGTTGTCTGTCCCAATATCGTTTCCCCTCCATATTTCCATGTCTATGGATGGATTTGATCAAAATAGCACAAATGTAAACCAACATTAGACAATGTGTCGCATACCAATTTATGTGCATAAAGCCAAAGATAAAAGTTAGGAGGTCAATGTTGGGGGGGGGGGGGGGGGGGTATTGGCTCTCAAGAGACAGTTCTAGTTTGTTTTGTACTAATTTTAGGAACATTGAAGGTGATAAAGAGTTTGAAGTTAAACAAGGAAACTCAGGGGAAGATGCAGGTTTGTTTTGTTTTCAGTGAACTATAAGAAGAAATGCTCATGTGAGATATAGGTTCAAATCCCTCTCGGGACAGATCCTTGTGTGAGAAAGTTTGTCAGTTCACTTCTCCAAGAAAAGTGGCTTTCTCTTGACACTCTGTTTCTTTCACCATCCCTGAGTTAATTGCCCCGATAAAAGTGAAAAAGATCTTGACTGGGGCATAAAACTCCATTACTCCACTCCACACTTGTGAGATATTAAGAATTGAGCACAGGACTTTTCTTTAGCTATTACAGTTTAGTTTTGCATTCTTTAACTTCAATGGGCATCATCAGTTTTCTGGAGTGCAGTGGAGTAACAGAGTTTTCTGCCTTGGTCATGATTCTTTCATTTTTATTGAAGTGGTCAGTTTAAAAATGGGGAGGAAACTGGAGTGTCTAGAGAAAACTGTTGACCTTTGTCAAGAAAAACGAAAAATGTTTTCACTAAGATCTGCGAGAATGAGATTTCAATGAAGGTGGCGAGAGATGCTTTGATCCGAGAGCCACACTTTAGACCACTTTGCCACAGAGGCATGTATAGTTTTGTTGCTAGCCTGCAAGAAGAATAGAATTACCCATGGACAACTTTGGTATCAGGGTAGAATTTTGAAGTTTCTATTGACAAAGTTTTAAACATAAAAAATTCCTGGTTTACCATGAAAAAAACCTATGTGATGTATGCACTTTTTTGGTAAAAATAAAATTTGAAAGTTTAGGGGGTGTGTAAATTACATAAGTAGATGTTTTTATTCATTCCAGTTGACTTTTGAAAGACGTTTCAAATGTAAATAATTATACTGAAGTTGACATGTTTTGACAAAATAAGGATGTAGAGAAAAAATAATGCATTGACTTTATTTATGTTGGATGGTATATAATGGTAACCTTTGTTCAGGTGAGCTAAAAACCTTAAAAACCTTAAAATCTGCCCCAAAGGCTGCGGGATACCTCAATCTACCTCTAACTGGAACCACCCCAGCTCCCCCCTTCCTGTTGTTGTTCATGTCTCTTTTATGACTGGTCTGTTTTACATTTTTAGGTATACGATTATTCGTGAAGTCATCAAATCTTATAAAATCTGATGGATGTGATGTGATGTCAGAGATAGTCGTACAAAGACAGCGTAAAAGACAAATAAGTAGCAGTAGTGACAGGTACTGTTGTCATGGTTACCTTATTCTACCTTATTATAAGTATCAAAATTTCTAAAATTTGTGAAAGAAGTATTTTTAAAGCAATTTTTCATAAATTTTCGAAAATAGTTTACATTTTGAAAGCATTTTTCAGAATTTAGTAGCCAATAACAATTTTGGTTACCAGGAATGGAAACATAGTTTATTGACTCGGCTGGCGGAATAGTATTTCATTTTCAAGACGAACTTTACATACCAAAATTAGCCAAGTTGTATACATGTTACTGGCTTTCAAAGTCGATGATTGTAGGTTTAAATTTGCCTGCAGGTGAATTTTTCCTTCATTTCTTGCACAGACTAATGCTGTAAAAATAAGTTACTAGGAAAGTTTTCCATATGAGCCAATAACCAAGGTATACTACCTCGGTGTTAAAAAGGTCGTCTATGGCCACAGCGGAATTCTAAGCTCTCACTGTATTAATTTTTGATATTACATGTCTATACATGTGTATTTGCGGTTTCATAGTTTCATGTTTCTTTCATTCTCAATGTCAATTATACACATGGTGGGTGTAGCTAACTTAACAGGAGGTGCTTACCCTTCCGGAGCACCGGTCTCACTTTCGTGGTGAAAAAGTTAATGCACGTTACTAAATTTGCAAGTTTAAAAGTTTTTACCTTGCTTTGCGATTGTGGTTTGGATATGAATCAGTATGTTTGGTTTTGATATTTCAGCTCGGATGAAAATGAACGTTTAGCTGAAGCGGCCGTGTCTCACGATTTTATCATACAACAAAGCAGGTTGTCATTACCAGGATCAAATCCAAGTCATCAGGACTCTTTAAATAACAGTGATGGTGATGTTATAAACAAACATAATGGTGATATGAACAATTTTAATACCGGTAATAAGAACACGGATGATGTAAAAGATGTTGATGAAAAATCACATAAAAAGAAGAAAAAGAAAAAGAAACACAAACATAGCATAGAAATAAAAGTTTCATGAAATACTAATGTTTTTTTCCAGATATTTATTATTTTATGTAACTTCCGGCTTTGAAGAGTTTAGTAAAAATATCTTCAACGATGTAACATGAGTAGGTCAGACAAACTATTAGGAAGGGCAGACAACGTCTTACTATAATACGTCCCTTTTCTAGATTGATTGATTGGAGTTTTACCTTCTAGTTAAGAATATTTTACTCATATCGAGATGTTACCAGCTATAGGTGGAGTGTTAGAAAGTTTGACCTTTGCAGTGTGCTTAGGGCAACTTGCAGGGAGGGTTCTTTTACCTGCCATGACAAGGGGGCGTTGGTTTTTATGGTCTCTTCAGGAATCTGTGACCTCCATTTCTAAAATGCTGATAGCTTGGTGAAAGAACAGTCACTACCTATTTTTGAAATAAATAAAATTCTATTGGGACTACCTATTTTTAAGTCTTGGTCAGACTCGACTGGGGTTTGAAGCCAAGACCTCCCACATACAGAACGAGCATTCTACCAAATGAGCTTCCATAGTGACCCCTTTTCTTGAAACGAGCATATAAAAATAGCAAAGTTTCATAGTGACACATATAAAAATAGCAAAGTTTCATAGTGACACATATAAAATTAACAAGGTTTCATGGTGACACATAAAAAATAACAAGGTTTCAATATGGATTTTTTATTTCATCAAAGAAACAATGAGATCATAATTAACATGACTCAATAAATGATAACAATGTTGTGACAAATGATATAAATAGAAATAATTCCATGATACAAAAATACATGGGCCTCATTAATGTACCATGTAAAAACAAAAATATTTTGTTGACAGGATTGTTTAGCAATTTTTCAAATTGTGAAATATTTATGAGGTCTGTACCTAAACCAACCCCCATGAAAAAAGTTCTCCGAATTTTGTCTGAACTTTTAAATGTTTCTACATGTTCAAAATGATTTAGAATTTTTGGACAAAATTCAGATAAAAGTATTCAGAAAAATTCATATCCTAATTTTTGGTGCAAGAAGAATTAAGATATTTTTAGAAATATTTAGAATTTTTTTTCATAAGCAAATACCCAGTATGTATTTTCAGAATTTAATTAATGGTTCTCGTCTTTGATGAACCATCCTAAAATGAATGAGCATTCACAAATCACATAATATCAAATACAAGAAATGCAGATCAACTTGGGTGACGCATAAGTCGTTTTCTATAATGAATGTATGCTGCATCCATGATAACTCGAACTTATTATTTGTTTTTGGTTTCACTACTTTAGTCAAAGCACTACCTATGACTAATTGTATTCAGAAATGGCCGTCTAGTGCTGTAAAATGAAAACTGGTATAATATGTAATTTGTTCCAATATTTTATAAGTTAGAATAGAAGTCCCTTTGGCCTTGTACTTCAAATTATCCATGTTTTACTGTATTCATCTGAGAATATTTATATCAATGACTTACAGTGTACAGTTTGTATTGCGACTACTCAGTACTGTCAGAGCCACCATGTTTGTCAGTTTGTATTGCGACTACTCAGTACTGTCAGAGCCACCATGTTTGTCAGTTTGTATTGCGACTACTCAGTACTGTCAGAGCCACCATGTTTGTCAGTTTGTATTGCGACTACTCAGTACTGTCAGAGCCACCATGTTTGTCAGTTTGTATTGCGACTACTCAGTACTGTCAGAGCCACCATGTTGTCAGTTTGTATTGCGACTACTCAGTACTGTCAGAGCCACCATGTTTGTCAGTTGTATTGCGACTACTCAGTACTGTCAGAGCCACCATGTTTGTGTGACTGAATTTTACAAATTTTTTATAGAAAATCCATTAAACACAAATTATGTTTGAATTATGTTTGATATTATCCACTTACTTGAGCCTTATTGTAACTGAAAATTGATATGTGCATTCTTGATTACTATAAAATATTTATGTATGAAGCAAAATGTTGCCAATATGACAATTTTACATAGTGGTGATTTAGCACGAGAACATGTGCGATGTCCCTTTTTGAAATACATATGTATTATGTCATATGCAAATCTTCATTTACCAGTATCTGGTTTTTCAACATAATTTAAAAAATTCTCATAGCAGCAACATTTAACTCTGTTCTGAGATATTCTATGGTGAATGTACATAGCATTTTTCGAGGACTAGATCGATAAAATTGAAAAATATCCAAGCTTATTAAAGTTTATTTGATTTTTCTATGAAAATTTTGCAAAATTCACTGTTATCTGTTTTTTCATTATACATGTATTAAATCCTCATAGCGGCAACATTTACTCTGAACTCTTCAGAGATATTCTATAGTGAATGTGAATAGCAAATTTTCATAATGACAAGGCCAAGTGAAAAACACCTAACTTTAATAAAGTTTGTATGATTTTCTATAAAAAGTTTTGCATAATTCACTGTCACAAACACAGTGAATCTGACAGTAGGAATGACATGAAACTGAAGCAGAACAAATACCAAATAACCACAGTGAATGGTGACATATAATGATGATCTCATGCTCCGGCTGAAGTCTTGAAGTGGTAGGTACAATGTTTCAAAATGGAAATTTTAACAATTAAATGACTATCTTTGAACATTAAATTATGTTTCTTTGACAACAATTATTATAAATTAACAATTAAGTGCATCAAGATTAACACTGAAAATAACAATGAATGGTGATCTGGTGATGACCTCATGCTCTGGCTAAAGTCATGAAAGTGGTAGATACAATGTTTCAAAATGGTAATTTTAACACTTAAATGATTATCTTTGAACATTAAATTATGTTTCTTTGACAACAATTATTATAAGTTAACAAGTAAGTTCATCAAGATTAACACTGAAAATAACAATAAATGGTGATCTTGTGATGACCTCATGCTCTGGCTAAAGTCATGAGGTGGTAGGTACAATGTTGGGAAACGGTAAGTTTAGCACTTAAATAACTATCTTTGAACATTAAATAATGTTTCTATGACAACAATGAATATAAGTTAACAAGTAATTTCATCAAGATTAACACTGCAAATAACAATGCAAAAAGTACATGATGCACAAAAACAACTTCAACATACATAACTACAAATGAAACCTCCATTAATTTAACATACATGTACACATATTTTATTAAAGAACTTTCACCCTTGCAAACAATGGGTAGAACTAATATAACCTTTTATCTCTGCAGACAAAGGGTAGAATGAATTTGACCTTTCACCCCTGTAGGTAAAGGGTAGAATTAAATTGGCCTTTCATCCCTGCAAACAAAGTTGACCTTTCAGAATACACAAGGATTAGACAAGGTGCTTTATGACTCTAATGATGTCACTAAATGCTATATCAAGATAGTCAGTTCTGGAATCTTGGAGGAAACTGGAGTACCAGAAAATTTTAACGACCTTTTAACTATCAAACTAACAAACTCTGTGACTCTAGGATATTCCAACAGGTGATGAGAAGAGCCATGGTTATGCTGAAATTATTATTGAAGAAAACCCAAAACATTTAATAGTGGGGGTATAGTAATGAAGTTTTACACCCCAGAGAGTGAAGGAAACCAGCATGGCTGGAGAAAACCACCAACAAACTTTCTTCCACTATCTGCCCCAGGGGGATTCCAACCAAGGTGGTGAATGGTTCTGTGGTCTGTTAGTATGTGCTTTAGACCACTCTCCCATAAAGGCACCACTAAAACATTTAACTTACACTAAAATGCATTATGGTGATATGAACAAAACCAAATGCCAACTGATTGAAACCATGACAACGAAGAAAAGTGGTTAAATTTACACTGCCAAACTGTTTCACATTCATTGTCAATTACTCAAGATTGTCACTATCTACTGATGAACAAATCTGATTGTCTTGTTGTGTAACCTTGCTTATCAAGGACAATATCTTAAACTTTGATCTGACAACCACAACCCCCTCCACCCCCACCCTTTATAAACAAGAATAGAATTCCTGGGTCCCCCGCCGGTCAAGCAGTATACTAGTATACTGTATATGAAATTGCATTATTTTCAAACATTCGGGGCTGTTCCAGAATTAAATGTGTGGGGAGGTCAGGAGGAACATTTCGAACTTGACCAAGATATTAGTGGTATAAACATTTGGTATAAATTTCATGAAAATCTGTCAAAATTTGTAGGCATGAGAGCGCTTACAAGGTCAATTTTTGGATAAAATGGAGTCATTATTGTGGTCAAAGTCCCATAACTCCAACAACAAGAGGCCCATGGGCCTGATACGCTCACCTGATAACTAATGGCTAGCTGATAGATTTAAAGAAATCAAAAATACTAAACCCCAACAACTTTTTTTACATCATGATAACTGTTGTATCAATACCTACAACATTCTAGTATACATGCCTATACAAAAAGTTAATAGTTTTCAAGATAATTAACCATTTCAGTATTGTTTCATATTCGCGACCTTGACCTCTGAACCCATGACCTTTTTCTATACATCAAAATGATTGTTGTATCAATACCTACAACATTCTAATATACATGCCTATACAAAATGTTTATAGTTTTCAAGATAATTAACCATTTCCGTATTGTTTCGCATCTGTGACCTTGACCTTTGAACCCATGACCTTTTTCTATACATCAAAATGATTGTTGTATCAATATCTACAACATTCTAATATACATGCCTATACAAAAAGTTTTTAGTTTTCGAGATAATTAACCATTTCAGTATTGTTTCACATCTGTGACCTTGACCTTTGAACCCATGACCTTTTTCTATACATCAAAATGATCGTTGTATCAATATCTACAACATTCTAATATACATGCCTATACAAAAAGTTTATAGTTTTCGAGATAATTAACAATTTTGGTATTGTTTCGCATCTGTTACCTTGACCTTTGAACTCATGACCTTTTTCTATACAACAAAATGATCGTTGTATCAATACCTACAACATTCTAATTTACATGACTATACAAAAAGTTTATAGTTTTTGAGATTATAATTAGAATCAGAGGTAAAAAAAATTAGGTCACGACCTTCACAATTGACCTTGACCTCATTTTGAAGATACTAACAAGAAGATGTCAAAACCGCAAACCCCATGTCATTATCTGGTCAAATAATCAAGTTATAACAATTTGAAGCTATTTTACGATTTTTTCAAAATTAAACGCAAAAACGCGTAACCTATTTTTTATCCGAATTTTACAAAATGAACAAACTATAGGCTTAAGACCCTAGAGAAGCCAAACATCACATCAGTTTTTTTCTCCAATCAGTACTTTTGGAGAAGAAGATTTTTTAAGATTTTTGCACCCCTAGGTCACCTTGACCTAGTTATGGTAGCCATGACAACGCCACGAACAAATCTGAATTGCACCGGCCCATATATACTTCTGACAAAGTTTCATTAAAAACTGTCCAGTAGTTTCAGAGGAGAAGTCGAAAATAGGTGTTAACGACGCACGCACGCACACACGCACGCACACACGCACACACGCACATACACACGCTGCGCTATGCCATAAGCTCACATGACCTTCGGTCAGGTGAGCTAAAAAGTATTGACCAATGCTGATTTTCAACTTGACCAAGGTATTAGTAGTATAAACATTTGGTATAAATTTCATGAAAATCCGTCAAAATTTGTAGGCATGAGAGCGCTTACAAGGTCAATTTTTGGATAAAACTGAGTCATTATTGTGGTCAAAGTCCCATAACTCCAACAAAAAGTATCGACCAAGGCTGATTTACGAACTTGACCAAGATATTAGTGGTATAAACATTTGGTATAAATTTCATGTAAATCCGTCAAAATTTGTAGGCATGAGAGCGCTTACAAAAAAGTGTGACGGACGGAAACACGGACGGACGCCCAGCATTTCTATGTCCCCGCTCCGCGTTGCGGCAGGGGACAAAAATCACTTGGGGACAAACTTGGTCATTAAAAAGGACTGACTGTACCCATAATACAATTATCTAAATTTGAAATTTCAAGTTTTCTGTTAAAGTTTAAGAAATTCTTATCATTTGGCTTCTATTAATACAAACACACACAGCATGCATCTATTAACACTAAATATTGCAAATTAGCTTGCACATTTTCACACACACACACACACACACACACACACACACACACAGTTATCAAATATCATATATACAAAATGTACAGTAAAACCTTGTTATAATGTCCCTTGATAACTTTGCCACTTTGCTTATGGCCGAGTCCAAAAATCTGTTTTTTTCTATGATATTCCTTATCAGTCTCCCTTAATTTAACCCACCATACCCCTTTATCATGCCAAAGTTTGACTAAATAAATTGTAGCGATGAATCAAGGTTTTACTGTACCATCACCAAACCCTGTTATAATGCCAAAGTCTGACTGAACAAATGGTGATGAATCAAGGTTTGACTATATTCCTAATAATTCCTCTTAGCTATAACATGTATAGGTTATTGTATGACAAATGATAAATGAATTGCAGTGTTCATTCTATAAAGGGCCATGGGGCCATTCAACCCATTTTTTTTCAAATGGCCCCGCTGAGAAGGCCCTAGTGGACCATATTTAACAATACATGTACATGAATGCTAAAATATTAATGTTATGGTGTTTTCCAGGATAGTTTTTAGAAAATGGTCCCTTCTGAAAAATCCTAAATTGAACACTAAAAATGGTAATTTTTAAGAACAAATGGTAATTGACGTATCGTCGGCCATACCCACAATGTTCCGACATGCTTGAATTACACACAAAAAGAATGAAAACTCGGCCTGAATTGTGCCATTTAATGACGTCACTGACACTAGTACATCATTTGTTGCCGTGATGTTTTGGTGCCGTGATGTCTGCCAGTGTCGGAAGGCATGGCCGTCGATATGGCAATTACTCATTTGAACTCTGACATGACTAAAGCAGGTATGAATTCCCATAACAACAACCTATCACAACTAAAGCAGGTATGAGTTCCCATAACACATAATATCAACAAAATTTAAACAAAAAATGAAAATGATTAATTTTGAAAAATGAAAATGTTTTTAAAGATTTTTGGATTTCATGATAGAAACATATTACATTCCAACCTGCCATTAAGGCCACCTCTATATAAGGGCTGTCTGCTTTTAAAGGCCAGTAAAATTTTATTCCTAACTGCTCTTTATTCATGTTATTTGAATTTGTATATAAGAGACATCTGCCCATAAAGGTCACTTTACAGTCTTTACTGGTCACAGGTTTGACTGTATGTTTACCGGTAAAACATAACTTAAGAGACACCTGTATATAAAATGCAATACAGAAAAATGTTCATGGTTTAAACTTTGGTTTCTCCGACACCAGTAACTATTTTGGTCCCATTAGGATTTTTGTTGTCATCGCTTCATTTCCATGGTTACTTACCGGGGTAACTACATAGTCTTAAATGCATTTTAATCTATTAATCTGCACTGCGAAAATTTTGGGAAATCTATTTATCTAACATAAGACTAGTTTTTCTGTCTGATTTGACAAAATACACGTTTTATCGAACACGTATGATACAGAATCTTGTATCACCACAACATTGGCGGTAAAGTTAACGTCGGATTTCTCATTGTGACGTCATTGGTGAATCTCCCATTTGTCAAATGAAAATAATGACGTCATTACTACAGAACATATGTCATAACATAGTTCAGTGGTTTTCTGTGGTAAACTATATTTTTTTTCACATAAAGTATTGTTTTTTATTATTTTAAATAACCTAATTGGAAATGTTAGATAAAAATATCATGTACACAGTGTGTAAGTACAACCCTTCATATCAGGTCTCGTCCTTTTATAGTAGCAGTATCACTACTTGCGCGACTCGTAGTGATACGGCTACTAAAAAGGACTCGACCTGATACGGAGGGTTGTACATACACACTGTGTATATAATATGTATGAATCTGCATGGTTGGCTAGAATTCTAACAGTAACACTAAAACCCTGAGGTTGCTAACTTGAACACATAATCTGTGTATGGAAACTTTCATGTTTCATCACAAATACACAGTAACTCCAGATACCTTCCTTACCTGGAGTATTGATTTCTATCATGTCCATTAATCTTTTCTTTCTTCACAAACTTTTATAATGCAAAAGTATTTTAAAGGGACAAAATTCTTATTAATTTTTACTGTGTATCATCACAAATTAACAAAAAATTTATTTTTTGCCAACCAACTCTAGTGTCTCAAAAAATCTATGTGAAAAATTTTAGCAATCTAGAAGTTGCTTTTTTGTACACTTCACTCAAAACATATGTGAACTGTCACAAAAGAGTAGTCTCTCTTGTTTAGCGTTATTCCACAGAATTTGTTTTACATAATCTCTGCTAAGATTGTAACACATATAACCACAGACACATATCTGTTAGTTAAATACACATTAAAACAGCTCAAATATAGCACTCACTAGTTTGTTTAAATAGTTTTGTCACCATGCAATCTCTGTAACATTAAAACTGTTTGTTACCATAGCAACCTCCCTTCATTTGTTAATCTCTCTGTCTGTATTTGTAATTTGTATGTATATAACAAGGACATTTATGATTTTTTTCTTTAAACAAATGTTACACATTTAACTATTCTTTTATCAATGGGATTTGCAAAATTGTTGGTTACCTTGGCAAACCATCTTTATACATAATTTATATGCATATTCCATGTACAGTACATGCATTCAACAATTTATGAAACAAGATTTATATTCCTTGAACTGAGCAACACCAACAGTCACTTGTCGCCCAAGAAACAGTAATAATTTTCATACATATATATCAATATATTGCATGTAACATGTGGATTACTGAATTGTTTAACTTTATGCTTCATGTATAAAGGTTCTTCCATCATTTTCACCACCATAGGTAACACAAACATTTCATTTGTTACTATGGTAACATATATTCATTCACAACTATTCAACATTATTCCATCACTCGGAATAGTTACTCACACATATTCCAGGATCACTTGTACTAGTAGGTTTAAGAGCCAATTTGACAGCTCCACTAAGATTTACAATTGTCAGTTTAAACCAATAAACTTGGTTTCCATGGTAACCTCCATTCATACATATCATTAGTGTGTACACTTATGGTCATTTTAAAACAAGATTATGTCAATATATTTATAACAATATTATGTGAATACAGAACAACCTGCCTTAAAGACCACCTCTATATAAGGATTACCTGTTTTTAAGGTGCGGTTTGCACATTGGTTGACAGGCCACATGTAGATAACCATCATAAGGACAAGTCAAATTTGATCCTTAATGCTCCTTATGCATGTTATTAAACCCTGTATATAAGAGGGCACTTATACTGGTTCCCTTAGATGACCTTTATAGACAGGTTTGACTGTATCTGGAATGATTGAATCATGAAACACAAGATCAACCAGTAGTATTGCACTTAATTGTAGATTATCTAATGAGGAGACATTATCTCTAGAATGTTGAGGAGACATTATCTCTAGAAATGTTTCTAAACTCCAGAATTTGGGCTCTTGTGATTGTTTACCTGAAAAAATAAAAAGAATGAGAGTTAGAACGACAATTTCTAAAATTGGAATCATTATACTCGAGTGCCTCACCTCATGTCTGAATGTCGGACCACATACTGCATGCACATCATTAATATTGACTGATTGAATCGGGTTTTACCGTTATGTCCCTGTCAAGAATATTTCACTTATATTGAGATGTCACCACCTATAGGTGAAGTAGATTTGCAGTGCACTCGGGCAATGTGCAGGGAGGATGCTTTAATGTGTCCTGCCTGCTGCGACATGGGGCATCATTTTTTAGGGTCTCTTCTGAATCACACCATGACTTCCGTTTACTAAATGCTGATTGCTTGCTGAAAGAGCAATTGCTAAATAATTTGAAGTCTTGGTCAGACCTGTGCCTGGGGTTCGAATCTATGACCTCCCACATACAGAGCGAGCACTCTACCAACTGAGCTACCATAGTGGTACTTTATCATATTTATAAATATACAATCAAATTTTAAATCTTAAATTCTAGTAATTATAGAAGTACGAAAAACAAACTGGTGGTATAATTAATCCAGATGTATCTCAAATTTATGCCTTTAATATTATCCAATGGAAGATGGCTGCTACCATTGACATAACCATGATAATAAAGTATTAAAAAGCAAGCCAATGAAGACAATCACAAAGGAGCCATTACTAAAATTAAAAGTCACAGGTTGAAAATGATAAAGTCACAAAGGAGTCGTGACTAAAATTAAAAGTCACAGGTTGAAAATGATAAAGTCACAAAGGAGTCGTGACTAAAATTAAAAGTAACAGGTTGAAAATGATAAAGTCACAAAGGAGTCGTGACTAAAATTAAAAGTAACAGGTTGAAAATGATAAAGTCACAAAGGAGTCGTGACTAAAATTAGGTCACAGGTTGAAAATGACATACCGTAGATCATGTTAAGACATTTTTTCTGGGATAATAACAGGGACACAGAAACACCGCTACAAAGGAGACTAGAGACACTTACCTCTGCATACACATGGGCTCGACTTTTTAGTGGTTTTCCTTTCACAAGTGCATAACATAATATCGTGACCACCATGACAAACAGGAAATAACTTGTGTGCATCAGATGTAAGTTGATAACAGATCTATCATGCTGAAATAGAAACAAGAAATCTGTGAGCTTCTGCTCACTTTGTATGTCCCCTGCTTTTATCTTCAACCATTGACTGTTAAAGACGAAAATTAAAATAAGTTTGTAAACAGGAAATAGATGTCTAGCAGATTTGAAATTGGTACTTGTGGCATAGGACCTCAACTTTTGTAACGTTCCGTGTCTGGACTATCTATTTTTCCTTTTTCCCATCTGTGTTTTAGTTTTTTGCAGGTAGATCTTGCTTGCTTGTATGTACAACATGGAACTAGACAAGAGGTCAGTCTAATGCTGTATCTGAGTCCACATAGTGTAAGTGTAATAATTATTTACTTTTCATAACTTTAAATGTTTTTCAATGTGGTTTAATCAATTTTCATACAGTAGTTATTATGTGGTGTAAGTTGACAACAAATGCATGTGGTGTTAAATTGACCGCAAACCGCAAACGACAAACGACAAACCACACGTGTATATTAACCACAAAACGCAACAGGTGTTGTTTCTATAAGTTGTTTTTCTGAATGTTGGGTTATTGTTTTGTGTTAATTCAAGACAAATGTGTAGGTTAAATACATATTTATAGGCCAAAGAATGTTTTTAGAATTTAAGGCATGCTTGCTCACCTGGGTTGGTCCGTTTATTACCAGACACACATTTTTCTTCCTGATTGTTTTAGCAATTACTATACTACTGTAAACCGCTTTATATTGGCGCATACTTATTTTAGCGATTGATGACTGGTAAACATATTAGCGCAGTTTAATTTTAGCGTAATCAATTCCAGTCTGAACTGTTTAATACCTCTTTATATTACCGTATTTTCTCGCCTAAAACCCACAACTTTCAGCCAAAAAAATTAAATTTGAGAAGGGATGCCAGGTTACAAGAAAATAATAAAATGTGTTTTAATTTGTTTGACTTTTACTGAGAGATAATCTCCATAACTGACCCAGGAAGTCACTAGACAGACAGATGTCTGCAGGAAGCTTTCATCATAGTTTGGCCCTCTCATCGATTAGACATTTTGCTGAATAAATATTTAAATCAATAATAACATATTTTGTTTTTATTCATTTAAATACCAACTGTTTTTTTTAAATACAAATGTTTCGACACATTGTCGATGTATCCCCGATAACAGCCGCTTAGATCATTATAGAGGTCAATAATTAGGATTTATAATATGTTGCCGACATCACAGAAAAAATAAACAATTTTCGCATAACGGGTCTAATTTGTTGATATAATTGTTAATATTTTAATGTTTGAAGCCAACTATTGGTAAATTAAATTTAATTACCTGAAAAGGAGACGTATCACATACAATGGCCAGTAATTAACTGATTAACAGCTATGTTAGTGTTCCATCATTTGTCGGTGGTCAGTCTACCGGGTCTGGGTAATTAATCCCTAATTACTTATCAGATGCGGGTATATCGAAGGAAGCCATACCACTGTCATTCAGAACTATTATTATTTTAACACTGACTATATAACCATTAAACGTGCGTCCATACACATTCATAGTCACAGCAGCGATGTACAGTACTATTATAGTACTGAACTTTTTTGTTGTAATTTTAGCGGCAGTTTTATTTTAGCGCTGACACTCTTATCGCCAATTGCGCTAAAATAAAACTGCCGCTAAAAAAACACGGTTTACAGTATTTGATTATATACATATCAAATTTAATATTAATCGGCAGTTACTTTTTTGGGAAAATTTTGTATTCCTAGGTTTCCATAAATTTAAAATAATTAGTAGCCAAATATCCAAAATTTTTGAAAATATGGTCCTTTTTAAAGTATTTTTCCACAAATTTGCTAAAATAGATTACTTTTTGAAAGAATTCCTCAAATATTAGTAGCCAATGGCGATTTTGGTGATAACTCCCATAAAAACTAGCAGATGGAAACGAAACATAAACTTGATCTGTAACTCATCATGGTAGAGTCACATACCAAACATTAGTTCCATTTCTGCAAGCGTGTAGAAAAAAGTGCGGAAAACTAAAATTTCTGTGAATTTTCAAAGATCAAAGGGCCATAACTCCAGCAAAAATTAGCAGATGAAAACGAAACGTAAACTTGATCTGTAACTCATCATGGTAGACTCATATACCAAAAATCAGTTCATTATCTAAAAGCATTTAGAAAAAAGTGTGGAAAACCGAAATTTCAGTGAATTTTCAAAGTTCAAAGGGCCATAACTCATGTAAAAATTTGCGGACCAGAATGAAACGCTAACTTGATCTGCAACTCATTATGGTAGACTCACATACCAAAAATCAGTTCATTATCTAAAAGATTTTAGAAAATAAGTGTGGAAAACTGAGGCGTGACAGACGGACGGACGAATGGACGGACGAATGGACAGACAGACAGACAGAGTGCAAACCTAAAGTCCCCTTCGGCTTTCGCCGGTAGGGGACTAAAAATAAGGTGAAGGTCAACCTTGCACTTGGCCAGTGTGGCCATCATGTGGGTATAATCTTGTCATGCCTTCAAAGAAGTACTTGTCTTATGGTTTGTTGTATACATGCTTGGGCATCCTTAATTTATAATATTTACATTTGTAATGTTTTATTTTATTCTGTTTAAGACCAAATATAATCATAGGAATATAATTACCATTGCTAAAGAGACGTTGCTCATTTATTGCTTTTGCCTATACACATGACATCATTAATTGGCTGTTCCAGGGATTGGAAATACTTGCCATACATAACCGTGTTTTAAATTCATTTCAAATAAGATTTTCAAAAAATGTGAAATGAAAATATAACTATTGAACTGTCTAGAAATGACATTTATAGTGCTATAACTTCCATTGTCGTGCAAAGCAAACATATAATAACACACTATAGCGTGCATTAATCAGTTTTCTTTGCACGGCAATTGAAGTTTTAGCGATACTGAATCTATTTCTAGAAAGTTCAATGGTTAAATTATTACCAGTGATAACATCATAGTAAGCTGTGGATTTAGCTGGTATTTCACTCGTAACACAGGATTTCTACGACATTCCATCAAGGACCCGATGGGAAAACCCACCATGCGCGTGTGATACTCAACACCAGACTCATTTTTATTATAACAAATATCAGGTTGTCTGAAAACAAAAGAAAATTTAAAATACAGTAAATTAATACTTATGTGATTGCTAGAAAAAACTGAGGCAAAAATACAGAAAATACAATCAAACCTGCTTTAAAGGCCACCTCAATATAGGGACCAACTGCTTTTAAAGCCCAGTAAAATTTTATCCCAATATATAAGTCACCTGTTTATAAAGGCTATTAACTGGCTTCCCTTGGGTAGCCTTTATAGATGGGTTCAACTGTAGTCTGCAAGTCTTGTAATTGGACTACTGTATCATGTGACTAGCATATTTTGTGATAAATTAATTCTGAGATTTGCTGGACAGTGGTATAAGAAAAATACTGTAGACCTGATTAAAAACTCTTGAATGACCTCAAGGGACAGATCATCTTTAGAAGATACTGGTTATATCATCTGGTCTCTGATGTAAAGTTGTGGGGAACAATTTACATCCTGTTACAGTATAGGTACTATATAGGTGACATAAAAATCGGAAGAAATTTAATATAAACTTTTTAAATTACCTTGTACGTGGAAAAAATTTAGCAGGTGCTTGGAAATTAATACATGTTAAAATCTGTACCGTTGTACAATAACCATATTGACATTGTGTTGAATTCCACTCAAACGGTAAGGTAAATGTCACATTCAGCTCCATATCAGCTGCTTCACCTGAAAAATAAAACCATTACAATTAGGTCTGGGAGGTACAGACATGTCACAGCAAGCACACTGACAAACTTACTTACATGAGGATCTAACCTAAGTGGGATTCGAACCCAGGTGGTGAGAGGCGCAGTGATCTGCAAGCATGATTTAGATTTTAGACCTTTCAGCGATCAAGGCTCTTTAACTGAAAAAGGGTCCTATTTTAGAGACCACCTACCTATATATATCTACTGTCACCAAGGCTCTTAAGGTATAATGAGAAAGGTAGAGTGATAAAAAATGTAAAAACAATCATAAAGCCAACACATGTGTCATAGTACATGTTGTTGGTATAGAATACAAACTTCTAAAACTAAACTTTGTTGTTATAATATTGTTTAACCTTGCATCACCGCATCACCAATCTCTCAACTATTTGTGACGAAAGCAAATTTATTCATATCTAAGAACAAGTGTGTGTGTGTGTGTGTGTATGTCAGTTTTTGTCTTGTACTAGCCTTCACTTAGAATGGCGATTTTGGCTACCAGGAATGGAAACATAGCTGTCCTGAGCATCAGGCAAAGATGCAGTATCTTAAATTTTAATAACTTGTGTATGACTTGGATGAGGTTCGAACTAGTGGTGCGCTGTATTATCGGTATACCAGTATATCACAATACAATTTCATAATATGAGATATGACAGATCCGATCAGGTAATACCAGTATTTTTTAAAAAGTCAAGTAACCTATCTTTTTAAAGCTTATATGAACACACAAACTGACGTAGAAGCGTCTGATTTGTTTATAAACTCAACTGACTGGAATTTATATAAATATTTCGTCATACTATAGGTAAAGCTATTAACCAGATACGAAACAGCCAAATATGAAACTCATTCCATAACAACGTGTTATTAACAACATGGCCGACAGCGACGAATTTTCAACATTCTTTGTCCTCCTCAGTTTTAAAATAATATATTATGATACGTATCGCGATACATAATCTGCATATCATAATATATTGTGATACAAAAATTTTTATAATACCCATCCCTAGTTCGAACCCATAACTTTCCACTCTAGAGGTGGACGCTTGAGAAAGATAACCAAGATATATCTGACGTACTTTGTGATATGCCAGCTAAAAGAGTTCAACTCACCTTCCAGTCCAAGCTGGCTGCCATTCATAGAGGTCATTAAATAGGTCATATTATGTGGAATGCTAACAAAATCTGATGTTGGTTGCATTTCTACCCACATAGACACAGACACATTTCTGAAAATACAAAAATAAAACATACAAATCAAAATTTTTACTGTGTGTCAGTGAAATGCATGGTTAGTAACAAATGAAACTAGAACTGTCTCTTGAGAGCCAAATACCCCACCCCCAAACATTGACCTCCTGACCTTGACCTTTGACTTATGCACATGAATTTGGTATGTGACACAGCGTCTCATGTTGGTTTACATTTGTGCCAAGTTTGATCAAAATCCATCCATAGACATGGAAGATATGGAGCAGACACGATATTGGGGAGGACAACCAGACAGATGGACAGACAGACAGACATAGAGAGTGATTCCTTTATACCTCGCTAAACTTCGTTTGCAGGGTGTATAATGATAAGTGATAGGTCTTGTGTTGCATACCACCTTTCAACAACTGGAACGAACCTGTAGGGTGGGTTTGGGTGTTGGTATAATTAGAAATTTTAAGATTGTGGCTGGTTTGAATTTCAACCTCAAGTTCATGGAAGTAGTATTGATATTAAGGTAGCGACGGACAGCGGTCACGTGATTTTTTAACAATATGTTGATTAAAAGATCAAAGTCGGGAAACGGAGCGAACTAGATTCGGAAAACGATCACCCGACTCGAAATCTTACTAAACTAATGAATGTTTGTAGTTTACTGACTTAAAAAGAACAAAAAAAAAAAAGATGAGAATACTACTCACGTGAGATTTTTTCCAAATAAATAGCGGATTTACAAATAAATAAAATAAAATAAATCGAAATGTCCGATTGGAGCGTACATTATCCTACTTCTAACATCGTCCGAGAGAAAAGAACCTTCACTCTGTCTCCGACACTGTAGTCTTACTTAACTACGGTAGCCTAATAATTATGCAATTGAAAAAAATTCCATGTGGAAACAACTTCGTCAGCTACTGCCGTTTTATGGCAGATCTTCCTGCTTGCCATGAGTGAATGAGATTCAAGTTGTTGATATGTCAATCGGCAAGATTGTTCAGAAGGATATTGCAACTGCAATGCTTTTTATAACAAAAAACTTTTCTTACAAAACATCTTTTCTGACATCACATTTGTCACTTCGCCGTAAATCCAAAAGAATCTCTCAAATATCCGACTGCAGGGCGGTCATTGTTTTGAATAAACCCGTGTTGACAACTTCAGAGTGACGAAACGAAATATATACATTTGTGAAGTACTTGGCGGGGCGCACTTGGGGAGCTTGACTGATTAAATAATATTTAAAATAATTTATGTAATGTTTCAAAGTTAAATTTGATACTGCTTTTATTGAACTGAATAGATACATTATGTTATGCGATTTTTATCTTTTTGTGTTATATTTACATGGATATTTATTGGCTTTTTGTGATATAATTGATACTACATCAGACCTTCTTGCAGTGTTCATTCATTAAAATCCCGACAATTTAAAACAAGCGATCATGTATTTATTTATTTATTCAAACTAATCAATGCGCCAGGTCTGAGTTGTCCGATGTCTGATAAAGATGTACAAGAACTGATAATTATTAAATGAATGAAATGCGATAACTTTGATAAACAAAAACATACGGAGTCTTTCACGTCAATGTAGGCAAGTCCACGTCGCCTCAGTAGGAAAATTTTACGTTCCAAATCGGAAAACGGTTCAAATACTATCTATCCCGGATTTCCCGATTTTGCACGTTTTCCGTCACAATAAAGACATTTACTCAAAAGTTAGTCCACAAACGTATCTTCATTTTCAGATATGATATGCACCTCTATGTGTTCTTTAAAATATATCTTTTTGAAAAAAGTTTATAGTCAAAAACATATTTAATGCACATTTTAGAGGGTATAATTGCATTGAAATTTTGCAATTTTTAATGAAACTTTTCTATTCAACTGCCATTTAATTCTGTTACAGGCATCAAATCATTATAATTGATGAGTTTATTTAAAAACCCCTTAATTTAAACAAAACTTACATATTTTATCAACTATTTGCATAAAGTTATAAGTGTTCATATCAAGTGGCTGCACAACCCTTAGAACAAGACAGGGGAGACAACTTTCAAGGGGAATAACTCTTTTTTTAACTCGCAAAGTAAACTTGAATTTTTGATATATGATACAGGATATTATTATCTAAATGTACGCAAAAAATTATAAAAATCTATAGTTGAATAATTTTCCATGGCTCTCTCTGTAGCCTCCTTAATCTAAACTGCAAGGTTTGTCCTGATTGCATATTTTTCTAGCATACTTACAAAATTTCATCAACAGGTGTAGGACTTGTGACTTTCTCTGTTGTAGTAGTTGTATTATGGGACATGCTCCCTGGTAAATTCTTCTGTAAATTTGATAATGTATTGGAAAGTTTTGGCGATGCTGACGGATTGTAAATATCTGCATCGCTAGAATTTCCCAACACACAAAATTCAACATCAGCAAAGTTCTCTAAGAAAGTATTCCAATCCTGTAAGTGTAAGATGATAATTGTGTCACAATGATGTACATCTTCTCTAAATGACTCCCTCAAATATGGGGTCAACATAATAACTTGAGCTATTTTGTTTAGATATATCAGTATTGAAACATCCACATCACTTTTTAATGCATGTCACATTAAGTCTTGCAACCTTTAACCAGTTGGTTGAAGTCAAACAAACAGTATATATAATGAATGAAAGAGATCAGTTGAGTTGAGTCATGATGTTTAACATCCCAGTCAAGAATATTTCACTTCTATCGAGATGTTGCCAGATATAGACGAAGGGACAGGAATTTTGCCTGTGCATTATGCTAATGGCATTTAACAGCAGGGTTCTTTATCGTGCCAAGCCTACCGTGAAACGGGACCTAGTTTATTTTAAGTTCCTATCCGTAAGAACCGCAACTTTCATTTTTTTGTAATGCCGAGTGCTTGACGAAAGAACAGTCACTACACACTTTCAAGTCTTGGGTCAGACCCGGTCTGGGTTCAAACCTATGACCTCCTACTTACAGAATGAGCGCTCTACCAACTGAGCTACTGCAATGGTTAATGCATGAAAGAGAGGTAGAACTAAGTTTATTCAAGACTCAACTAAATCTCAAAGAATGGGCCATGGTTGGTCCATAGACAGTACTTCTGGAGGACAAAATATGGGGCATAAGGACCCTTCAAAATTGAACATTGCTAAGATGTACTGTGATGCTGGAGAACCACATTCAAGCTCTTCTGCTTTTTGTATAGACAAACTACGGTAAATTTACAATCTTACCTCTGATAAATCATGGTTTTTGAGCTGGTCCCGAACTTTAACAATATATCCCATAGTAAGTAGAACCACAGCAAATGCTCCTAAACACACCATAAAAACAACCATTGGGGGTTTACTGCTGGCAAACCCCTTCAGGTTTTCATACATAACAAATCCCATCTTGCTTTAGTTCTTAGTGAGTATTGTCCTAAAAAATAAAATTAATTAAAAAAATACAATAAGTGAAAATTGCCATGCCAACACAAATCAACCTACCCTTTTACATGTTTTACATTTTATGTGAATAAAACTATTGATTGAAAACAGTGGGTCTAAATGAGGAAATAGCAAATTTGTAATGTTGAAGAAACTATATGAAACAACATTCAACATTTCGAACACTGATTTTGCTATCCCCCTGTCAGTTTTCTAACATGCGGATTTAGCACCATTTTTTAAAAATGAGATAATCTTGAAAACAAGCTGTTAACTGTATCTGTTTATTGCATAATTAAAAAAAGCGTTTTCTATGTTTTGTTTTCAAATTATACAATTTTTTTTTTACCCTAATCTATATATGCAAATGCATCACATTTTGGCTTGAAAGTGCAAATTTGGGGCATTTTTTGACAATTTTTGTGATGCAAAAGTTTCACCCCCTTGCTTTTTGTTTTACATTTTGAAATTTTTACGACATGAATTAGATTTCTGATAATCTTGGGTTTTGAAAAACCAAAACATGCACCTTATGAAATAATTCAAATTTGAAATGTTTATACCAGATTTTAGGGCTTTAATAAGGCATCTTAGAGACACTGGCTATTGTATGAGACCATAGAAGTCAATAGCGAGTCCTAGGTAACTGCTGATTGAATGATTGGATGTGGTTTTACATCCAAGTCAAGAATATTTCACTTATATAATATATTATGACATCACCATCTATAGGTGAAGTGACAAATTAATTTTGACCTTTGCAATATGCTAAGGGAAGGGAGGGTTCTGTTATGTGCCATGCCCGCCATGACACTGAGCATAGGTTTTTAAGGTCTATGAAGGATCCAATGACTTTCATTTCTAAATGCAAAGTGCTTGGTAAAAGAACAGTTACTACCTATTTTCATATCTTGGTCAGACCAGCCAGGGTTCAAACCCGCTACCTCCCACAAACGGTCCTAGGTAACTAGAGTCCAAACTTACAATTTTGTACAATTTCAGAAAACTTAGAAACTGCTTATATTCATATCTACATACTACATAGGCCTGTCATACGCTGCAGTACCCCTGCTACTTTTTAACCCGAGATGGCAAAAGCTTTGTTGCAACTTAATGACACCACCATTGGACGTGATGCCTTATGGCCCTGTCCAGTACATAGAGCTGAAACAGTTCGAATACCTGCAAGACTTTCAAGTCATAGGTGTTTAAACCTGTGATCAGATCAGGTGCTGAGGAAGTTAATTGAAATTTAAATAATGACATAAAACTTGCGTTTGTTTTTCTGACAAAATATTGGTCAGAGTGTAAAAACACTTGTACAACTGATGTCACAAGATTTTATGCTACTGCATGTGTTTTAATGACAGCGTATGTTATTTGCCAATTTGTGTTTTTTTCGGGGGGGTTGTCACCACACATCACCTGTCAATGTATGCACAGGTGATTTACAACGTTTAAGTTGAAAGTTCACTCACTTTAAGCATTCGTCGTGTTTAGTCATACATTAGATACTTTCGGTTTCAGGTAGCATCTGAGGTTCGACTTCCTGGAAAATTATATACATGGAGTTCCATATCGTTTTCATTTATCCAAACGAGTTCAACGTATACTTGTTTTCTTCACGTCATATCTCGTTTGTATCACGTGATTTTTTAAGGACACGCACTTGTCATCTCTAAGGGGAACGCCCACTTGTTTCTCTCAAAACATTTCAATTATTGTCATTTTATGGCCTCAAATAACAATCAGTGCAAGCTTGTTCTTTAAAATCGCATCTTCTCTTTATTTTTACAAATGATTCCTTGATGGAGGCTTCTTGTTACTCCTTCGTGATGAAAAGCGGTGCATCAATACATGGGGGCTGCCAAAACAAAGCATGTGATTTTCAACGTGGTAATACCGATGACGTCAAAATAAAGGACGTTGATTGGTCCATGTTTGACAGGTGTCATTCAAAGCCACGTGGTCGGCGTAACTTTCATTGCGCGTTTGTGTTTTGATCGAGCCGCCCGCCATCTTACATGGTTTAGTGTTTGTACCAATAATTTGATTCTAATTTATCGTTTGAAATATTTGGATATTTTAATGTCGATTTAGGCGAAATTTCACATGATAAACTGAACAAGATCATTGTTTGATATGAGCCTGGAAACTTTGCTGGAAGCGGCGGAATTTTTAGAATGGCGTAACCAACCGAAAACACGTGGTAGGTGGAAGCACATGGATTGTTTTATCTAATATTATTCATCATGTTTTTGACTTTTGTTGACATCAAGCTGTTTAATGAACATCTAACTAAATAATGAGATATTCAAAACTAAACTAGACAGATTTTTTTAAATTAGTTGTCAAAATGGCCTAATGTATACAAATGTTCCCCGGGACCTGCTTGCATAGTAAATAATTTGCATATTTATGAGCATGAGACTTGATATATCACATTGTCTTGTTTTGCAGATGGGAGCCCTCGCGATCCACATGGATATTCCAGGATGTCAGCTAATGATTCTGACACATCCCCGGATTCCAGTAATTCTGGTAGATATCGGGATGATGACGGCAGGGAGAAGAGAAGAGCAGGCGGGTAAGTGAAGCGCAGGTTGACCTTTCTCGCTGATTTGTCAATAAACAAGTTTGACCTCAATCTTGTTTTCACGTGTTTCGTGACGAAATATTTTTCTAGACACGGCGACATCGTATTCAGAGAATAGTAAAGGATGTTTTCACTTCCTCGTCGTCGATTTTAATAATATTATAATAAATTTTTTGTCGATTTTAATAATATTAGAATTTTAAATAATGTTTTAATATATTTTACAGGGCTGGTACCCGCGAAGTGCATAATAAATTAGAGAAAAATAGGTAAGATGCGTTTTGTGGGGCAAAATAATAATAATAATGATAATAATAATAATAATAATAATAATTAATAAATAAACATGGGCATAGTTCTGGCTGAAAGTTATACAAGTTTATCCGTTACTTGGATATAATGATAATAATTATGATAATTATAATAAAAATAATAATACAATTTGGTGCTAAATAATAATAGAAAAGAACTGGGTTAATTTTCTGAGTGATTCTTTCAATTACGAATAATTTTTCCAATGGACCATAACCATTCATCTAATTTGAATTTTGCTAAATGTGTCTTTAGTTTCATTGGAGATGTCCATCTAAGAAGTTATAAAACTTGTGATTTATTCAATCTGAGGCGATAAGGTGTCCTCTGTTAGTACTATATAACCACACCACTAGACATAAATTAATCCATTGCTCATCCAAAGTCAGGAAACTTTTGAACAACAGGATCGATATTGATTGGCATTTTGTTTCTATGTCAAATGTAAATTCAAATTAGCTGAAATTGAGCAACACCCCATCACAAAATAGCCAGACAAAATGGTGTTAATGGACACCAACCCACTATATTCAAAATGGTGTGGATTGGACACCACTCCACCTGAAAAAATGGTGTGGATGGACACCAGCCACCAGACAAAATGCTGTGAATTGACACCCCATCCCCTACCATACAAAATGATGTGGACGAACACCACACTACTAGACAATTGGGTGTGGATGGACATCATCCCACCAGACTAAATAGAAATTTCCCTACTGGACAATAAGGTTTGGAGGGAACCAAACCTGCAGACAAAATGATGTGGATGGGCTGGACACTACCCCACCAGACAAAATGGTGTGAAGTGTGTAGCTTGAGTTAAGTCTTTCCCATCTCGTTTTTACCATGTTTACATTTAAAGTCTCTCAAGTATTGCCATAACACCTGTACTATGAATAAACAAAACTAAAATGTGTTTTTCTGTCTTGATTGCAGACGAGCACATCTTAAAGAATGTTTTGAGTGTTTGAAGAAGCAGATTCCAACATTGGAGGATAAACGTACCTCCAATTTGAGTATATTACGAGGATCTTTACGATACATACAGGTAAGGATACTTAGTTTATTGTCAGCCATTTTGATCTTGTTAACAACAAAAATGGATATTTAGTTTGTTGTCAGCCAAAGTGAAAGTGAAAGTAGAAATAATTGTTGAAAAATACAATATTGACTGCTGGTCTTGGCCACATTAACTAACCTTGGATGGCTACTGGGCCACAACATTTTATACAGGTGAGGATATTCTTAATTTTATTTGAAAGTGAAAGTAAAATTAGTGGTTTAAAAACTCAATGTTTATAGCTGGACCTGGGTGCATTTAGTCCACAACAATTTATATAGGTGAGGATACAAAATTTGTTGTCAACCAGTAATTGGTCCAAGGGACATAACTATGGTGGTCATGGCCTGGGACCTGTGTAATTGAACACCTTGTAGTTATTGTCACTATGGCAAGAATTTTAACCAAGAAGTCTGCACCAGTCGAATTATGATAGTTATAGGTATTGGTTGTAATTTTAAAAATTTGTTTTGCTTAAAGTGTAACTGATCATGTGAAAACTGATTAAAATTGGGGAATTCATCAATTTAAATCACGTTTTCTACACAAGGAAAGAAAAAAAGATTCCAACATTCCAAAATTTTATGTTAATCTGAAAAAATAGAAATAAAATCTGAAATAATACATTCAAAATTTTATGTTAATCTGAAAAAATAGAAAGAAAAAAAACTGAAATAATACACAATGTATAAAATAGAATGAAAATTCAAACTGAAAAAAAAAAATTGGTTGTCATCTGTTAGATATGTTGATATACACTCCTGAGTTGAAAATTTAGTTCTTGTAAATTAGGCCAGAAAAAAAGTTGTTTGGTTCAGGTCGCCCAAACCCTAACTACAAATTCTTCTGACCCTTACCATGTTTTTTTCGTTGTCTGAAACCCGGTTCGGGTTGAACAATCTTTGATCTGTATCTGTAAAACATTTTGAGGGCCTTAAAAAGCCTAGGCTTGCAATATCCTTGTGTCAACAATTTATTTGTAAGAATCTTGTTTTGTTGTATAAAGATATATATTTTATACATTTATATATTTATATTTAAAAAAAAAAAAAAAAACATAACCTACCTACCCTACCTAGATTATTTTTACGTTACCAGAACCAAACAATATTTGTTTTAGGCCTAACTATCAGACAGACAGGTAAATGACAATGGAACACAATGACTGGGGACAATACTGTAAGCACTAAGACCACATGTAACAGCACACTCTGAAGGTGTGACAAAAACAAAAAACTGTAAACATGAATGCAGATTTGGACTAAAGTATGTAGACATCCAAGTCAATTTTGATGTAAAATATAAGACCTGTTACTTTTACTAACTTGCAGAGATTGGCTCTTGTTCAGCCCCCCAAAAAAGTCATCTCGTTCCACTTGCTTTCCCACTCTTCTCCAATCCCCCACTCCCCAAAGAAAAATATATGCCTATTATTGGAACGGATTGTCAACATTTTACTTTGTTTTTTTCACTTGTTTGACATTTTAACTGGCATTGGGATTTATGTTGAGTCATGATCATAAGTTGTGGCTTTGGTACATTTTATTATGATCTAAAAAAATTATTACCTTCATTCTACACCTGTTTTTTATTTCTTATTTATTCATATCAATCGTAAGTCCTATTTCACCTACAGCTGGTGATGTCTTGATATAAGTGAAATATTCTTGACCAGGATGTAACAACCAAATCGGTCAAATATGTATGTCTCTAAACTGATCAAAATGTGTCACCTTGAACTAAGAAATTTAAGTTTTAAGCTAAATGGTGAAATTTAAATAAATTTGAAGGTGCATGGTCATAGGGGTTTCACAATTTATTGACATACCAATATAGTTATTGATGTGGCAACTCCCAATTTGTATCTGATTTCCAAAGATTGATTTTGGTAACAGCCATTATTATTCTTATTTTTCATTAATTTGTTGAATTCCAACACTGTGCAACCCCTTTATTGAAATACAAGTGTATCAAGAGAGGGGAAAAATGTAGTGGCCAAACTAGGACTCGAACCTTTGGCCTTCCCAATACTGGTGGGATGCTATATCGATTAAGAAATCGGATCATCTATCTAGCCCAGTCTGCCATATTCCTCCTTTCCTTTTTCTCGATCCAACTACATGTACTTTGAATCAAAACCACCAGGTTCTACCCTGGGACCAATCTGTTGGTCTGCCCTTGTACTGTCAGAGGAGTCTGCAAAATGTTACAGGAATTGGAAAAAATGCAGTGGCTATTGGGGTTTTGCCTGGGACCTTCCCTTACTGGTTGGATGTTTTACTACTAAAAGATAAAGAATTTATTTCAGACTATATAAGCACTATAAATTTTGAGTTATCTTTGGGATATTTGAAAAAAAAACTATGTTCGAGTTGTCAAAAGTACTATAGTCAAACCTGCCTTAAAGGCCACCTCTATATAAGGGTCACCTGCTTATAAAGAACAGTACAGTTGTATCCCAATTGTTCTTTATTCTTATTATTTGAACCTGTGTATAAAGGACACCTGCCCATTAAGGCCACTTTTACTGCTTCCCTTAGGTGGCCTTTATAGACAGGTTTGACTGTATTGTATGTATGATTAGAGATCGGGGTGGAGTAATGATGTTTCATGCTCCAGACAAGATTTCTGACATTTATTGAGATGGCCAGTTCTGTGATGGTGCAGTATTCTGAGAAAAACACTGACCTTCTGCAAGCAAACTGACAAACTTTCTTACACCAAGATATGTTTCAAGTTGGATTCTAACTGAGGTGGTAAGAGGCATTATGATGACATGAAAGTATGTTTGAAGATTGGCAATTAGAGTTTTAGTCACAGAATTCTAGTTGAGCTACAACCTACCTACACTATTTAGCCATTGACCAATGTAATATTAAGAGCTAAGATGGGTCATAAGTGTCCTTGGCAGAATGCAACCTAAAATACATCATGTACTCTTGTTTGCTATTTTTAGCCATATTTGGAGATTGGGGCATTATTACTGGTATTCCATTCACAGAATGTCTTACCGGTAATCATATTAATGTTTTAAAATTGTGTATTAAAACCTATAGCTGTCGTCATAGAAATTTCATTATTTTTAGAAAGCCATATTTTAAGATATAAATGTCGTTTTTAAAATATAAATCTATATATAGATTGTCTGGCGTTTAGTGACCTCAGAGTGGGCGGAGTTTAGATATACCTTGGCAATGCAAGTCATTACCATAATTTATTTGCAGTGCCTGGTGTTGTTTAATCACATGTCTGGTTAGCCAGGCACATGGTGCAATTTGATTGGTTGTTATAAAGTAAACAATAATAGGTGTCTAGTTATTCTACCATGTGATCACCAAACATGTGCTACCTTGTATATATCAGGTGTGTGTACAGGTATATATATAATGTTGAACAGACTTATTATCAATGTTGACTGAAGACGTGATGCACCTGTAGTTCTACTTTAATTATCATATTAAATAAACATCTTGGTGTTTATAAATATATATATGTATTAAACCCTTTACCTGTTGTTGTCATTAAATTTCGAAAGTCATATTTTAAGACTTTATCATCTTGTTAAAATACTTATTCTCTCTCTCTCTCTCTCTCGTTTGTAAAATGTCTGTGTTATCTACCAGGGGTCAGTTGCACAAAGCTTTAGTTTAATCAATTGATTAGTCAAAATTGGAATTTCGCATAATTTTAGATCTGTTGTGAAATTAAAGTTGAAAATGTTGAAAGTAAATTTTATAGAATTCCATCAAACTTAACCATACCATTATAAAACTATCAATTTGACAATGTTATTTTGATGTTTACTGTCTTTTTAAATTTGTGTTAATCATTGATTAAACTAATCAGCCTTTTAACAACTTGGTCCAGGCTTTATCTATCTTATTCCATGGAAGAAAATTTAGCCAGCCCGCACTGCATTTTAGATTGAGAAAATCCTACATATTATAACCATACAATGTTATCTATGTCTAAAGTTAAGTGACCCTGTCCAGCTGCCTTAAAATTGACCAATTCTTTTTAAATCTGACCAAGTTCTGCCATAATTTGACACATTTCTGCCTAAAAGTTATTAATCTTGGGATAGGGAAGACACACTCTTCCCATTAATTGATACTTACAGTTTAAGTCAATTTCGAGAAATGTGTTACCGTAATTCAATAAATATTTTGTGTTATAAATGTTCTCTCTTTTAGGTGAAATTTATACAGACTTAATAAATGTGAAATTGAAAGAATTCAAATAAAACTTAAATTTGATTTTAAATAAAATTTTAAAATTTAATCAAAAACATTTACCATACAGAGGATCCCGGAATATGAGTTTCACTCTTATGTCAACTAGTCTCTGTAACAATAATAACATTTCAAAATTTATTATTCTGTATGACACAATAAGAGAACTTGTATGCCTAAATTCATTCATTCATTCATTCATTCATTCATTCATTCATGTGTAGGTTATTCAAAAATGAAAGAAAATTTCAAATTACAATAATTCAGTTACACATATTTAGTTTAATCTTTCACTTCCTGAACTGATGCCTCGATATAAGTGAAAGGGCCCCTGCTGGTTCATTTTTGGGTCCAGTATTATGCCTTATTCACAGTTTAAATTCTTATGGGGTTTTTTCGCAATCAATTTCACAAATTTGAAAGTTTCAGCTTTATAAACAGGTTATCTATCACTTAAATGGTATTTTTCTTCTTCACAATCAGTATCATAATGATGTGTATTTTCAAAATGACAAAGACTGTGGCCCCATTCCCAAAAAGGTTAGAGAGAGAGAGAGAGAGAGAGAGCCCTGGAATTTTAAATGGAGCTGTGCATTGACATAGACTTAACTTCACATCAAACTGTAGATTGACGTATGTGTTCTTAAATCATATAATTCTATTTCATTAATCGAAGTTACCACTGCTATATATTTCCTTTGGGAAATTTAATGGAATTTTAATAGAGTTTAATAGGAGATATTCTCAGTCTCTCTAAAGTTGATTTAAAGAACATATTTTTGTGTATTCTTGATATTTGGGCATATTATGATGTGGGTCTGTTTGGTCATGAAGTATTTTAATGAAATTTGTTATAATTGAATGTTTGTCAAATATATTATTTGAGTGTAGCAGAGTAATGGTGTTTAACACAACATATTCTTACACTTATATCAAGATAATCAGTGATGGGATGGGGAGTATCCATGTTGTTTGACTGTCAGGTTGTTGTCACTTCTGGTGTGTATAAAAATCAAATTGAACACAGAAAGTCCTGGAATTCAGAGTTGTCGATATATCAATTTTTTTCACAGCTTGTATTGATATATGTATTGTAATTCTAAATATTGATTATAATCGATTATCGATATATGGTCCTGCTCCTACTGACAAGTACTAGAACCAACCTGAGTACAATTCCAGCCTAGGCTGCAATGGAGGTCATAGTCCATAAGCTGACACTTTAGACTCGCGGTCCACTCGGCCACTGGGGCCCCTTTTAAATGAGTACCTTATACAATTATTTACTTCGTATGTGAGTCATGTGACCAAGATTTAAAACTAGGTAATGACTGTTCTTTCAGAAAGCACTTGGCATTTAAAAACCAATGTCACAGGGTCCTTCAGAAGATACCTTACAAACTGATGTCATGGCTACAGTTGCAAGTTAAAGAACCCTCTCTGCAAATTTCCCTGAGCACACTACAATAGTAACAATTTCTGCCACTTCACCCATACCTGGTAACATCTGGATAAAGTGAATATTCTTGACTGGGAAGTAAAACCCAATCAATTAATCAATCAGTTTTTGAAAAGATATAAAACTACACATATATGCAGATTAGTTTATCATTTTAGTTAAACATAAGTTGACCTTACCTTAATACCTTCAGCTCATCTAGCCAGAAGGTGCATAAGGCCACAACAGCACTATCCTTCCATTTCTCTCCATGTCTTTTTCTGCTGCTTTGGCTGTATGCCAACTACACCATCCAGCAGCTTGTTTTTTCTTTTTAGCTCACCTGAGCCAAAGGCTCAGATGAGCTATTGCAATCTATCTTCGTCCGTCGTCCGTCGTTCGTCGTCCGTCGTCCGTCGTGTGTCGTGTGTAAACTTTATATTTCAATCTTCTCCTCCGAAACTACTAGGCCATATTTGTTGAAACTTGGTGATTATCATGCCTAGGTAACAGCCTTTCAAAATTGTGTTCGGGTTTTGGCCACGCCCAGCAAGATGGCCGCTGTTACTAAAAATAGCAAAAAGACAAAAAAATCTTCTTCTCTGAAACCAAAAGGTGCAGGCAAACTTTGATTGGATATTTGGATTCAGCATACCTGAGAACATTAAAATTGTGTTTTTCATGAAAATTGGACGAAAAATAGGTTACGCGTTTTTTGCGTAAAATTACGTAATTTTTAAAATGAGACATTTATTGTTATAACTTCATAACGGCTGAAGATAATTGTATGGAGTTTTCACTGTTGATCTTGTCTTGCAATTTTCTTCCAATTGATGTCGAAGGTCAAGGTCATGTCCCAGTTTTTGACCTTTGATAAAAATGCTATTTTTTGTACAGCGTGAGCAAAGCGAACCTGTACTTTGTCATCGCTTTCTTCCAAGATATCGAGCTTCTTTGCTATGAAATTATAAGATATGAGTACACTTGGAAATAGTGCGCCTGATAAATGAGCGTGAAAGAAGTATATCTGTTTTATCGTGAGATATGTATTCTGAGACGGGTAATGCATTTGGTTACATATGCACATTTGGAATAAATTTTCGGAATACATTTCAGAATCTAGTAAAATATTGCGACGGGATGCATCTAATAATTTCTGCAATTTGGCGAACTGATCTCATGTTTACAATAAAAAGTAGTTCGAGAAGTTTGCGTCCTACGATGTAAAATCATAACTTTTTAAGAAATGAACATCAACGGCAGGTTGTTTAATTAATTCTTCGTGAAATCTACGGAAATTTAAATTTATTTTGAAGGTTATGATAACGTATTTTAATGTTAAGGCAATTGTGTCATATTTTAAAATGTTTATCGATTAGATTTTACTTTCGTGAAAGGGAGATAATTCGTACAGTGTTGTATGCAAATTTTATATACAGTCGTTTTACCAGTTCCGAACAGGGTTTCATATCCACAAGCAGAGGAAATAAAATTTATGTGGTGTAATAATACAAATATTTACTGATTCCAAAATATCGACACCTGTCCTCAAAACATGTGGTAGTATGTTTTCTTGAAAAAAGCATTTCCGTGATCACGATTTTTTACATCGTTAAACTAGGTCACCAACAATCTGTCGTACATTTAGGAAGCGGTTGAAGAAACAGCAAATTGAGAAAGTTATTTTGCGATTCCTTTAATTGAACGGGATTGAAATTTTAGATTATTCGGTAGTAAAAATTCGGAACTGGTAAAACAACTAAATGATCCAGTTATGCATACAACCGCTAGAATGTACCCCCTCATAGCGACGGTAGGATCTGCAAAACTCTACTTTCTCTCTATCCGAAATGACAAAACGATCGGGTACAACTTTTTTAAATTTTAGTTACCGATTGTCTTTTTCATATATTTATGAAATTAATTTTTTCTACCATTTAATTCAGCAATACATGGTTTGGTACATAAAAATTTGTATCTTTTTCCAAAAAAAACCCATCCGTCGGATTATATGCATAGATCAACGACACCCCCCCCCCCCCCCCCCGAATTTTCGGTTATATTCTGTCTTGCCACAACACAATTTTCCCAACTACGCTGTACAGCAGCACGACAGTGCTATGTTTTTAACATTTCTTGTGATAATGGTGTAGGATTTTCAGTTATTTGTAGGTATTGACATGACGATCATTTTGATACATAGATCAGGGTCATGGGTTCAAAGGTCAAGGTCACAGATGTCCCAAGAATACCAAAATAGTTAATTTTCTGCAAAACTATGAATTTTTTGTATGGGCATGTATATCAGAATATTGTAGGTAATGGCACAATGGTCATTTAGATATATGGATAAAGGTCATGGGTTCAAAGGTCAAGGTCGCAGATGTAAACAAGTACTGAAATGGTTAATTATCTCAAAAACTATAAACTTTTTGTATAGGCATGTATATTGGAATATTGTAGGTATTGGCCTAACGCTCATTTTGATATATGAATGAAGGTCATAGGTTCAAAGGTCAAGGTCAAAGAAGCCAACAAATACTTAAATGGTTAATTATCTCAAAAACTATAAACTTTTTGTATAGGCATGTATATTAAAATATTGTAGGTATTGGCCTAATGATCATTTTGATATATGAATGAAGGTCATAGGTTCAAAGGCCAAGGTCATAGCTGTGAACGAATATTTAACTGGTTAATTATCTCAAAAACTAAATTTTTTGTATAGGCATGTATATTAGAATATTGTAGGCATTTGCACAACAATCATTTTGATATATGAATGAAGTTCATAGGTTCAAAGGTCAAGGTCATAGATGCAAACTAATACTTAAATGGTTAATTATCTCAGAAACTATAAACTTTTTGTATAGACATATATATATTAGAATATTGTAGGTATTGGCCTATCGATCATTTTGATATATGAATGAAGGTCATAGGTTCAAAGGTCAAGGTCATAGATGCAAATGAATACTTAAATGGTTAATTATCTTAAAAACTATAAACTTTTTGTATAGGCATGTATATTGGAATATTGTAGGCATTTGCACAACAATCATTTTGATATATGAATGAAGGTCATAGGTTCAAAGGTCAAGGTCATAGATGCAAATGAATACTTAAATGGTTAATTATCTCAAAAACTATAAACTTTTTGTATAGGCATGTATATTAGAATATTGTAGGTATTGGCCTATCGATCATTTTGATATATAAATGAAGTTCATAGGTTTAAAGGTCAGGTCATAGATGCAAATGAATACTTAAATGGTTAATTATCTCAAAAACTATAAACTTTTTGTATAGGCATGTATATTGGAATATTGTGGGTATTAGCCTAATGCTCATTTTAATATACAGATGTTTTAGCTGTTTATAAATAATATATTGTAGCTAGATTTTAAATATGTTATATATAGCATACTTATATAATAATTATTATAATTAATTTGCAAAAATACTTGCATATTATTGGCCCTTACTGCTGAAAATTTTGATATTCTCTTTTATTAATGTCATTGACCATTGAACCTCTGCATAAGATATGTACTCTTCCTCAGGTGAGCGTTAAGGCCCATGGGCCTCTTGTTTATTGTCCTCATCCATGTGGTCTTAGGTCTTCCCCTCTTTCTTTTTTTCTGGTTGCCACCCTAGTGCTGACTTGCAGTCATTTGTTTCCTCCCTCCTCAGTATGTGTTTGAGTCAGTCCCACTTTCTCTTTCTGATCTCAAGTCAGTGTGAGATCTCTTAACTTTTTAGATAAACTTGGTTGAAAAATGTCATATATATTGAAATTTAATTTTTGGACAAGTTAGAATATTGGCCTAATTTTACACATTGCTATGGTCCTTCTATTAATGTGTTATGTTAGTTGTTGCATTACCATGACAACATATGTTGTTAATTGACTTGTTGTCTATCATAGATTATATGACATTGTTAGTATTCTGTATTTATGTGTACTTTTAATTTTTGTATTAGGTTCAAAGAATTAAAACCCCAACCCCAAAAACACATACTTTTGGAATTTTTAAAATGCAGTGAACTAGAATTAAGTAATTTGGCTTATAAAATGCCACCATTACGTTAAAAATAAAATTGTTTGGTGCAATGAAAAATCATGATTAGAATTCCTTAATGTACAATTACTATATGATCAGTATCCGTTATCGTTTGAGGGCAGGGCATTTAAGGGGAAACATTTATTTGCAAATTCCCAGAATAACCTTGTTTTTATTATGGAAAAAGTGTCAACTGATGGGATTCTATTTTAAATGAAAACTAGAACTGACTGGCTCTTGTGAGCTCCCACCCAACATTGAATTTTGACTTATGCCCATAAATTTGGTATGCGACACATTGTCTCATGTTGGTTTACATTTGTGCCAAGTTTGATCAAAATCCATCCATAGACATGGAGCAGACACAGTTTTGGGACAGAAAACCAGATGGACAGATAAAAGTGATTCCTATATATACCCTCTAAACTTTGTTTGCGGAGGGGTATAATAATTTCTTTGCACAAACTTAAGGACATTAACCATTAACAAAATATTTAGTCAATATGCTGTTCAGGTAAATGCACTGTAATATGGACAACATCTAAGTAGGTTTGGCTTCTCTTTCTCCCCCATGATTCACAGTAACACAATTTCCTGTTATTTTCACGGAAAAATTCAAGGATAGTCCATAACATAACCATACCGTCTAACACTTATTTTACTATTTCATGGTCTTTCTATGTCATTGTTCTATGTGACCTATTTAAAATTGCATGGTCATATCAACTTCACCAGTAGACAGTTTTTGTACAGTAAAACCCCAATTTATTGCCACATGTTATTCAGTCAAATTTTGCTGTTTAAAGGGGTTAGTAAGTAGTTCAGCTTAGTCAAGGTTTTTGCTGAATTTGAGGTTTTTTATCAGTTTTGACTGTAGTTTTAACATAGCAGTTAATATTGTCAGGACTGACACTTACAGTAAAACCTGTATATATGTATAAAGACCACCCAATCTACGTTTCCACAAATTAAAAATAATCAGTTGCCATATTTTCAAATTTGTGAAAATATAGTCCTTTTTAGCTCACCTGACCAAAGGTCATGTGAGCTTATGGTATGGTGCAGCGTGTGTATGTGCGTGTGTGCGTGCGTGCGTGTGTGCGTGCGTCGTTAACTCACATTTTCGACTTCTTCTCTGAAAGTACTTGGCAGATTTCAATGAGACTTGGTCAGAAGCATGTCTGGGTCGGTGCAATTCAGATTTGTTCGTGGCGTTGCCATGGCTACCATAACTAGGTCAAGGTGACCTAGGGGTGCAAAAATCTTAAAAAATCTTCTTCTCCGAAAGTATTGATTGGAGAAAAAATCTGATGTGATATTTGGGTTCTCTAGGGTCTTAAGCCTATAGTTTGTTCATTTTGTGAAATTCGGACAAAAAATAGGTTACGAGTTTTTGCGTTTAATTTTAAAAAAATCATAAAATAGCTTCAAATTGTTATAACTTGACTATTTGACCAGATAATGACATGGGGTTTTCAGTTTTGACATCTTCTTGTTAGTATCTTCAAAATGAGGTCAAGGTCAGTCGTGAAGGTCATGACCTAATTTTTTATACTTCTGATTATAATTGTTATCTCGAAAACTATAAACTTTTTGTATAGGCATGTATATTAGAATGTTGTAGGTATTGATACAGTGCTCATTTTGATGTATAGAAAAAGGTCATGGGTTCAAAGGTCAAGGTCACAGATGCGAAACAATACCGAAATGGTTAATTTCCTCCAAAACTATAAACTTTTTAGCTCACCTGGCCTAAAGGCCATGTGAGCTTTTGCCATCACTCGGCGTCCGTCGTCCGTCAGTCAGTCCGTCTGTCAGTCCGTCTGTAAACTTTTCACATTTTGGCTATCTCCTCTGAAACCCCTGAACCAATTTTAAACAAACTTTACAAGAATGATGTATGGAAGGTCCTTTACTTAGATTGCCGAAATGTTTTTGATCCGCCAAAAAACATGGCTGCCAGCGCAGAAGATAGTTTAACATTGGACATTATGAGAAAAATGCATTTTTGACTATTTCCTCAGAAATGACTGAAGCAAATTTAACCAAACTTTACAGGAATGGTGTAAGGAAGGTCCTTTATTTAGATTGCCAAAATTTTTCTGATCCGTCAAAAAACATGGCCGCCAGCACAGAAGATAGTTTAACATTGGACCCTATGGGAAAAGCATATATTTGCTATCTTCTTTGAAACCACTGAGCCAATTTGAACCAAACTTTACAGGAATAATGTATGCAAGGTCATTTACTAAGATTGCCCAAATTATTTTGATCCGCCAAAAAAATGGCCGCCAGGGCCAAACAAAGTTTAACATTGGGCCCTATGGGAAAATGCACATTTTGGCTATCTCCTCTGAAACGACTGAAGCGAATTCAATTAAACTTTACAGGAATAATGTATGGAAGGTCTTTTACAAAGATTGCCGAAATTTTTCTGATCCGCCTAAAAATATGGCTGCCAGCGGGAAACATAGTTTAACATTGGACCCTATGGGAAAAACACATTTTGGCTATCTCCTCTAAAACTATTCAAGCAAACTTAACCAAACTTTAGAGGAATGATGTATAGAAGGTCCAGGCTTTCAACCGTACCTAAAATACCTAAAAAAAACCTTAATTTTGGACAGTGTCCTAAAAATCCTAAAAAGGTTCCAAATTTGAGGCAAATACCTAAAAAAGTCCTACATTTTTTGTAAAATTCCTAATTTTTTCAAAACTCTGCCGACAGTTAACTAAACATGCTTTTAGTTTCTTATTCTCAGATTAGCAAGCCAGTTTTCTTGGAGGATCAGATCTTCATTTGGTGCATGTGCAGACACTGACAGTGTTCATGAACAGTTTCTAGTTGAAATGAAATTATAAAGACATATACAGTGTTGGAATGTAATGTATGAGTGAAGATCTGAACTCAAGAAAACAGGCAGACATAAAAGATTAAAATGTCCTATGTTGTGAGTGTTTTATACTTTTAAATTCAACAACAAAAAGGTAAGCCAATTTATTATATCCTTTACAAAATATGTCCTAAATTTTCTTTAATTGTCCTAAAAATCCTAAAAAACCTCCTACTTTTTGCTAAAATTTGTCCTAAATTTTGTCCTAATTTTTTGTTAGATTACAGTTGAAAGCCTGAAGGTCCTTTACATAGTTTGCCAAAATTTTTCTGATTGGCCAAAAAACATGGCTGCCAGAGCAAAAGGTAGTTTAACATGGGACCCTATGGGAAAAACGCATTTTGGCTATCTCCTCAGAAATGACTAAAGGGAATTTAACCAAACTTTACAGGAATGATGTATAGAAGGTCCTTTACTTAGATTGCCAAAATTTTTCTGATCCGCCGAAAAACATGGCCGCCAGGGCATAAGATAGTTTAACATTGGACCCTATGGGAAAAACGCATTTTTGACTATGTCCTCAGAAATGACTTAAGCAAATTGAAACAAACTTTACATGAATGATGTATAGAAGGTCCTTTACATAGATTGCCAAAATTTTTCTGATCCTCCAAAAAACATGGCTGCCATAAGGGGAGAACATAGTTTCACATTGGACCCTATGGGAAAAGCATATATATGCTATCTCCTCTGAAGCTAGTGAAGCAATGAACCAAACTTTACAGGAATGATGTATAAATGGTCCTTTACATAGATTGCCAAAATTGTTCTGATCTGCAAAAAAAAAAAAAACATGGCTATCAGCGCAAAAGATAGTTTAACATTGGACTTTATGGGAAAAACGCATTTTTGACTATGTTCTCAGAAATGACTGAAGCAAATTGAACCAAACGTTACAGGAATGATGTATAGAAGGTCCTTTACATAGATTGCCAAAATTTTCCTGATCTGCCATAAAACGTGGCTGCCAGTGGAGAACATTGTTTCACATTGGACCCTATGGGAAAAGCATATATTTGCTATTTCTTTTGAAGCTACTAAAGCAAATTGAATCAAACTTTGTAGGAATGATGTATAGATGGTTCTTTACTTAGATTGTGGAGATTTTTTTGATCCGCCAAAAAGATGGCTGCCAGCACAGACCATAGTTTAACCCTATGGGAATAGCATATATTTGCTATCTCCTCTAAAGCTACTGAAGCAAATTAAACCAAACTTTATGGGAATGATGTATGGAAGGTCCTTTACTTAGATTGACAAATTCAAATTGCCCGTTTCATATACAATAAAGGCAAAACACTTTCAAAATCTCGGAAGCTGAAATTTCATTGGACAATAAATGTTACAACAATGGCTCATTCACATATGCCCCTAAACGGTGTTTCCTCAGATCTCCCACCTCGCGCCTATATCAAAAATGGGGGAGCAAGTGAGAGATGTAATTTTAATTAGATTGAAAAAACTGTGAATGGTACATATAGTTCTACAGTGATTTCCTTAGCCATTCTGTCTGATATAAACAGTGCATTTTTAGCTCACCTGACCGAAGGTCATGTGAGCTTATGGCATAGCGCAACGTGTGTATGTGCGTGTGTGCGTGTGTGCGTCGTTAACACCTATTTTCGACTTCTCCTCTGAAACTACTGGACAGTTTTTAATGAAACTTAGTCAGAAGTATATATGGGCCGGTGCAATTCAGATTTGTTCGTGGCGTTGCCATGGCTACCATAACTAGGTCAAAGTGACCTAGGGGTGCAAAAATCTTAAAAAATCTTCTTCTCCGAAAGTACTGATTGGAGAAAAAATCTGATGTGATATTTGGCTTCTCTAGGGTCTTAAGCCTATAGTTTGTTCATTTTGTGAAATTCGGATAAAAAATAGGTTACGCGTTTTTGCGTTTAATTTTGAAAAAATCGTAAAATAGCTTCAAATTGTTATAACTTGACTATTTGACCAGATAATGACATGGGGTTTTCAGTTTTGACATCTTCTTGTTAGTATCTTCAAAATGAGGTCAAGGTCAATTGTGAAGGTCGTGACCTAATTTTTTTTAACCTCTGATTATAATAATTATCTCGAAAACTATAAACTTTTTGTATAGGCATGTATATTAGAATGTTGTAGGTATCGATACAACGATCATTTTGATGTATAGAAAAAGGTCATGGGTTCAAAGGTCAAGGTCACAGATGGGAAACAATACCGAAATTGTCAATTATCTAGAAAACTATAAACTTTTTGTATAGGCATGTATATTAGAATGTTGTAGGTATTGATACAACAATTATTTTGATGTATAGAAAAAGGTCATGGGTTCAAAGGTCAAGGTCACAGATGTGAAACAATACTGAAATGGTTAATTATCTCGAAAACTATAAACTTTTTGTATAGACATGTATATTAGAATGTTGTAGGTATTGATATAACGACCATTTTGATGTATAGAAAAAGGTCATGGGTTCAAAGGTCAAGGTCACAGATGGGAAACAATACCGAAATGGTTAATTATCTCGAAAACTATAAACTTTTTGTATAGGCATGTATATTAGAATGTTGTAGGTATTGATACAACGATCATTTTGATGTATAGAAAAAGGTCATGGGTTCAAAGGTCAAGGTCACAGATGGGAAACAATACCGAAATGGTTAATTATCTCGAAAACTATAAACTTTTTGTATAGGCATGTATATTAGAATGTTGTAGGTATTGATATAACAATCATTTTGATGTATAGAAAAAGGTCATGGGTTCAAAGGTCAAGGTCACAGATGGGAAACAATACCGAAATGGTTAATTATCTCGAAAACTATAAACTTTTTGTATAGGCTTGTATATTAGAATGTTGTAGGTATTGATACAACGATCATTTTGATGTATAGAAAAAGGTCATGGGTTCAAAGGTCAAGGTCACAGATGTAAAACAATACCGAAATGGTTAATTATCTCGAAAACTATTAACTTTTTGTATAGGCATGTATATTAGAATGTTGTAGGTATTGATACAACGATCATTTTGATGTATAGAAAAAGGTCATGGGTTCAAAGGTCAAGGTCACAGATGTGAAACAATACCGAAATGGTTAATTATCTCGAAAACTATTAACTTTTTGTATAGGCATGTATATTAGAATGTTGTAGGTATTGATACAATGGTTATCATGATGTAAAGAAAAAAGTCATTGGGTTTAGTATTTATGTGTTCTTTAAATCTATCAGCTAGCCATTAGTTATCAGGTGAGCGTATCAGGCCCATGGGCCTCTTGTTCATCACTGGAATACAAATCCTTTGCTTTAAAAGCATTTTAGTCAGGTGAGCGATACAGGCTCAGCCACACTGAGCCTCTGGTTGTATAGGCATGTATATTAGAATGTTGTAGGTATTGATATGACGATTATTTTGATGTATAGAAAAAGACCATGGGTTCAAAGGTCAAGGTCACAGATGCGAAACAATACCCAAATGGTTTATTATCTTGAAAACTATAAACTTTTTTGTATAGGCATGTATATTAGAATGTTGTAGGTATTGATACAATGATCATTTTGATGTATAGAAAAAGGTCATGGGTTCAAAGGTCAAGGTCACAGATGTCAAACAATACCGAAATGGTTAATTATCTCGAAAACTATAATTTTTTTGTATAGGCATGTATATTAAAATGTTGTAGGTATTGATATGACGGTTATTTTGATGTATAGAAAAAGGTCATGGGTTCAAAGGTCAAGGTCACAGATGTGAAACTATACCGAAATAGTTAATTATCTTAAAAACTATTAACTTTTTGTATAAGCATGTATATTAGAATGCTGCAGGTATTGATACAATGATCATTTTGATGTAAAGAAAAAAGTCATTGGGGTTTAGAATTTATGTTTTCTTTAAATCTATCAGCTAGCCATTAGTTATCAGGTGAGCGTATAAGGCCCATGGGCCTCTTGTTAAAGTATTTTTCCACAAATTTGCTAAAATAAGTTACTTTTTGAAAGAATTCCTCAGAAATAAGAAGCCAATGGCGATTTTGGCTACCAGGAGTGGAAACATAGCCCAAATATGGAGTTTACAAACAGTTTGTCCTTATATAAATGAGCCAGTGCATGCGAAAACCTACAACTTGGCAATTACGTCACAATTGAGAAAAATCGCGACAAAGTCACGTCACAAACACGGAAGTCAACTGCAAGTATTGTGCGTCAATTTACAAGTTTGACGTTTTAACTTTTAGAACGAGCTGAAGTTAAAACTGATTTTAACAGAGTGATTCTAAGTGTTGGGGTGGTAAGATATGGTAACTGAAGGGGAGACAGATGAGGTTGAGTTTTTTAATTCATCCATATTTTTACAGCATTTAGACGGGCTTAAAGTAGATGTGGACGAGCACTCATTTTCGGTCATGTATTTTCGGAGTATGCAAATGGTTGTATTAAAAATATTTCGAAACTGATATTTGTCACGTTTTATAAATATTTATATCAATATTAATATATAAATTATAATAAATACAAACATCTTCCCAATTTTATCTAAATAAGAGAGAGAGAGAGATGACCCGGGAAGATTATGTGTGTATCCCCGGGGTTTACTTGAGTTATTGAATAACATACATGTTTAATCAAATGTGTCTTACGATTTTATGTCTTTTCAATGAAGATGTAGCAACTAAATTAAATATAATCGGTAACAAAATCCAGCAACAGTACCGTGGGTACGTCTGTGAATGTAAACAAATGAAGAGTTACTGGCCTTAGCGGTGACACAACACATTTTATACATTGTATAACATTGCGCTTCATATGTGGTCGTCGTGGTGTAGTGGATACGACTTTGGATTCACACTTTTTATCTAACACAGGCTCCGGGAGTTCGAATCCCTCTGACGTTTTTTTTTTTTTAAATTTTTTTTTTAAATAATTTTAATTAATTACCTTAGCCGGAAGCTTGCACGATAGGATCCATTAGTATGAAGTATAAGACAACCAAAGAATACAAACAAAACGAGGAGAGAGACAGAATTAGCACCATAATTTCACCTTTTAACGTACAGTAATTTGTCGGGTAGTATTTAAGATACGGTATGCCATCAGAGAAATTGTTTTAAGCTTTATCATTCGTCATGTGAAGAATAATTTAAATGATCCAAGAACACATGGGAACAGGGTTCAAAAACCTCATAATGACTTCAATATTAATGGCTTGGTTGGTTGAATGTTGCTTAACGTCGTATCAGCAATTTTTCAGCTATTTGCGACGAGAGCAATTTTATTAATCTCTATAAATTAATATATGAACAATTTCATGTTTGCATGTGAGTTGCGAGTGTGTTGTATGGTATTCCTTGTACTAGCGCGTACTCAGGGCGACTTTTAAGGTGCTAGCTCACCGAGTATGTCGCAGACAAACGTACCATTCCCTCAGTCTATTAAACTCATACCAGGTTAACCAGTAAGGGCCAAACAGCAAGGAAAACTTACTTTCCCACATGTGGTCTAAGCGGGACTCGGAACTCGGAGCGGTGAGAGACCCTGGTTTTGTCTGTTTGTAGACTGACGTCTTATCCATTAGGCCACCGCGGCCTCTTAATCAATATTAATGGCGTTGAAAAAATTGTGAATTGCATAATTAATTATGCAGATGAGAACTAGGTGCCATTTCCTACCCCATTTAGAGGTCAAGCAATACGTCTACATTCTAATGAAAGTAGAAGGTCAATTCATGAAATATATCAGAAAACGTGTTTTGCTTAAGGACCATTTGCCTATGTTATTCATAATTGTTGTTTAAATTTTATATATTTAATTATAAACTATTTGTTTTAAATATCACATGTATGTACTTTGTATCGGCAAAAAAAAAGAACTTGGTCACTTGCGCATGCTATGCTAAGAAATACATTAGGGCATTTTGAACATTACTCGACCAAAAACCAAAAACGCCCACATCTGCATGTTTTGTTTTTAATTTTGGATATGATAGGCAAAACAGAAGGAGTACAGCTTTTCTAAAAAAGAGTGGCCGTTTCTTTTTCCCCTCATTCTTGTAAAAAAAAAAAAAGAAAATGTGTTCTTAAGACCTGTCTTAAAAAGACACAAGAAGAACTATCCAAAATCTCAATACCAAGTGTACCAGTTGCTCCTTTGTACCAAAACAAAATGTTTCTTTTGACTTGACACAGAATGTATGTATACAACGGAAGCTTAGTTGGTAGAGTGCACGCTTCTTATGTGAGAGGTCATGGGTTCGATTTCAGACAGGGCTTGACAAAAACTTGAACAATTTCGCCAAACATTCGCGATCGGCATTTAGAAATGAAAGTCACGGAGTCCTTCGGAAGAGAGCTTAAATACCGATGCCCCGTGTCATCGCAGGCATCATTAAAAATCCTCCCTGTACATTGCACTTGGCAATTCAATTCAAACTTTTTTTCAATCTAAACCACTGGAGATGGTACAAGGGGTATATTCGTCATATAACATACACACTACAAAGGTAAAATAATATTGTACTACTTCACTTATAGCTGGTGACGTCCTCAATATAAGTGTAATATTCTTGACTAGGACGTAGATCGCCTTTCAATCAATTATTTAATTAATCAATCGATCAATAAACCATATTTTGATAAACAGATGAGTGCACTTTATTTTTTGACACCCCATAAAATCCAGAATTTTTATGTACGATTATGTTTTCAATTGCATCTGAATCACTTTATGGATGAGAACCAGGCACTGGATGAAAATGGCAAACAGTACTCGTCTGTATTTTTAATAAATGTATTAATTCCGATGTCTTACATTGATAAGGGCGAATTCCAAAAGTACAGCAGTTTGTGTTTGCTATTACAAAATTTAGAATATTTTACAAGACAGAACAAAAATATGTATACAATGACTTATTTCGAATGGTGCATTTTGTCAGGACTCAACACTGCGGTCACTTTTTTAATAAATACAGATTGCAGGACATGCACAATGCTTCATAGGCAGGAGTTGTATAGGTATAGGATTTGCGCAATTAAAGCGCCAATGTTGTGGGGTTGATGTTGGCACTTTCGGATATTAGTACTGTTACAAAATCTGCATATAACAATTAAAAGCATTGCATACGGTGTTTATGGACCCAAAAACCGGGAATTGAAAGATTGGAAAACATTTTAATCAGCTCATTTCTGATCGGTCCTCTTTCATTTTGGATCATTTTATCAGCACATTTATAAAATATAAAATTTAACTGAGATAAAAAAAGGTCAAAGTATCAAATCGATCGCATGTTTATTGGAACGCACAAGCACCAGAGCATTCAAGAAGTATTTATTTATTTATTTATTTATTTATTTATTTTTAAATTTAGAATTATAAGTACATATGCTTCATTTAAATGACCACTTAAGTCAAGAATTATAAAATCTAATGGGTTTCAAAATGTTTTTAATAATTGAAACTAATTTTCTTGTAAAATGACCAATCATAACTAAACTTTATGGTGGTTGTCGGATATTGAGTTTGTTGGGAGATTTAAAAAGGTAATAACATTTATCTGTAATAAATATTCTGATTTTTTATACACAAACATCCAATACATTTAAAATTTTCAAGTATAGAACCCGGTAAAATTTTCTTGAAGATCAGGGACCGTAATATCGATGGTTCTGAGACTACCTTTACACTTGTAAAGAGGTCTGTTGATCATATACCTTTACGGACCGACCAGATCAAGTCGCACCAAGTCGATAAAGCAGAGACCGGCAATTAAACTCAGTTATACCATGTCAGGTTAATGTATCAAGATATCACATGTTCAGCACGGTCGGAAGAGTGACAATAATTCTGTTTAACGATGTGAGAGTATTGAAAATTGAATGCAAAATTGAAAGCACTCATAACACTTGACCAATAAATTGTGACGTCATCCAAGTTTTTGTGACGTCATTTTTACATTTTAGGATTTGTGTTTTACATTAAAAATTTGTTTACATGTATAAAACATAATGGAGTTTCATAATATGTAAAAATCTCAATTTTGAAAATTTTGACCAAGTTGTAGGTTTTCGCATGCACCGGCTCAAATGTTCTTTTGGTTTGGAATATGAAGCAAAGGGACTATAAAACACTGGTCTTAATGTACAGGTAATCTTTATGTAGAGGTGGTTATAGTCTGTCAAGTTTGACCTGGCTGTTTGACCTTTAATTGGAATATTTAAACTACCATATCCACTGTGTAATTTAGGGGGTATTTAAAGTTGATATATAAGTATTGATCGGGCAACAAGTGTTTTTGGTTATGAAATAGACAAATGCTGTCCTCCCTTAAACATGCAGTCTATTAGCCGACTCTAATATTCAAATTAAAGGTCAAACTGCCAGGTCAAACTTGACACACTATACTATAGTGCTTTTAGTGTTTTACTTTATTTATTTATTTATTTATTTATTTATTTATTTATTTATTTATTTCAGGCCTTGAGAAGAAAAGAGAAAGAATATGAACTTGAAATGCAGAAACTGGCTCGTGAGAAAATCAGTTTACAAGAGAGGATTGCGACACTTAAATCCGAGTTAACAAAAATGAACATAGAGGTTGATATAAATCAATGGATTAAGGTTCCTGATGAAGAAACTGACTCCAACTCAACTTCTACAGCAACAGGTGAGTTCATTATACCCTAGTGCTGATTGGCCTTCCGAATATCATGTCTGTCCCATACCTTTCACATCTATGGATGGATTTAAAAAAAAAATTGACACAAATATAAACAAGCATGAGATGATGTGTAGCATACCAAATTCAGGTGAATAGGTCAAAGGTCAAGTACACAAAGTCAAATCTTAGAAATAACAATGCAGCAGTGTTGTTAAAGTGGGGTACAGTCCAACCTGCCTTAAAGACCACCTCGATGCGAGAGTTAATCACATGAATATAAGTTGGTTAACAGTTCCAGTGATTTTGTTTGCCTAAAATTACTACCCAACAAAGATAGTTTCCACTTGGGAAAAATGACTAAAATTTCCCAATTTGATCACTCAAATTCCCAAAGAACAATGATATACTAGCAAATTAAATCTAATTGTCCTTACCCACGAAATGTTAGATGTTGTCACAATTTCTAAAACATATTTGTATTGAGGATCCTAAGCCACTGCAAGGGTGTCATAATAAAGTTAAATTAAAAATAAATTTTAAAATAAATTTTAGAATTTCAAATTTTCCCCAATTTAAAAGGCAGAAGGTAGTTTTTTTAAAAAAAATGTAACAAAATCACTGAGTGCTTGTCACAACTTGTGTCATTATCCTTGTTGTAAGTTTTGTATTTTATGTTGTATTGTTTCAGAACAAGGTAGTCCTATCGTTAGCGACATTGATGATGATGAAGATGATATGGATATAGATGAAGATAATGATGAACAACCTAGAAACAAAAAACAGATGTATTCTGGTAAGTTAATGTACATTGAAACTTGTCAAAATTAACCAAGTTGAGCTGAAGATTTTGTTCAGGCTTGACAGACGTTTAGTTTACAAATATAACCTGACTGGTGCTGGGTTTGCAGTAGAACACGTCATAACTAAACATCTATTGATCTGAATATTTATACCTCCACTTCAAAGTTGAGGGGATATACTGGTTTACTTCTGTCCATTCCGTCAAAAACAAACATTTTTGTGACAGTTTTCTCAGCAGCTACTAAACACAACCAATTGAAAATTTTTGTAAGCGAGTTCAGTATGAGGTCCTATTCCACAAGTACTCATTTCAAGTCTGCCAGACATCTACTTCCTGTTTACTGACTTAACTATTTCTTGTAATTTATGATCAGTTGTTGAAGAGCGGGGGGATACTAAGTGAGCAGTAGCTCACAGATTTCTTGATTGTTAATATTATACCCCCCGCAAACTAGTTTAAGTGGGGTATATAGGAATCGCCATGTATGTCTGTCTGTCTGTGTCAAATCATGTCCGGGCCATATCTCATAGCTGCATTGGATAACTGCCATAAAACTTCACATGAATTATCTTCATGGTCCGAAGGTGTGTCATGGCCTTGAACAAAGGTCATATCGGAAAGGCCAAAGTTGCAGAAAAACATAAAACCCTTGTAGATGTTGGGGGTGAGGGTTGGGGTTCGCTCTCAAGAGACAGTTCTAGATTTATATATTAAATTATGTTCATTTCATATTTTTTGCTACATTTTTCAAATTATTTGACATGTTGACCTTTACATAATGTATATATCCATATGGAAGGTGTAAATCTCTTATTTTGGGTGCTGGAATAAGTTGAACATTTTGTACACCAAATTCATTACACAAATATTATGCAGTGTACAAAATGCCTAATTCTTTCATTTTTCCACAACAAAGAAAAAATTACTTTCTAGGATAATGCACAGGATATGTTGCACATTTGGCTGAATATATCAATGTTATGTCTTTAATATTAAATTTCAGATTAGTTTCAAAATTTTGTAGGACCTTGGTGGTTTAGTCGTCTAAATCACTCTGTTACAGATCACTGCACTTTTCACTGCCTAGGTTAGAATCCTACTTGGGACAGATAACCTATGTGTATGAAGGTTTCCCAAAAAGTCTGTGGTATTGTCTTGCCACTCGCGTCTCCTTCAACATCCCTAAGCTAAGCACCTCAAAAGAAGTGAAAAAAAATATTGATTAGAAACTCCATTACTCCACTTGAAATCCTGCTTGTTAAAACACGAATGTAGATTTTAAATTTTTTTGATTATAGTGAAAGAAGTTATAAAGAAAACGACAGCAAGTTTAGCGGCAGCTCACAAAGAAGTGATATCCTCGCAAGGTGCCATGACAGTTTTAAAGGTGGCGCCACCTGCTCATCAACAAAATATGAAAAATCTTTCGAAACAAGGGATTCATGCTGCTGCTACTAGTGTTATCACCATGGCAACAAGTGCAACCACTGCATCTGGTCACATGACTTTACAGTCACAGAGACCACCAGTGACCCAGATTTTAGCACAGACATTAAATCAGAAGCTTGTTCAGAAACAGAGAGAGACTGTGATAAGTGGTGGTGGTGAACTGGTTGATAAGTCACCAGTAGCACAGATACTGGCCCAGCAGTTAAATCAGAAAACTAAAAAACATGTAGATAAACATCCATTACAACAAATGGTGGTAGAAAATAATCCCTCGCCATCACATAATTTAGAAATTTTGGCACAGGCTTTGAGTCAGAGACAAGTTATTCAGAAAACAAAGAGCATGGAAGGCACTCAGCAGTCTGGTTCATCATCAATGTCCAGCGTTACATCAGTTGGTCCAACTGATCATTCAGACAGGACTCCAGTCACACAAATACTCGCACAACAGCTTAATCAACGTCAGATGTTACAGAGACAACAAGGTCTGGACTCGACAGGTATGTATACAGTGAAATACTAGACAAGGTGTGTTTATTCTCTTACTACATATTTATAGCTCATCTGAGCACAAAATGCTGGCATGAGCTATTGTCTTTGTCATGCATCGATTGCAAGTTCATCAGACTTGCTGAAAGTAATCCTCCTGACAAAACCTCATATATAGGTCATGTTGTATCAATAAATAGGTTAAACATGGATCAGTAAATAGGTCAAGCATTGATCAATAAATAGGTCAAACATGGATCAATAAATAGGTCAAAAATGGATCAATAAATAGGTCAAACATGGATCAATAAAAAGGTTACTATGTCAAGTCCTAGAAAAAAACTTAGTTTTCACTTAATTTTTGACCTAATGTTCTTCAAACTTGCTTAGAATGTGCTTGGTCAAATTAAAGACAAATTCTTAAATGAAATGAAAACAATATCACATTAGGCTAAATCACAGGTAAATTCTTTTGTTGGCCATTCTTCAAAGTACAGCGTAAATAGCATACTTGCCTACCCTTACGATTTTGGTGTAAGTTGTATGATTTTAAAGTTAAAATTACAACCTTAGGATTGCCAGTTAAAACTTACGATTAAAAAGAAAATCCTGTGATTTCTGGAAATTGGAGATGAAACCGTTTTCGATTCTTTGTTTATAGTGAAATGCCAACTTCCTCCAATTCAATTTTTGTGCAAAGGGCAATGTGTAAATACTGTCCAAGTGCACAAGACAGGGATCCAGTGTTGTACATTTGTTTATAACGGCTTGTTAACATCATGGACATGAAAGAGATGGTTTGTACATGTAGCTGCCAGTCAGGATCTTTGATCCTGCATAATTCTGCATGGTATTTCAATGATGATATTGGGCTTTCAAAACTTTATGTGGGACTTGCTAAAAATAAAGGCTAATGGCCCTGGACCTTCAATTACAAAACATAATTCAGAACCCATGTACTGACACTCGTACTTGGTTACCAGTATTTGTTTATGTATTTACGTATTTATTTATTTATTTATTTATTTATTTATTTATTTATTTATTTTTATTTTTATGTATTTTCAGTTACTTCTACACAGACAAGCTTAGCAAAGAGTGTACCACAGATAGTTAAATCCTTAAGTGTAAGGCCATCCCTCTCCTTCACACCAATTAACACTCAATTAATGGCCAATCCTATCCACCAACTAGCACTTAACAGACTCGCTAATATTGGAACAGTGCCAAATCAAGCTGCAGCCTTAACAGCTATTCCAACATCTACACAAACAAAAGCCCCTGCACAACCTATTCTGGTTTCAAATTTTCACTTGGCTAGTCAATTAAATGCTCCGCCATTGGCCGCAACTTCGTCAACAAAAGTAGTAACGACAACAGCAACAGTTACAAACACATCGTCAACTACATCACAGAAAACCATGGGTTCTCATAACGAAGCTGTTACAACAGTGTCGCAGTCACTATCTGCAACTGCTGTTACTGCAGTACCAGCAATCCGGCCTATTATAGGAAACACCTGGTAGTCATTTTATGGCTAGTCCATTGACTCCTTTAAATGCTCTTTTAGCACAAACAATACCAAGAACAAACTATGGGTGGTGCTGTTTACACACCGTGCCAAGTTCGACAGTAACTTACACAACGGCTGGACCTAATCAAACGGCATCTATACAACAGTTAATGTCGCTAGCCCAAATGGCTCCCGGTACACAACTGTTTTCACCAATGACTGTCGTGTCACCAAATGGAAGCTTAGTCACAACAGGAATTCCTCAAGCACAGCTCAACAATGTATTGATGACACAACCGTTATTGAAACAAATTCCTTTACTTACGCCAGCTGGAATTTTACAAGGGGGACAACTTAGTCAAATGATTGGACAACCTGTGGTGAAACCATTCGTTGTTGTCACAGTGCCAAGTATAGCTACAACAACGGCTCCTCCTGCAGCAACAGTTGCTATGACAGTTACCATGACAACTACTTCCTAGCACAGGCTTATTTTAGGTTTAAATTTTATAAATATGAATAATAACTATTAATTATTATTTAAATATGATGAAGATAATTATAAGGGTCATATTTGGTCTCAAAAAGTGAATTTTCAAGAGCTGAAACATATTTAGAAATTATGCACATCAATACATGTATTTTAAGAAAGGGAGACTTGCGTTGAATTTTTCTTACTGCATTAAAATGTCTAATATTGCTGTTAAATTATTTATTTTTTAGTGGAATAATTTTCATGGTTCTGAAAAAATCCAGTTTATGGTTATCATTTCATACAAGCTTGTTATACATACATGTACTATTTTTGTTGACATGAATTCGCAGCTTGGTTTGTCCACAAAAAAATGAAAATTTGGACACCACAAAATTAATGATTTCACAGTGTGTTACTGATTTCAGTTTTAGACATTTTGGCACATTGTGGACAGATATCAACCTGGTATTTGACTAGCTACTTCATATTAACAAAATCTATGTCACAGTATGTGTATTGCTAAAGTAAATCTACAAAATAATAAGTTTGTTGTTGAATGTCTCAAACTTAACGTTGTGAAAAGCTTACCAAAAGTGTCATAAATTAATGGGATGTGTCGTATAAATTGATGATATCATAATGACATTATCCAATAAATTTTGTAGTGTCTTTCTGATCACAGTGATCTTTGCTTATATTCAACAAAAAGTAACTTCTGTTAATTTTGATTGAGTTTTTCTCTGTACCATACGATACCCTCTAACAATTGTGTAGGACAATTATTTACATTGGTTATGGCATCATATCTGTTCATGTTTACAAGCATACAAATATTGCTTTTATTCTAGGAATTCACAGCATAAATGTTTTCCAGAACATCCCTCAAAAATGTCAAGGGGTATTGACCCCATGGTACAGTGGGGGAACTCCATTGACACTACATTTTGAGACCGATAAGACCCTTATGGTTAAGAACTCCTTAGCAGAAAGTAGGAACATATATATTTATATATCTGTTGAGAGATTATTTAAGAATTGTATGATTTACTGATGATTACTATGCGAGTTTGAAATATAAGAAGTATATACAAGGAAACCTGTCTATAAAGGCCACCTAAGGGAACTGGTAATAGTTGCCTTTATGGGCAGATGGCTTCTATATGCAGGTGTGAATAAAGAACAATTGGGATACAATTCTAATGGCTTTTAAAAGCAGGTGACCCTTATATTAAGGTTTCCTTTCATGCAGGCTGGACTGTTTAGTCAAACCTGTCTCTAAAGACCTAGAGGAACCAGTCTCAGTGGCCTTTATGGGAAGGTGGTCCTTATATACAGATTTAAAACATTATTAAAGAGGAATTGGGTATGATAAAATTTTACTGGCCTTTAAATGCAGGTGGCCCTTATAGAGATGGTCTTTAAGTCAGGTTTGACTGTATATCGCCAACATTTGGCCTTGCTAATTTAAGTAACTTTGTGAGTTAATGTATCATATATTTATCACAATTCTGTGACATGTTTTTATTAAAACAAATAAAGATCCTATAACTTACCTGAAGGAAAACATGGCATGTTTACTGTGTCAAAGTACTGAGCACAACTTACAGAATTATCTATATTTGGTCCCTATGTTGTTGCCATGGAGACATTCACATGTTTACTGTGTCAAAGTACTGAGCACAACTTACAGAATTATCTATATTTGGTCCCTATGTTGTTGCCATGGAGACATTCACATGTTTACTGTGTCAAAGTACTGAGTACAACTTACAGAATTATCTATATTTGGTCCCTATGCTGTTGCCATGGAGACATTCACATGTTTACTGTGTCAAAGTACTGAGCACAACTTACAGAATTACCAATATTTAGTCCCTTTATTGTTGCCATGGAAACAGTCACACTTGTCAAATTTTATCTAAATATTTCAAATATACCAAAGTCAGTGCTATCAGATTATTTAAAACAAATTTTACCTGTTGATTTGTTTATGTTTTTGTTAATCAAAGGATTAAATCTCAATATATTACTCTTCTGTTATAGTTATTTCTTGTTGTGTTTTGTTTGTTTGTTTGTTTGTAATTTTTTTACGTAAAATGACAATTCTATTGAGCATTGGGCGACATATTTTTATTTCAAATTAATAAGCAACAGTTTTGCCAATTATTTAGTAAATCATTCAAAAATTTATGTTATGTTTGATTTTTGGAACTTCTTAAGTTATGCTAGTAGCTTCACAGTTTGGCAGTCAAATGGTGGTCTATAGCTCTATGCTGGGAGCTTCACTGTGTGGCAGTCAAATGGTGGTCTATAGCTCTATGCTGAGAGCTTCACTGTGGCAGTCAAATGGTGATCTATAGCTCTATGCTTGGAGCTTCACTGTGTGGCAGTCAAATGGTGGTCTATAGCTCTATGCTGGGAGCTTCACCTTGTGGCAGTCAATTGGTGGTCTATAGCTCTATGCTGGGAGCTTCACTGTGTGGCAGTCTAATGGTGGTCTATAGCTCTATGCTTGGAGCTTCACTGTGTGGCAGTCAAATGGTTGTTTATAGCTCTATGCTGGGAGCTTCACCTTGTGGCAGTCAATTGGTGGTCTATATCTCTATGCTGGGAGCTTCACCTTGTGGCAGTCAAATGGTGGTCTATAGCTCTATGCTGGGAGCTTTACCTTGTGGCAGTCAAATGGTGGTCTATAGCTCTATGCTGGAAGCTTCACCTTGTGGCAGTCAAATGGTGGTCTATAGCTCTATGCTGGGAGCTTTACCTTGTGGCAGTCAAATGGTGGTCTATAGCTCTATGCTGGAAGCTTCACCTTGTGGCAGTCAAATGGTGGTCTACAGCTCTATGCTGGGAGCTTCACCTTGTGACAGACAGTCAAATGGTGATATATAGCTCTATGCTGGGAGCTTCACTGTGTGGCAGTCAAATGGTGGTCTGTAGCTCTATGCTGGGAGCTTCACCTTGTGGCAGTCAAAGGGTGGTCTACAGCATTATGTTGGGAGCTTCACCTTGTGGCAGTCAAATGGTGGTCTATAGCTCTTTGCTGGGAGCTTCACTATGTTGCAGGCAATTGGTGGTCTAGAGATTCACTGTGTGACAGTCAAATGGTGGTCTATAGCTTTATGCAGGGAGCTTCACTGTGTGGCAGTCAAATGGTGATATATAGCTCTATGCTGGGAGCTTCACCTTGTGGCAGTCAAATGGTGGTCTAAAGCTTTGGCTAAAGCTCTGTATCTCATGTCATCTAGGTTAGAATCCCATTTAGGCAGATCCTAATGTGGGAAAAAGTGTTGCTTGCTGAATATAATTGAGTATTGCTGGCACTCTGGTTTCCTCTACCATCCCTGAACTATGTGCCTTAGTTTATTGAAAAAAATCTTTACATGGGAAAAAAATGTAAAAACTCACTATTCTGCTAATTTAAGGTAGAATTTGAGACTTTTTTCTTGGTTATTATGGACAACTCCGTGTCATTGTATAAACCAACCCAACAGGTTTCCTTTGGCATCTAAAAATATTCAAGATGCCATGAAAACATGCCACTCACACTCCATGAAAACTTTTCAAAGTTATTAGTTTTAAAACGTATGAAAGTGGAAAGGGGGTGAAGTAATGGTGTTTTAGTCCCCCAGTTTTTGTATTTGGGCATTTCTGAGATGATGGAGGAATCCAGGTACTCAGAGAAAAACCAGAGCTTTAGCAAGTGAACTGACAAAGTTTTCTCACACTAGGATCTGTCCCAAGTGGGATTTGAACTTAAGTGATAAGAGGGCTGCATGTAGTACGGATACGTAAGCCAGCTTAATAAACCACTTGGCCACCGAGACCATTGAAACAGTTTCCTTATTTACAGTATTAAAAGGTTTTGTTTCCATGATTGTATTTTATAAACTTAAATTATCAGTGGGTGACAAAGAGATTGTCTGATGTAAATTTGGGGAATTCATGTATTTTTTTTTAGTTTCAAGAAATGTTAAAATATATACACCTGTATAAAATGACATGGAAGCAAAAAACATTGTAAAAAATTGATTTATCTTATTATAAATCTTATATCTTTTATTTATGGGTTAATTATTAGAGATTGTCCGATATAAATTAGGGAAATTTATGCATTTTGTTTTATTTTCAAGACATGTGAAAGTGTATATAAGATGACACGAAAATATAATTTAAAAAAAAACATCTTGAATAATTTATCTTAATATAAATCCTATATCTTTTATTTTGGGGTTTATTTGCTAGATTATGAATATATTTAAGGACAAAATCATCACTTATGTGTGGAATATCATGGAAAAATACATGGGCTAAAGTTCACATTTGGAAGAATATATCACGAGGTGGCCTTGCCACTGAGAGATATATTTGCCACGTGAATGACGGTCCATGTATGATTCTAAGATATACCATATGTATATGTTGGTTATTTCAAATGTAACATCAAATCAAAATCATTGAAATAAAGATTGCAAACTCTTCTCTGAAGCACATTTTACTATTTATGTGCAAAAAAGTTCATTGAAACAATTCAGCTGTTTAGATTACCTCCATTGAAATAAATGATTTTATGAATGAAAAATAAAAATTACTTAACAATTATAATTGCCCTAGAGAACATTCCTGTGGAATTGTATAGTATTATTCCGTTCATGGTTGTACGTGTATTTACTGTCCAGTTGTTTTTTCAGTTCAAATTTTAGGGAAAATTATTCCCCGAGAGATTATCCAACCAATTGACCACAAACCCCCAACAAGTCAATAGTTGGGGTTTAGTGGGCTGATCAGTCGGACTACTTGGAGAAATGCGATACCACTTAAAATATATGACACCACTTGAAATTTACAGCCTTATTTTTACCAAGTTTTGGAGTGGAGTTTCTATGAAGCTGTGCTATTGAGAAAAAGTTAAAAGTGGTAAAAATATTTTTGTTTACGGTGAGGAATTTAAATGGCTTGGCCATACTATGTATTATGTATATTAAGTGTTACTGGGGTTAATGTGGGTGGGGTTCCAGGGTAAATGGGGTGGGGTTACAATGCTTTAAAAGTGTTGTCATGGTTACATGATATTGTAATAGCTGTGATAATTATTATTGTTGTATGTATCAAGCAATCAATAAATATTTTTTATCATTGAAAAAAAATTCTGAAAAAGAATTATGTTTCATTTTGTTATGTTCAGATTTATGTTAATCCATGTAGATATGAAAAATGAGTTCTAATTGGTGCTGACATAAATAATTCATTCTATCCTGTCGGTTAAAATACTGTAGAAAGAAGCGAGCGAGAGAAAGAGAGAGAGTGTGTGTGTGCGAGAGAGTGTGTGTGGGTGGGTGGGTGGGTGTGTGTATGTATGTGTGTGGGTGTTTGAGAGATGATCCAGTCATTGATCTGGGAATAATTAATAGTTGGATTATGATCTCCATGGTGACACCACCACTAATGTGGGGACAAAACTTGTGTCCCTGGATCCAAGTTAGGTTACTTGAAATGCTTTTAAACACAATTTTCAATACAGTGTGGTTAGGTTATTATGGGGGAACATTTTACATTGTCCCAACAACAAAAATTATCCCCACATTGCAGGTAAACGGACCACTGTACAGCCTTTTTCTCTCACATTGTCCTCACTTCACACTGTTAAATCATTTAGAGAGAAAGGAAGTTTTAGAAGCCTTCAAATGAAGATATAACTGAAGCTATATGTACCATTACCCAAGAATGAGGCAAAAAAAATTAATCTCAGAAAAAAACATTGTTGTTAAACATCATGTGTAAAGAAAATCCATCCCTTATGTCTCATTGTTAGAAAGGGGGACACCTGCAAAATGTAGATCCTAATGTCTGCATTATATTTGGAGGTTTTGGTGTGTGTGTTTTGTGTGTATACATGCATGTGTTGTGTATAATGTGTGTATGCATACATGTTGTGTACATGTGTGCAATTGCATGAGTGCATGTGATTTGTTTGTGTATACATGCATGTGTTGTGCACATGCATGTGTTTGTGTGTGTGTGAAGGGGAACCTGGAGCTGGAATTCAGGTTAGTTCATGACACATCTTTATAAGATATCCTTAGATAGTATAGAAATAATATGTATCCTGAATGAATGTGTACTTTGAAGTGTTTACAAGTTGAACATGATGTAACCCTCCCTGTACTTCCCTGCTTAATATGGTAAAACTGTATATTAAGATTATCCATGTGCCTACTGTTTGTAGGATTTCTGAAATGCAATGTACTGTAATATTTAGATTCTATACATGTGTAAGTAGCAAATTCATGTGTAGAAATTTCCATGGTTTTGTGGTATAACTTCATTACTCGCTGCCATTATTGTTTGTAGTTCCAGGTTCCAGTTTCACAATCATTCCTTAACTAAGATTTTCCTTAACTTAAATCTGACAAATTTGAAAACTTATTAACTTTGCAAATTGTTCAGGTGTTAAAGAATTTAAGATGTCATTTTGTAGATCACTTCAAGCTTATAACATTTACATTTACCTGTAGTTTCATAAAAACGTACATCCATAGTTCCATCAGAGATTGCCAGAATTTGCAAAATCTAAGTCAAGGAAAATCTTGGTCAAGGCATGATTGCAGGGTTCGTACAGGCCTGGAAAAGTCCTTAAATTTTGAGGTTTGCCCTAAAAAGACCCTAAAAACAAGTCTGACCCTAAAAACTCTGTGGATTCATATTGAAGGCCCTAAAAAGCCCTTGAATTTTGGCAGTTAGGTGTCTGTATTTTGATATTAAGTGGTTCAGAATAGACCGATATATATATGTATATATAAATAAATTAAATAATTAATAAGTTGTGTTGAAATGAGCAATTTAAAGGTACTTGGCCCTCCTGAATGCCCAACTTCAACCTCCATTTCAAGTGTCGTTACTATGGACACATAAGTAATTGTTTTATTGATTAAATTGCCTTTGCACCAATATTTTATTTTGCTAAATTATCCCTCTGATTGGGCCTTAAATTTGCAATTAGACCCTTGAAAAGACCCTAAAAAGTCCTTAAATTTGGAGTCCAAATGTCTGTACAAACCCTGGATTGTGATATGGAATAGGAAGGTGTATGATTAAATGTATGGAAATTCACTTCAATGGTGGCTTTATTTTCATGTTCCATAATCGGCCACCTTTACTAGTATAGGTCAACAAGACCTGTCTGCTTGACCTTTAAATATTTCTATGGACAAGCACATTAACTGGTATATATAGAAAACGCGAGTGTTTATTCTGTCGACATCATGGGAAAATCTGTATTGCCTATGTATTAACTGCTAATCCTATCACTACCCTAATGGATCATCATCTGTAAATACAGTTGAACCTGTCTATAAAGACCACCCAGGGGAACTGGTAAAAGTGGCCTTTGTGGACAGGTGGTTCTTATATATATACAGGTTCAAAAACATGAATAAAAAACAATTTATAATTTTACAAATACAAATTTATAATTGATACAAATTTTCTGGCCTTTAAAAACAGGTTGCCTTTGAGGCAGGTTTGACTGAATTCATGATGAAAGGTCAAGCAGACAGGTCAGTGTTGTTTGCCTATATACATTGTAATCATTACTTAGTAATTCACTGTGTGTACAACATACAACATTCATTTTTTCATAGCCATAGCAAATGGTCTATTTCATTCATTCTATATTTAGATTCATGCTTCACAGTCAAACATGTCTATTAAGTCTAGTTTATGCAAATGAGGCGTTATTTTAAGCAGTTTCATTGAAAATCTTTTCATCTGAAACCACAGGGCCTAATGGAACCAAATTTGAGGTTTTAGAATGGCTTGATATGACATATTTTCAAATAAATAAATAAAAATAATAATCAGAATTTGTGAAATTAAAAATGACAGATTACCGGTACTTAGGCATAGTTTCACTGTTTTTAAAATACTGGATATTGACCCAGTATTCGTTGTCATCTATTGACAACTTTAAAATCATCTTGTCTTTAACCAACGCCAACCATGAAACAAACATTCTGAATTTTGTCAGAATAATTCTGAAAATATCTTGACTGGATTCATTACACCAAAAATTAGTATCTGAATTTTTCTAAACACTTTTATCTGTATTCTGAATATTGTCTAAAAATTCTGAATTCATTCTCAAAATGTAAACATATTCAAATTCATAACTATTTCAGACAAAATTCAGACAACTTATTCATGAGGGACTGCAATATCCATATATTTATCCTGCAGTAAAGTACATATATGGTCTGCAATATTTCATAATAATATTTCTCACATCACAGTACTGTCAAATCTGTCTAAAGGTCGCCCGAGGGAACCAGTATAAATGACTTTTATGGGCAGGTGGCCTTTATATACAGGTTCAACTAATATAAAGAGCAATTAGGATACAATTCTACTGGCCTTTATAAGCAGATGACCCTTGTATAGAGGTGGCCTTTAAGGCAGGCTTGACTATATATTCTACTGGCCTTTATAAGCAGGTGACCCTTGTATAGAGGTGGCCTTTAAGACAGGTTGGACTGTATATTCTACTGGACTTTATAAGCAGGTGACCCTTGTATAGAGGTGGCCTTTAAGACAGGTTGGACTGTATATTCTACTGGCCTTTATAAGCAGGTGACCCTTGTATAGAGGTGGCCTTTAAGACAGGTTGGACTGTATATTCTACTGGACTTTATAAGCAGGTGACCCTTGTATAGAGGTGGCCTTTAAGACAGGTTGGACTGTATATTCTACTGGCCTTTATAAGCAGGTGTCCCTTGTATAGAGGTGGCCTTTAAGACAGGTTGGACTGTATATATGTACATATCTCGGCCACCTGGAAGCTTAGCTTAGAATCCCCTTTGTTAGCTAAGTGTTAAACTTTTGACAGAGCTGTACTGAACGTGTACCTGTATTGTATCACCAACAGTGTATGTACAGATGGTACACGTGTTTACCAAAAACCTCATCAGTATACATGTACAGGAATTTACTAAATAAATTTGACCAAATATTACAATTTTCTTCCTTTTAACAGAAAACACGTTTTTTCTTAGAAATTAAAATGCATTAATTAATGGAAAACACATGCACAATAATGCAATGCCATTCAGTTTGACATAAAAAAATTGGTCTTTACTTACTTCTTAAAAAGTTTTGTTCTCTGTAAAAGTTAGGAGAACATTTGTCATTTATTATAAATATATCTGGTATCTAACTGCTACACAGGGCTACCAACTAACCCAGAATGAGCAGGTCACACCCGGACACTCCACTTATGACCTATGTAACAGTGTTATAACATAATGATAAACATGTTTTGTTTTTATATAAGATTGAAAGTTCGCTTTGAAAGTTGTCTGGTCATGCTAAACTTGTTATTATTATTATATTATAATTATTATTATAATGTATGTGATTGTAAAAATGCATTGGATACAATAAAATGCATTGTAGAATACATATTGTGTTTTTGTTATCTATATTTATAGCCAGTTAAAATCCTCAAACACTTATGTACCACTGCGGTAGCTCAGTTGGTAGAGTGCTCGCTCCGTAAGTGGAAGGTCGTGGGTTCAATCCCCCGCCGGGTCTGACCCAAGACTTGAAAGTGGGTAGTGACTGTTCTTTTGCCAAGCACTCGGCGTTACGAAATGAAAGTCATGGTTCTTTCGGATGGGAACTTAAAATAAACGAGGTCCTGTGTCACGGTGGGCTTGACCCTGCTGTATAATGCCATCAGCGCAACGCACAGGCAAAATTTCTGCACCTTCGCCTATAGCTGGCAACGTCTCGATATAAGTGAAATATTCTTGACTGGGACGTTAAACACCATTACTCAACTCAACTCAAACACTTATGTATAGGTAATCAACATTGACCTGTTGGTTTGACCTTTTATTAGGAATATACATATAGGAGGGTCCACCCAACACATGGGTAGTGTTAGGATTCGCAGTTATTAGATATACACATTGCCCATGATTAGTGTTCATCATATGACAAAATACCCTATTTACTTAAATTAACTTGTCCATAATGAATATTTTAATCAAGATCAAGCGGACAGTTCAATGTTTTTTGCGTATACTCGGGTATACCGAGTCACTTTACTCCCTCATGCAAAGTATTTCCTTGGAGTAATTTAATTAAATATATTTTAGCCCTTTGAATAATTTTTAACCCCTTGAAAAAATTTTGGTTTCACAATATTTTGGTTGAAGCACTATTGATGAGGAATTCTGAATCCGAATTTGAATTCCAAAATGACCTCCTAGTGCTGAAAATTAACACTAGTACAATATGTAAATTTATTTTCTTTGTATCATTTTGGTCTGTAGAGTTTTCTGTAAGTACTGTAAATTAGGACATTTTCGTGATCATTTTATCTTGGCGTAATTTTGCGAGTGAAAAGTTCGCGAAAAATAAACAGTAATTAAAATTATAACTACAGAGTCCCAATCACATGAAAATTAAAAGACATGAATAAATAAATATTAAAGTGTGTTCACGCGAAAATTTCCCCAATCAACAGTAGTAGAATAGATTGGAGAAATGGGATTTTATGCTCCTATTCAAGATTCTTTCACTTATATTGGGGCAGTTGGTTCAGGGATGTGGAATCCACATTACCCATAGTAAACTAATGTGGACTTCAGCAAAGTGAACCAACAAACTTTCTTACCACTAAAATCTGTACTGATTGACGAAGTGAGAGGACCTGTGATTCATAAGCATGCACTGTCTCTCCGGTTCAATTGTAGAGTGTCCACCTGGAGAGAGTGAGGTTTTGAGTTCAAACCCTGACCAGGTCATAGATAATACTTTAAAATTTGAGATATTGCTGCCTTGCCCGGCGCTTGGTTTTAAAAAGACGAGTATTAACTGTTTCATCATGTCTCGGAATAATGTGATTGGGGAGTAGTAAGCTTGTCTGTGGCATAATGACACTGTGGACTAACACGTTAAAGACTCATCTAGTGTGCACCAGTTCAAGACAGACCAACTATAAAAACACACTTGCATATCTCATGAATGCATGTATACATGAAATTGTTCTTGGACTAATTCTTAGAGATAAATAAACTTACTCTTGTCGAGAATAGATGAAAAAATGCTGATGTGACTTTAGACAACATCACAGCCAACAACTACTCTTGTAAGCCAGCACTTTGCCATAGAGGTCACTCATTTATTTTGTAAGAAGTGTTTCAAGTACACATATCTCCATAGTTCAGTTTAAAAAGGAGATGTGTAACAGTAGATAAGGTGAGGTTGAAGACATGTAACTTACAGCAAGTGTTGTGGGTTCAACTCCAGTTTGGATGTGTGGTAAGCCTTTGTCAGTACTCCAGTTCACCCAATTGTCAAATGAATACCTTCTGACCAATATTCTTGGGAGTTACCTTTATTTTGTTCTAGGCATTGTCTTGTATTCTCAGTTATTGCTTGGAGGAAACCAGATGGAATATGCTCACCCTTGGGCTCAGGATATTTAAACCAGATTTAGTTTACCAGTATCTGGAGTTTTTCACTGGTTTTGACCAAATCATTTGATAAGTGAGTCAAATGTTTAGTAATTAAGAGGCAGGTTGTGAGTTTGATTTTGTTAGGTAATTAAGAGGCAGGGGTTGTGAGTTTGATTCTGCAACGGGTAACTTGTCCCCTTCAAACAGTTCTAGTTTCTAAATAATTTGACAATTTTCAGCTTTTACCATATATAAATGCCAACCCAGAGGATGTGCAATATTTTATACAGATGACCTTTATATAAAGAGTAAACAAAATTGTCAAGTGCTGTTGAAATCAGTGCATTCTGGTGATACATAGAGTAAATGAGTAATGATGTTTAACATCCCAGTCAAGAATATTTCTTATATCGAGATTTCACCAGCTATAGGAGAAGGTGCATTGCACTAATGGCATTATACTGCAGGGTTCTTTATCCTGTCATGCCTACCATGACACAGAACCCGTTTGTTTTAAGTTTTAATCCAAAAGAACTTTAACTTTCATTTTGTAATGCCGAGTGCTTGGCGAAAGAACAGTCACCATCCACTTTCAAGTCTTGGGTCAGACCCGGTCGGGGCTAAAACCAAAGACCTCCCACTTACAGAGCGAACACTCTACCAACTGAGTTACCGCAGTGGTAGGTGATGCATAGAATTGAACCAATTAATGTAATATAAAAACACCATCTCCATATTTGGAGTATTGGTAACATACTACGTTAATCGACATTTGTATAGTCTAAATATACATGTGTCAGTCAGTATAACTCATGTACACAAGGATCACTTTAAATTTGTTGCATAAAACTTTATTCAACTCGTTGAATGAATCCATGTAAGATTCTCTATTTAAAAGTTTAACAGCTAATGTAGCCATGTTGAAATTTGTATATATATATATTATATATATAGTAAACAAAGTCCATTATGTGGTAATGGACTCTACATACAGTCAATCCTGTCTATAACGGCCACCCAAGGAAACCAGTAAAAGTGACGTTTACGGGCAGGTGACGTTTACATACAGGTTCAAATAATATGAATAAAGAACAATTGGGATACAATTCTACTGGCCTTTATAAGCAGGTTGCCTTTATATAGAGGTGTCCTTTAAGGCAGGTTGGACTGTATAAGCAGGTGGCCTTTATATAGAGGTGGTCTTTAAGGCAGGTTGGACTGTATAAGCAGGTGGCCTTTATATAGAGGTAGCCTTTAAGGCAGGTTGGACTGTATAACCAGGTGGCCTTTATATAGAGGTGGCCTTTAAGGCAGGTTGGACTGTATAAGCAGGTGACCCTTATATAGAAGTAGCCTTTAAGGCAGGTTGGACTGTATAAGCAGGTGGCCTTTATATAGAGGTAGCCTTTAAGGCAGGTTGGACTGTATAGGCAGGTGGCCTTTATATAGAGGTGGCCTTTAAGGCAGGTTGGACTGTATAAGCAGGTGGCCTTTATATAGAGGTAGCCTTTAAGGCAGGTTGGACTGTATAGGCAGGTGGCCTTTATATAGAGATGGCCTTTAAGGCAGGTTGGATTGTATAAGCAGGTGACCTTTATATAGAGGTGTCCTTTAAGGCAGGTTGGACTGTATAAGCAGGTGGCCTTTATATAGAGGTAGCCTTTAAGGCAGGTTGGACTGTATAAGCAGGTGGCCTTTATATAGAGGTGGCTTTTAAGGCAGGTTGGACTGTATAAGCAGGTGGCCTTTATATAGAGGTAGCCTTTAAGGCAGGTTGGACTGTATAGGCAGGTGGCCCTTATATAGAGGTGGCCTTTAAGGCAGGTTGGACTGTATAAGCAGGTGGCCTTTATATAGAGGTAGCCTTTAAGGCAGGTTGGACTGTATAAGCAGGTGGCCTTTATATAGAGGTAGCCTTTAAGGCAGGTTGGACTGTATAGGCAGGTGGCCTTTATATAGAGGTGGCCTTTAAGGCAGGTTGGACTGTATAAGCAGGTGGCCTTTATATAGAGGTAGCCTTTAAGGCAGGTTGGACTGTATAGGCAGGTGGCCCTTATATAGAGGTGGCCTTTAAGGCAGGTTGGACTGTATAAGCAGGTGGCCTTAAGGCAGGTTGGACTGTATTGTATTCTACATTATACTAATGTTAGTTAAAACTTCCTTGAAAGACAACACATAAGTTAATAATACATATCTCCTGGTAAAGTTTAAGTCATGAGTTATCTAACTTGAAGCGTTAATAGCTGGTAATCGGACAGACACTAGCTAAGTGAATCCTTTAATGGAATACGAATTGAAATCAAATGAATCTTAATTCAAAGTGATTAGGGATTTCATGCTTCCTGTGGAAATGTTTCATCTAAAACTATATAACATTTACTGTAGATACTGTAAACATATTTAATTTTGTGTGTATTTATTTTTCGAGGTATAGGAAATTTAGACATATCCATGTAGTTAAAATTTCGAGGTTTTGAAATATGCACTATACACCATAAGCATAATATACCGGTAATTTTTCGCTCAGTATTAATTTTGGTGCAAAACAAACGACCGCTAAATAAGCGAAAATTAATACAGCGCAAAAATAAATATGTTTCCAGTAAGTATTTGGTCAGTACATTGATAATGTCTGTATCCTATTGCCATCAAGATTCAAACCCTCTTGTATATATACCAACAAAACTGACTGTTTACTTTGTACAATGTACACATACCATGAGTCATGTCCAAAATTCATTTCAAAAGTCCAACTTGTAACTGGTAGAATATCATGAATATTGTACACATTTCATGAGCCATGCCCAAATTTCATCATTTCAAAAGTCCAACTTGTAACTGGTGGAATATTGTACACATTTCATGAGCCATGTCCAAATTTCAATTCAAAAGTCAAACTTGTAACTGGTAGAATATTGTACTCAATTCATGAGTCATGTCCAAAATTTGTCATTTCAAAAGTCCAACTTGTGACTGGTAGAATATTCCATCACCCCTTGTTGCTTGCTGAAAAGAAGGAAAAAATTGTCAAAAAATTGTTTTGAATATTAATGTTAACCTCACCATGAGTTGCAGAAATATTTGCGATTTTTTTTAACAATTTCAAAAATGCTCTTTAAATTTATTATCTCTGAGAAATATCAATGGGGAAAAAGTTTTAAATCTTTCATAATTCTAAGTTAAGTATGAATAAAGTATTGCTAAAACTTAACAATTACCCATCACAGTTAAAGGAGGTGCTTACCCTTCCAGAGCACCTGGCCTCACCTTCCCTAGCTTTGGGTTAAAACATTCAACATACCTGTACTGTATCTGGAAATGAACATTTAATCCAAGTAGCTAGCAAAACAGGGTGCTTACCCTTCCAGAGCATCTGGCTTCATGTCCCTGGTCGAGGTTTATGTGTTTACCTTAATTTGCCAGTTTTCAAAGTTTTGACTTTCCTTTTGGGATTGTGATTTGGAGATGGTATGTTTTGATTATAACATTAGAACATCCAAAACTCCAATGTTGAAAGAATTGCATTTCTGAAATAAGTATAAACAGGTTGTTTAATAATGCAGTAAAACTTCGACTCATTGCCACCTTTTGTACAGACAAAGTTTGACATTAAAAAGGTTTTTAGAAATAACTTCCATTTTGTTGTGGTTTACAGGGTATAAACATATTGACAAGTATAAATTTGTATACCATACTAGAAATGAAGTTCAATGCAGTACTATTTGATCGTTTGTGGGGAACATTTTGAAAAATGTTTACGTAGCAAATTCCAAGAATAATGTAGTTTTTACACAAAACGTCATCTCGTACTATTCCATATCCATTGGAAATAGGTGTCCCGCACAAACGTTAGGGGGTATCACTAGATACAGCAGTGAACCCCATTATTTATGGAGGGTAGTGTATATGTTACCTTGTTAATTTCTTTCTGCCTTTCTCTACTGACAATTTCTTCTATTATCTCGCCATCACCTTTCACTAATCTGAATTTAAAAAAATACAATTCAATAAAAACTAAACAACACGTTCAAATCACACCTAATTTTATTGTCATGTGTCAAATGATAGTCACCAGTAATGCAAATACAACTGGATAATATCAAAAAATTCTATTCACATAAATTTTATTTTTGTGTCTTGTAATTCTGGCAAATTTATGTGAAAAGAAAACAAAAGCAAAAATTTCCCAATTCAAAGTATTCAGTACAGCCTTTTCTACCTTTCATTTGCCCCATTCCAAATTTGTTTTATCATAGTAATTAAAATCCCAAATCTCTTATCATGAACTGAAACTTAGAGGCACCATGGCAACTGAAATTCTGATTTTGCAACCATGTTTTGCTATAAGTCGCTAATTTGGTTACCAAAATTTCAGTCATCAAAATCCAACAGTTTCCGGTCAAAGCTGTTAGTGCACTACTCTTCTAGAGCATTTTAATGACCGAATACGTACATGTATATCATTTGTCACATGCTTTGCAAACATTCAAAATATTATGTCATATGTGGGAGGTCCCGGGTTTGATCCTTGGACTGACACTGCATTTTTTATCTCACCTGGCCAAAGGCCATGTGAGCTTATGGCATGGCGAGGCGTGCGTGCGTGCGTCCGTGCGTCCGTGCGTGCGTCAGTAAACTTTAATCTTCTCCTCCGAAACTACTGGGCCAACTGAAACCAAATTTGCCATGGAAGGTCCTTGACAGAGTCTAACTATAGTTTGTTCAAATCATGACGATCGAATATCCAACATGGCCGCTGATACTAAAAATAGACAAAACCTAAAAAAATCTTCTTCTCTTGAACCACTCATTGGAGGCAAAAACTGATGTGATATTTAGATTCTACATAGTCTTAACCTTTAAGTTTGTTCATTTCATGAAATTTGGTTTAAAAATAGGTTACGCTTTTTTGCGTTTAAATTTGCAAAAATCGTAAAATATTTCTAAATTGTTATAACTTGACTATATGACCAGATAATGACATGGGGTTTTCAGTTTTGACATATTCTTGTAATTACCTTCAAAATGGTGTCAAGGTCAATTATGAAGGTCATGACCTAATTTTTTACCTTTCTAATATTATTTATTATCTCGAAAACTATAAACTTTTTATATAGGCATGTATATTAGAATATTGTTGGTATTGATGTAATGATTATTTTGATATATAGATTCAGGTCATTGGTGCAAAGGTCAAGGTCACAGATGCGAAAGAAAACTGAAATGGTTCATTATCTTGAAAACTATTAACTTTTTGTATAGGCATGTATATTAGAATGTTGTAGGTATTGATACAACGATAATTTTGATGTATAGAAAAAGGTCATGGGTCCAAAGGTCAAGGTCACAGTAGCAAAACAATACAAAATGGTTAATTATCTTGAAAACTATAAACTTTTTGTATAGGCATGTATATTGGAATGTTGTGGTATTGATACGACGATTTTGATATATAGATTAAGGTCATTGGTTCAAAGGTCAAGGTCACAGATGCGTAAGAATACTGAAATGGTTCATTATCTTGTAAACTATAAACTTTTTGTATAGGCATGTATATTAGAATGTTGTAGATATTGATACAACGATCATTTTGATGTATAGATTTAGGTCATTGGTCTAAAGGTCAAGGTCACAGATGCGAAAGAATACTGAAATGGTTCAATATCTTTAAAACTATAAGCTTTTTGTATAGGCATGTATATTAGAATGTTGTAGGTATTGATACAACGATCATTTTGATGTATAAAAAAGGTCATGGGTCCAAAGGTCAAGGTCACAGTAGCAAAACAATACCAAAATCGTTAATTATCTTGAAAACTATAAACTTTTTGTATAGGCATGTATATTGGAATGTTGTTTTGATGTAACGATCATTTTGATATATAGATTAAGGTCATTGGTTCAAAGGTCAAGGTCACAGATGCGTAAGAATACTGAAATGGTTCATTATCTTTAAACTATAAACTTTTTGTATAGGCATGTATATTAGAATGTTGTAGATATTGATACAACGATCATTTTGATGTATAGATTTAGGTCATTGGTCTAAAGGTCAAGGTCACAGTAGCAAACAATACAAAATGGTTAATTATCTTGAAAACTATAACTTTTTGTATAGGCATGTATATGAAATGTTGTTTTGATGTAATCAATCATTTTGATAATATAGATTTAGGTCATTGGTGCAAAGGTCAAGGTCATTGATGCGAAAGAATACTGAAATGGTTCATTATCTTGAAACTATTAACTTTTTGTATAGGCATGTATATTAGAATGTTGTAGGTATTGATACAACGATCATTTTAATGTATAGAAAAAGGTCATGGGTTCAAAGGTCAAGGTCACAGTAGCAAAACAATACCAAAATCCTTAATTATCTTGAAAACTATAAACGTTTTGTATAGGCATGTATATTGGAATGTTGTTGGTTTTGATGTAACAATCATTTTGATATATAGATTTAGGTCATTGGTTTAAAGGTCAAGGTCACAGATGCGAAAGAATACTGAAATGGTTCATTATCTTGAAAACTATTAACTTTTCGTATAGGCATGTATATTAGAATGTTGTAGGTATTGATACAACAATCTTTTTAATGTATAGAAAAAGGTCATGGGTCCAAAGGTCAAGGTCACGGTTGCAAAACAATACCAAAAAGATTCATTATCTCGAAAACTATGAACTTTTTGTATAGGCATATATATTAGAATATTGTTGGTATTGATGCAATCATCATTTTGATATATAGATTATGGTCATTGGTTCGAAGGTCAAGGTCACAGATGCGAGTAGCAAGTTTCATAAATATCTAAATATCCACATCAGAGTTATTGCTCCTTAAATGTAGTATTTATTGTGTTTTTGTGCTGTTAACAGCCCAGGTGAGCAGTACAGGCCCTATTGGGCCTCTTGTTCTCATTCCTGTTACATAATGAAACAGTCTTTGATTATATGAATTTTTAATTAAATTTTTTTTTATAGTTTCTTTTTTGGTAATTAACATTGTTGATTGACACCTGAAAAATTTGATAAGGATCCTGCTCCTAGACTAAAAATGTCTGAGTCCTAAAACTGTTTATACACCGACCTGTCTCGTCCAGTTGAAGGATCGTAAACACGTCTCACGACACTCTGCTGTTTGTCCCATTCCTCTTTAGTCATTGGTTTCATGCTGCGTTGTTCAGGTATAGGACCAATATCCTCTAAAAAAACCAACAAAGATAAAAATGTTGTATTTAGATTTAAACATAAAATTGAAGTTAATCTTTATTAATGCGCTACTCAATTGTGTAAAGATTAAAACATCCTGCTGTTTGTACTCAAGAAAGATTTGGAAACCCCTATGACATGGGACAGACATACAGACAGGTGGATATAAAATGATGACAAAAAGTATCACATAATATTTTACTTCTAATGAAAACTGAACTTGACTGCACTGAAAATTAAACTTGATTGCACTGAAAATTGAACCTGAAGTGAATTTGGCTTTATGAAAATACACATACAGTTGAACCTGCCTTAAAGGCCACCTCTATATAAGGGCCACCTGCTTATAAAGGCCAGGAGAATTGTATCCCAATTGTTCTTTATTCATGTTATTTGAACCTGTATATAAAGGCCACCTGCTTATAAAGACCAGGAGAATTGTATCCCAATTGTTCTTTATTCATATTATTTGAACCTGTATATAAGGGCCACCTGCCCATAAAGGCAATTTTACTGGTTCCCTTGGGTGGCCTTAATAGACAGGTTTGACTGTAACTGTATAACTACAAATAAGATTGCACTGAAAATTGACGTACAAACACAAATTGATGATGAAGGGTATCACATAATATCTTGCCTCTGTGTGGAGATGGATAATAATGTTTCCACTCCGCTATGCTGTACAAAAAGTCAAAAACGGAAAAGTAGCAAAAAAGTCATAATGTATACATGACCCTGCAACAGATGGACAGAACTAGTGTTCTATAATGGTGTGTTTACACAGTGTAGTAGGATAGATACCAGTAACCAAAGATTAAAACTTGTCATACCTTGAGTGTTTAACTTTTCAATTTTCTGTGGTTCTAAGGAGGTCATCCCATCTTTTGTTTTTTCCTTTGTCTTCTTTTCATCCTTACTCTTTTTCTTTTTGCTCTTTTTGTCTTTTTTTTCTTTTTCTTTTTTTTTTTCTTTCTTTCTTACTGATGACTCTGAAGAACTACTTCTATTCCTGTGAGAAAATAGTTACCATGAATTTATGAAATTGGTTGATTAGTTAGGTTAGTGGGTTGGGTAGGATAAAACTGGGATAAGCATCAGCCTGATGAGACTATAGGCTCGGGACAGATTTTATCTATATGTGACTTTAAATTACAAATTAGCCTGTATACACTGTAAAGTTCAACAAAAACTTTTAAATATATATAAGGACACTGATATTTTTTTTAATTCAAAAGAATCAAAACAATCCGCATTTATGACCAAAATGTAAATTCTAACAATTCTGGCAAACATTTTGTTACCATGCCAACCACACACAAAATTGTAAAACTTTACCTAAAAATAGGCCAATTACACAGAATCAGATGGCTAACAAACCCTAAACAGCACATATTTTTCTGAATCCTTAAATATGTATTTTTCTTTGTCATGGAAATTTGGGGTCTCTTTTTCAGAATATCCTAAGTATCAACTATGCTAAAAGCACATAGTTATGTTTTAAAAAGTGTGGCTTTTTCTCGACAAAAAGTCACAAAGGGGACCTTTACCATAGATAATGTGAGTACATAATTCTAAAACCAATCGGACTTAAAAATCATCACTCCAACAAAACAGTTCATTTACTGCTGAGTTGAAAAATTTATGTCAAATTCACATGCAATTTCCAACAATATGTCACCATATTGAAAGTCTCATCAGCAGAATTTAAATTGATCTTGAAAGATTTGAAAAGGAATCATTTCAAATGAATTCAGGATATTCCCTAAGAAATATAGATAAATAGATTAGGGTTTCGAAAGGTTTGACTTAGTTTGTGGTCTGCTGACTCTCTTAACGGTCACACTATCAGTGATATTAACCCAAATGCGGTCATGACATAGGTAGTGTACTGTGCAGATCACATCCGAACAAGGAAATATAAAGCAATGGTCAACAAATTTTGTGACTTCACTTGGCTGAAGACACACCATGTGTGCTTGACGAAATTCAGACACTTAGAGCTGAAGCCTCATATGCTACCAAATGTTTTCATACATTCAGAAATAACAATGATAATATCAGAATTTCTCAGAAAAAGATCTAGGTATAATCATAGACAATAAACTCAAATTCAGCAAAACATTAATACAGCAGTAACCAAAGCCAACAGAAACCTAGATATAATCTAAAGAACTTTCAAGTTTTTTGACAAGAACATTTTGCTGTTACTTTACAAGTCAATGGTGCCACCACATGTAGAATACTGATCAACCATTTGATCTCCATATTTCAAAAAAGACAAAATATCAATAATAAAAAAGAGGGGCTATGGAAATGATATAAGGATTATCAACAATGCCATACCAAGAGAGATTAAATTTTTAGGCGAACCTTGGAATATAGACAGCGCAATGATGTCATCGAATTATGGTATACAAATATTTTCATGAATAGATAAGGTAAACATCCAAATGTACAGTAGGAATACCAACACTTGCTGCAACTAGAGGTCACAACAAAAAACTATACAAACGGAGAGTCAGACTAAACCAGACAAGGAACACACATAGACAATTTGAAAAACTTATCATTAGCCACTGTTACTGCTCCAGCACTAACTCTTTCAAAACCAGATTAAATAATGATTGGAAAAATATATCAAACAAGTTTAGTTCTGACTTCTATTCAACAACAGCATGCAACCAGTAGACAAAATAACAAACACAACACATTTAAAGAAGACAGATATTTATCTAACATTAGACTAGTTTTTCTATCTGATTTGATGAAATACAAGTTTTATCAAACATGCATGATACAGAATCTTGTATCACCACACTGGTGATACAACATTGGCGGTAAAGTGCATGTGCACTTTCTCATTGTGACATCATTAGGGAGAATGTAGAACAAATCTCATAACATAGTTCAGTGGTTTTCTGTGGTAAAATGTAATTTTCTCACATAAAGTATTGTTTTTTATTTTAAATAACTAATAACTAATTGGAAATGTTAGATAAAAATATTATATACACAGTGTGTATGTACAACCCTTCGTATCAGGTAATATGTATGTATCATCAAAAGCTTAGGCTTACAGCTTCTACTTCTGTACTGGACAGAGCCATAAGGCATCACATTGAATGTTGGTGTCATTAAGTAGCTGCAAAGCTTTTGCCAACTTGGGTTAAAAATGTCAGGGATACTGCAACGTATATACAATTCAAAACAAACTGGATTTTTTTTCAAAAAGTGTTCTATTGCAGTCAATTGTTGAACTCTTCTGCAGATGACTGTAACAAAGACATCGATATAGAGTAAGATAAAGATGATTTGTTGACAGATATCATAGATGTAGCAATATAGCTACATGGTATAGTATGTACCATGTATGTAGGTAAACAGATGTTACTACTGTCTAACCTATGGGGTACCTTTTAGGCGAAACAGTAGATAGCTCGCTTCACAAACAGACAATCCAGGTTCGATTCCTGATGTCGAGGAAAGGGATTTTTTTCACTGTAACTAGCATTTACGTTACATTAACATGCCTCTGCTGGAATGTAGCCAAGATTACTTAAACCCGTGCGTGAAATATGTATCTAGCACTGAAACTCAGTCCAAACTACCTGTGTTTTTTCTTTGAATGTTTACTGTATTTTTGTCTGTCTGTGAATGTACTGCTTGATGATGATGAATCGTCACTGTCAGATGTTGTTTGTGACTTTTTCTTTCTTTTAGATGGAGTTTTTCTCTTTGATTTTGATGAAGATCTTTTCCGTCGTTTGGGTGAAGGAGACGATGATGAACTGGATCTACGTCTTTTGGAATCCATAAATCATTTACTGTTGTTGTGTTTAGTGTCTGTATAATATAAAGTCAAAACGAAACTAACAGCATGGGCGCAGCCATATTGTTTTCGAGGGTACCTGCAAATAGCGGATCGGTCATATCAACACTTTTTACAAAACGAAATCCAATGAAAATTTGATGAAAAGCTTATTAAAAACAAAAATATCAAAAGTTAAAATAAACAATATTTTTAAAATCATTTATTGTATTTTTAAGACACTTTAAAGAAAAATCTATCCATAGAATAAAATCCGTTGCATATAATATATTTCTGAATTCGTAATTTCAACCTTAGTTGCGGAAAGCGTCAAAATGGCGTAGTAGGTTACCAAAACAAGAAAATTTCTAGTAAAAATGTCTGTTTAAACGTATAAAAAATTAACCATGACGTCCGTGGAACCTTTTGCAGCATACACAGCTTTTGAAAAACAGCTGCGAACACTTTGTCTGAAAGAATTTCCATGTGGCTCTGGAAACTGGGTATGGAAAAGTGCTTTTGGTTTATGCAATGGAAAGGGGGGGGGGTATCGCATAATATGATTGATTACATTATGGTGTCATACAGATTGTATTGAATTGAACATACAAATTACATTCAATGCTTTTTAATGACACAGTAATTATGTAGCAGTCTGGGTAGCTCAGTTGGAAGAGCAACTCGTCTGGGAGGTCCCAAGTTTGATCTCCAGTCTGGGAGTTGGGTCGGTCGGGTTAGCGGAAACACACATATTTATTTTTTAGGCCTTAGCCTTGTGGTAGAACACTTACACCACAGGGACTTCATTCATTTCTCAGCCGGGGTACCTAATTTGGTGAGGAAGTGGATTTTTTCAAGCGTTATTCCCTCCTGTTATATACAGACATTCACTTTTTATTCATCAATTCATACTGATTTTTCAAAAATGCTAATACAATTTTCTGTCATTGTCTTTTAACCTTTTTCCTCAGAATGTCACAAAAATAAATAAATAAACATGGTTTCTGCTTGATTTGTTGACATGGTTACATATAGTCAGTCAGCGATATTTTGGCAGAATGTTTATAAACATTGGTGAGTCTATTCTACACAAACGGGTATTAATACTGTGTTATTGTATGGGTATATTTATGCCTGTATGCATTAATTTCAAAACCACCTTTATATACAATCCCTTTTTACATTATATAGACTCTTCCATGTTTATAACACTGCCAAAATATGGCTGTCAGACTATATACACATTTTAGCTTTATGACTATTAGAACTTCTTTTCTGATGTGAGCTGGGCCCAAACGCAAAAGGTTAAGCTTTATCCTTGCATACCGGTACATAAAGTTACACATATTTATTTATTTTTTTTCAGAGAGAATCAAAAGTTACAAATGTGAAGTTAATGAAAACAAAGGATAAAGTTGATAGTAAATTCCCAGTGACTTTAAAAGGTACATGTATAATAATGTTTGATTTAGAAAAAAATTCATAAATCCCAAATTATCATGGATATGTTATTTCATGTCCCATAGTTCCATGTTCATTTCATTCTCAATTTTTATTTCACATGTAGTGTGTTAAACAGGAGTTGATTACCCTTCCAGAGTATCCGGCCTCACTTTCCGGGTGAAAGTTGATGTGTTTAACTAAATGTGCCAATTTCAAAGTTTTTACTTTGCTTTGGGATTGTGATTTGGACATGGATTGGTATGTTTGTTTTTGATACCACTTATGAACCTTTATCCCTGTTTTTTGTGGCAGTGAAATCTGATCAAGTTTCACAGAAATTCAATGACCTTGAATGAAGTTCTTCTGAATTTTTCACAAACATGATTGAGCATAGTAACTTAGTAAGAGGAATTTGCTTAGCACATCCATGTTTACCATAGAACACTTATGGGATTTTACATGTCGAAAAACCACGGCAATGACAAATCCTCTTAGCATGAATGTATAAATACACCACTGAGAACATCACTTCTGGTGAAAATGACACCATTTTTTATATTTAAAATCCCCACAGCAGCAAAGTTTTACTCTATGCAGAGATATTATATAGCACAGATGCACATAGAAATTTTCACATAAAGGATACTCATCCTCATCTGCAATATCTCTATCCCACACTGTTGCTTGTGTAAGATTCTATCAATTCAGAGCTGGCAACTGACCCGCAACCCTCGGGTCCAACCCGCAGTTACACATGAATTCCTGCTGATTTGTCAAGACAGTGACTGACCCGCAAATTACCATACAGTTTCAGTATTTGCAGTTTTTATTCATTACCACTCAAATCCACATGTAATCAGCAAATTTGAGTTATTACATCAATGGACTTAGGATGTAATCAGGATTAATTTTATGCTGGAAGCAGATGAAAAATCACAGCATGCATATACTGTATCTATTTCTCTGTGAAATTACACCACAATGCACCATTTTTAATCTAATTTTTATTTTTTGGGGGGGTTGGTGCAACTAACTTGGCAGTGCCCAATGCACCTTATTTGGCTGGATCTCGGTCGGACCCACAATTACACAAAATAGGGTTGGCAACTCTGTTAATTCCAAGAAAAAATCATGATAAAGTAAACATTTGTCTCTTTCAGATTATGGAGCAGAACATGAAAAAACAGAAACATTACAAGAATATGTATCCAAGAAGCGTTCCCCATGGCACCTTGACTACAGCTGGAGTGAGGAGGCTAAACAGTTAAGAGAAATCGCTGTCAAATCTCCATGGCTAATAGATGACAACTTTGTACTCAATCATTTTAAAACATTGAGAATTGTTGATAAAAATGTAAGTTTGCACTACTGTAAAGAGGGTTATTTTCATGGAGTGAAAATTTCGCAATTTTTGAAATCTGTGGAGTGAAAATTTTGCAATTTATGAAATTTGACATTTCATGTGGGTGTAATTTTTGTGTAATCAATATAAGTGGGTGTATACTCTATATATTATGATACATTAACTTGTATGGTAGACATTTTTGGGTGGGTAAAATTTACACTGATTTATTTAGTGTGAAATAAGCGAAAATTTTACCCATGCCAAAATTACCCCCCTCTAGAGTAATTATGTCTTAGATCAATAATACTACTGCGGTAGCTTAGTTGGTAGAGTGCTCGCTTCGTAAGTTGGAAGTCGTGGGTTCAAACCCTGGCCGGATCTGATCGAAGACTTGAAAGTGGGTAGTGACTGTTCTTTCGCCAAGCACTCGGCATTACGGAATGAAAGTCACGGTTCTTTCAGATGGGAACTTAAAATAAATGAGGTCCCATCTCATGGTGGACTTGGCACGATAAAGAACTATACTGTATAATGCCATCAGCGCAACGCACAGGCAAAATTTCTGCACCTTCGCCTATAGCTGGCGACGTCTTGTTATAAGTGAAATTTTCTTGACTGGGAATCAACTCTTAGATCAATAATCATCATACAAATATTACTTAGAATGCAGTATTTTATAAAAATCCAAAAGATGCCGTTTTTGCAATCCAATAGGAAGACAAAACCTCACAATCTTACTCTATTAACTTTAAGAAGCATGTTGATCATTGGTAGCAGTTGTATAATGTAAAATCTTGCTTTGGAGATTTTGGTTTGTTATAGTATTAGATTATGCAACTTTCCATGTAAACAGAACCATTTTGTTTAATAGCACCCGTATAAACATTTACAGAATTTTGAAAACATGAATACCTTACTGTGTAGTAAGCCAATGCACATATGTCATTAAAGAACGTAAAACAGGTGAAGAATTATCAATGGCCCTTGACCTTGATAAAGCCAGGAAAATCCAAGACATTTTTCACAAAGAGAAATCTAAGAATCCCTGCTTACTGTAAACATGGATATTTTCACCTGGTGGAAATATTTGCTTTTTTGCAAATTGGATAAAAACTTTAAAAATCCCCCCTCATGAAAATTACGGCAAGTCATTTTTCATATTCTACATACCGAAAAGAAAGGATAAACTCCAGAAAATACCTTTGTGAGGTGTCAACAATAGAATTTGTGAAAATAACCACATTTAAGAAATATTTGTATGAATACATGTACTTAGTACTGGTTTTAAGCAATTCTGTCCTACTAATATTGAAATTACCAGGTAAACTCTGTTTGTCATTTAGACATTTTCTTGGCAAATCGTTATAAAAAAATACAATATTAAAAAATAAAAATTCCTCAATTAATTAATATTTTAAATTTATTATTTTTTTAACAGGTGACAGAAGTTGACGGAAATTTGTTAAAATTTAAAAATCTGGAAGAATTGACATTAAGTGCTAACTATTTAAAAACAGTAAATTCAAGGAACCTACCCTCAAACTTACAAGTTCTAGAGTTGTGTGCCAATCAAATAAGTGACTTATCAGCACTATGTGTTAGACCCTGTCCTCTAATTCACCTAGGATTAGGGTTCAATAAGATATCCTTTATAGGGGACTATTTGACTGGTGATTACTGGTAAGTCTTTCTTTCTTTTTTCTTTCCTTTTTCTTTCTTTCTTTCTTTCTTTCTTTCTTTCTTTCTTTCTTTCTTTCTTTCTTTTTCTTTCTTTCTTTCTTCTTTCTTCTCTTTTGTTCTTTCTTTAAGTCATTAACATTCATATCCATATGCTTTCTTGTTTTGATGGGTGATAAAATCAATCATCAAAATCTACATTTAGGACAGAAACAACTTTAATTTACAATACTGATTTTGATTTTTAGTATTGTGTATACTTTTTTTATTGTGTGTACAATTTTTTATTGTGTGTACAATTTTTTATTGTGTGTACTTTTCTTTTATTGTGTGTACAATTTTTTTTATTGTGTGTACAAATTTTTTTGTGTGTACAATTTTTTTATTGTGTGTACAGTTTTTTTATTACAATTTTTTTATTGTGTTTACAATTTTTTATTTTTTTTTTTTTTGTGTACATTTTTTTATTGTGTGTAGAATTCTTTTTATTGTATGTACAATGTTTTATTGTGTGTACAATTTATTATTTTTTGTGTAGAATTCTTTTTATTGTATGTACAATTTTTTTATTGTGTGTACAATTTATTATTTTTTTGTGTACATTTTTTTTATTGTGTGTAGAATTTTTTTATTGTGTGTAGAATTTTTTTATTGTGTGTACAATTTTTTTATTGTGTGTACAATTTTTGTTTTGTGTGTACAATTTTTTTTATTGTGTACAATTTTTGTTTTGTGTGAACAGTTTGTTTTACTGTGTATACAATTTTTTTTAATCAGGTTCCCTGGTACATCCCTTGTACCAAATATACATTGAATACACATCAATTTATGTGTAAATGTAGGTTGTTATAAAGATGTACACGCTAGGTGGAAAATATGGGGCTTTAGGAAATGTTACCTACAAAATTGAGAAAAAATGTATAGTCTTTGGCTTTTGGAATACCGATAGGTCCTTTTACCAGACCATGTGAGTGGGTAACAAAGGGCCACATATTAGTTACAGTGCATTTATGTGCCCTGGCAGATTTCCGAACATAGTTCCCGGGCAAGTTAATCAATCTTTATATGATAAAATTTCTCTCAAGGGTGACACTGTACAGTCAAACCTGACTATAAAGGCCACCCAAGGGAACCAGTTAAATTGGCCTTTATTGGCAGGTGATCTTCATATACAGGTTAAAATAATAGGAATAAAGAACAATTGGGATACAATTCTACTTACCTTTATAAGCAGGTAGCCCTTATATATAGGTGGCCTTTAAGGCAGGTTGGACTGTAATTTAATTTGTATGTCATTCTATTTCAGGCCTTTCTTATTATCATTGGATCTGAGTAATAATAACCTGAGTGATCTGTTAGATGTTATCCGGAAATTAGGATCACTTCCTAAACTCAGAAACTTAATTCTTCAAGGAAACCCTCTAGCTGTATGTAGTTTTTAATTTTAAATTTTTAATTTTTAAAAAAAATTGAAAAAAGGATATTTTTATGGTAAATTTTGATGCTAACCCTTTGTCATACAAAATTATATTCTGCAAATTGTAAAATGAGTTGAGTGAGGCAGTAGTATTTTATACTCCAATCAAAATTCTTTTATTTATTTTGAAGCTGTCAGTTTTAGAATTGCAGAGAAAACTTGATTACCCCTAGAAACTTACCACCCTTCAGCAAGCAAATTTACAAACTTTCTTAAACAAGGATCTCCACAAGTTTGATTTTACCTACGGTAGGTATGAGAGTTGTTGTGATCTAAATGCTGACACTTTGAACCACTCAGCCGCAAAGGTAATAAGAGGTCATGTGATCTACAAGTCTGTACTAGAATGAATTTGAATCCTAATCATTGATATTTGCTGCCTATAGTTTTGTTTTACAAATGTTATGGTTTGTATTTCTGCTGAAATAATAATCATTTATTGTGAATCTGGAAATTTAATGTAATTTAATTTTCATAAATTGTCATTTTAAGATATTTGCTAACTTTTATTTTGGCATCGTCAGATGGTGTTCAGCAGAATTGCCAAAATGAAACATTCACAGAATTTTTATTTTTTGCTTCTTGTTACTCTTGTGAGTTTACACAAAAATAAAATGTAGAAGTTTGTCTTTTTGATAAACAGTATTCATTTGACATACTGAATAATCTTTATCATTTGAATTATATCAAAACTACCTTTGCTGTAGATATTGCTTCATATAGCCATTTTGTTTACATTTTAGCTGATAGCTGGTTACCGTGGTTACACAATAGATAGTCTACGTAAACTGAGTATTTTGGACGATATTATGATATCTGCAGATGAAAAACACCACTACAAAGGACTTGCTAGAAGAAGAGGTAGATATTACAATATCAATGTCTTGCTTGAGCCTCTTACCCTTCATTTGCAATATACTGTAAACATGGTAAAGGGGATTATTTTAGCGGGGTGAAAATTTCGCATTTCGCATGGGTGTAATTTTTGCATTTCCAATATAAATGGGTGTATATTGTATATATATGATGTATTAACTTGTTTATGGTAGACCTTTTCCTGTGGGTAAAATTTTTGCGGTAATTTCTTTAGCGTGCAGTATACATTCTTAATATAGCATTCAGCTAAAAGTTGATTCAGAAGTTCTGTAAAACGGCTTTTATTCGTGGATACTTGATATCAAGATTCTCTTGCCAAATCCATTTCATGACTATTAACTTCCAGGATATAGACTTTAGCTGAATATGTGGTAATAATTTACATTTTCAAAAACAATTAAGTTTGCAACAATAATCACATCAGTCAAGAATATTTCACTTATATTGTGATATTACCAGCTATAGGTGAAATGGCAGAAATTTTTCCTTTGCAGTGTGCTCAAGGCAGTGTGCAGGGAGGGTTTTTTAACATGCCATGCCTGCAGTGACACAGGACACACAACATTGGTTTTAAGGTTTATAACGAAGGACCCCCCATGGTTTTCATTTCTCAATGCTGAGTACTTGGCAAAAAAACAGTCATCACCTATTTTTTTGGTCAGACCCAGTCGGTTCGCGCCCAGGACCTCCCACATACAAAGCAAGCACTCTACACACTGAGCTCACTTAGTGGTATGTATTCCTTGAAGAGATTTATGATGCCCAGTATTTTATATTAATTTATGCTGATTATGAAGTCTTATTGTTCATTGTAGAGTATATATTAGATGAAGCTAAAGTTACACTTGGAGCGACATTTATCAAAGGTGTACCAATGCCCGAGGAATTGAAAGTAAGTACACATGTATCGGTATAAAAATATTCCAACCAAATGACTTATCATAATCCTGGTGTACTAATTTTCACTTATATCATGGTCGAAAAATTTACGTGAAAATTTGTGATAACAAAATAATAGATACATGTAAAGCCAACATGATATTGTCAGAAGACAGAACCATGTGTCATACACTCCATAGTTTGTTTTATAAATCAGCAAATAATAACCCCACGAATAGGTTGGAAATTAAAAACCATGAAAATTTCACCCTATGAAATTAAGTACATTTACAGTAGTTTGATAAAACATGGTTTAGCTATATACTTATCGTTAGATCCATAAACTTGGAGCTGAACTGTGTTCATTAAGTCTCAGGTCAATGATAGTCCTTTTTCTGTATCTGGTATATGCAAAGTCATTTATATGCCAAATTTGCAAATTTGACATTGAATTTGAAGATTATTAAAATTTGCCATTTGCCCAGGTTTCAATTAAGAAATGACATTCTGATCATGGTATTTCATGGGGTAATGCAAGATAGTGTACATGGTGCATGCCAAATTCGATGAAGGGCAAAACCCTTCATTTTGAATTCATTATCTTGCATTTTCACAGTTGAGACTTAACAGTGAAATGGCAAATATTTATACATCACAAATAATTCTTCTTATACAGTACCACTCAGTGACAAATGTGACCTTCCACAATAAAAGGAATCCTAGGGACTTTTTATATAGCGGAGCTGAGCTAGCCATGATGTTGAAGTGTTGTATTTAGAAGTTATAAATGAGTGATTTATTGCCAGGCTTTCTGGTCTAGTTCTTTTTAGCTTAGTACTTTTCACAAGGGAAGGCCAGATTGGATCCTCAGCTGGACACTCAGTAAGGAAGTTACATATATAATGTATTAACACTATTTTCTTTTACATTTAGAATCCTGAAGAACAACCAGAATTTCCTATCATAGAAAGGAAATACTTTGTGCAATTCATGTTCCTACAAGACAACTCTCAAAAGGCTGAGGTGTTCCAGTTAGACCATGAAGAGTTATCTCCCATACCCAGCGAAGAACAATCACAGTTTACATCACATCCGGTAATTTTATAATTAAAAGAACAATAATTTGCCACACCTTGTATGAGAGGAGTGGAGTTATGAAGTTTAACACCCCAGTTGAGATTATTTCAATTATGTCGAGACCACCCGTTCATTGATGGTGGAGAAAATTGTAGCTTGTAGAAAACCCCTGACCTTCAGCAAGTAAACTGATAAACTATCTCACACTACAATTTTACAGAATGAGAGGGACTGCAATTCATAAATGTGTGCTTAGGACTACTCTGGTACTGAGGTGCTTTGTATAAAAAAGCCCACCAAACTAACGCTATCATATGGAAAGTTGTCTCCCTTACATAGGGAACAGTCGTTAGAGATTAGTTGCATCCAGTAATTTTTTAATATAAAGCCATTTTTAAATTAGACTTAATAAATTTGTTTCACTTACCATTTTACTTTATCTTTTCTCACTTAAATTGAGAAGAGTTATCTCCCTTGTCTTGAAATTCATTTTATTAAAAAATTTATAGTAAAAATACTGGAATTTAAGTGCATGCATGTATGCATTTTTTATTTAAAAGTAAAGCAAATAATTTTGGACTCTGGAAAATAAATAAACATAGTTAATTTTCAGTTATATTGTATATTTTCTTAATTAGCATTTTAAAGCATTTTTCACAGAAATTCTGAAATCTGTAAGTGTTGAAAAAGACCTTCAATATAGTCAACATAGTATGGTATACTGATGCTAGATTTGCTAGAAAAATGTTGAAACATAAAATGTAGTCGTTTGATTCTGATTATGAATGTGACAGTTGATAGTTTTTAGCCTTGGGTTGTTATAAAATGGTAATGAGCAGTAACTACTTTGTGTACACATATAAACCTATTATGTGTGCACATATCAGCTGTTAAGTGCACATGTGGTTACTATGTACACAGGTAGCTACAAATACTGTTTTAGGTATGGTCTTGATTGAAAATTATGGTCGTCTTATAGGCGTGGAATAGCCTGAAATCTAAAACATGACAGGAAAATCCCACCCCGTCTTACAGGCGGAGTAGCCTTATAGTCGGGGGTTTACGGTAACTACCTACACACGTAGTAGCTACTAATATGTGCACATGTAATGAAGTAATACGTGGACAAGTAAATCTAATATGTGTGCACATAATAGTTACTAATAATTGTTACTATGTGCTCACATGGTATTAACTACTGTGAAGCACACCTGTTATGGTACTACATGTGCACATACAAGAAAGATATTATATTTAATGTATTCAGTGACTAAAATCTGTAAAAAATACATTGTGGCAGATATGGATGACATTACATCATAAGCCGGCAGAGTCCGTAAAATATATTCCACGTCACATCTGTGCTACCATACTGAATTTATAAAATAAAAGACATTTTGATGACCCAATTAAAAAAAGAAAAAAATAATAATTACATTTAATTATTAATTTGTTATTAAAATATCAGGTAAAACAGGGAATTCTTAAACCTCAGGTAAAAAACAAATCATATTTTCATTTATATTAATAGTTGATCGTACAGATATTCATTTCATGTTCATTTCATGTTCATTCCATGTTCATTTCATTTCATGTTTTTAAGGACACTTGTTACACTTGAGGTTATTTTAACTTATGATACTTGCATAAAAAAGAGTTCCACAAGCTTCGACCACTTAGAAGTTTGGATTTACAATCAAACCTGTCATAAAGGCCACACAAAAGGAACCTATAAAAGTGACTTTTTATGGGCAGGTGGGCCTTTCATACACATTCAAATAACATATTTAAAAAGCATTTGGGATAAAATTTTGCTGGCCTTCAAAAGCAGATGGCCTTTATATGAAAGTCGCCTTTAAGGCATGTTTGACTATATGATATTAGTTAAATTTTACCAAAATAAATGGATACCAGAGTAGCAATTTCTTTAATTAGACAAATTTATCCAAGTCTTGTTGATTATAAAAGTTTAAAGTGTATCAAGGGTCCTTAAATAAGGTTTGTACCATATGATGCTCCATAAGGTTGTTGCTAAAGCTATTTTAAAATTCCTTTGTGTATAAAATGGCTTACATTGAAATTACAATTAATGGAAATGCAGAAATAGGCACTCTGATTTTGACTAAATAAACTTAAGATTTTTTTTCTCTCTGAGTCACTGCTTTTGTGACAGTGAATTATGCTTTATTCCCATAGAAAATCCAATGAACTTTAGTAACGTTTATATTGTTCACTTACTTGTGCCTAGTCATATCTGAAAATCTGTATGCGCATCTGCAATTGTCATAAAGTATTTCTGTAGAAAGGAAAAGTTGGCGCTATGGGGATTTTACATGGGGAAAATAGCAATGTTTATGTCATATGCACAGAAGGATCCACCATTTGCCTGGTTTTCAACGAGTTAAATCCCCATAATGGCAACATTTTATATTTTTACTGTGCAAAAATATTCTACACTAATCATGAATGTGCATAGCCATTTTCTGTAAAGGGAGTTAAGTTAGATTCAAGTAAATGAAAAATATTATTATTTAAGTTTATTGAATTTTCTATGGAAATTAAGCATAATTCACTATTAAAGAAAATAGTGATTCAGAAATAAGAAAAATATTTTGGAAAAATAATGACTTTGAGTAATGTAGCTTATTAGTGAAAATGATGGTTAAGATATTTTTAAAATTTCTTCTGTTTCTATCAGAATAAAATTCTCTTAGGAATATGACAGAGTTATATGTACAAACATTATGGGGTATACATGTATATCTATATGGTACTGATACATTAAAATGTCATCAATTGGTTCATTATCTCATATATTTTTTCAGAATTCATATATAGTTGTTTATATTTCACATTAGATTTACAATAGACAGTTTTTACAAGTTGTCCACATTTTATAAATACTTTGAAAGGTACAAGATTTCAGTCTTTCTCACCATTTTTGTACTTTGTACATGTTGTAGGTATAAAATATCACAGACAATATAAGTTTTAGATTTAGTAGATAGTTAAATAACTGAATTACATCAATATTACATCACATAACATCAATATTACATCACATGACATCAATATTACATCACATGACATCAATATTACATCACATAACATCAATATTACATCACATGACATCAATATTACATCACATAACATCAATATTACATCAAATGACATCAATTTTACATTCCATGACTTCAATTATAAATCAAATGACATCAATATTACATCACATAACATCAATATTACATCAAATGACATCAATTTTACATTCCATGACTTCAATTATAAATCAAATGACATCAGTATTACATCTTGTGACATCAGTATTACATCACATGACATCAATATTATGATGCATGACATCACATGACATAAATAAGACATCATATGTCATTAATAAGACATCACACGACATCAGTATGACATCACATGACATATCAGTATGACATCACATGACATATCAGTATGACATCATATGACAACAATATTACATCACATGACATCAATATTACATTAAATGAGTGGAGTTGTATACCTAAGTCAAGATTTTTTCATTTATATTGTGATGGTCCATTCTGGAATGGTAGAGGAAAATGGAGTTCTGATAAATCACAGCCTATCTGCAAGCCAACTGACAAACTTTCTTGCCACTGGATCTGTCCAGGGTGGGATTCAAACCTAGGTAGTGAGAGGCACTGTGATCTGTGCTTTGACCACTCAGTACCCAAGGCCCTGCTTTTTTTCACAACATATGACATAAATAGCACATCACATGACATATATATTACATCACATGACATATATATTACATCACATGACATAAATATTACATCACATGACATCAATATTACATCACATGACATATATATTACATCACATGACATACATATTACATCACATGACATCAATATTACATCACATGACATACATATTACATCACATGATATTCAATATTACATCACATGACATATATATTACATCACATGACATATATATTACATCACATGACATAAATATTACATCACATGACATAAATAATACATCACATGACATACATATTACTGGTACATCACGTTACATTTTGTGGGTATTTATTATTCACAAATATCTAAAATATGCTGACTTTTTATTACATTAACAATCATTTACACAGCATTGTTAATCAAACTTTTCTCTTCATGTCATTGTAGATAGCATTTTTAAAGTTTTGGCCACTGTATCATTATTTGTCAAAGTCATTGGTCACCACCATTTTGTGTTAGATATAGACATTCTAATCCAAGGTCTTATCATTTTTTTATCATTAAAATATTGAACAGAGTGGAGAATTCTCTACTACACACACTTAAGAATAAATGATTCTTTCTGTCACATATTTAGAAAATAAATTATTCTTTCTGTCACATATTTAGAAAATAAATTGATTTTTTAGACAGAAGTTTTGTTTACGCAGTATATATGGTTTGGTAGATAATTTTTATTTTATTTGTGTATTCATTGTTTGGTTGAGACAGGTTAATCTGTACATAATAGTTGAATAAGCACATTAGAAACTGTTTTAATTCAGATTTAAATTCACATAGAAACTTACTAACAAACTGTGTCTGTAATATCATGAATACAGTATACTGATGGAAGTTTCCTCATTGTAAGGATCATCATGAAAAAAATCCTTACATAGCACAGTAAAAGTCAAGTGCCAGACTCTGGCACAAGGGTTTTATATTTTGCTCAGAGGTAGTTGAGTGTCTGGTACAAGAGTGGGGTACATAGCTCAGATGTAGTTGAGTGTCTGGTACAAGAGCGGGGTACATAGCTCAGAGGTAGTTGAGTGTCTGGTACAAGAGCGGGGAACATAGCTCAGAGGTAGTTGAGTATCTGGTACAAGAGTTGGGTACATAGCTCAGAGGTAGTTGAGTGTCTGATACAAGAGCGTGGTACATAGCTCAGAGGTAGTTGAGTATCTGGTACAAGAATGGGGTACATAGCTCAGAGGTAGTTGAGTGTCTGGTACAAGAATGGGGTACATAGCTCAGAGGTAGTTGAGTGTCTTGTACAAGAGTTGGGTACATAGCTCAGAGGTAGTTGAGTGTCAGACTCTTGTTACATTAAGATTGGGTATGTGACTCAGTGGAAGTCAAGGGTAAGACTCTGGTACAAGGATGTGGAGTATAAATCCTGTAAAAAAGACAATTTACAAAATGAGCAACCTAAGTTACAATCAAATCTGTCTATAAAGGTCATCTAGGGGAACCAGTAAAAGTGGCCTTTATGGGCAGGTGGCCTTTATATACAGGTTTTAACAGCATGAAAAAAGAGCAATTGTGATAAAATTTGACCCTTTAAAAGCAGATGGTCCCTACAAAGAGGTTGTCTATAAGGAATGTTTGACTGTCATTAATTTCACAATGTTGCTGACTTAACCTGGTGACAGGATATTGCACTAGTGGGGTGTAACACTTTCTGAATTGGCAATTTTTTCCTGAGAGTATGAGCTATTCAAAGAAACACACTTTAACAACACACTCTGTCGATACTTGTCCACATCAAGGGAAATCGTTTGAAATGACATAATAAAGATTGGCATTTTGAATTCCTACGTCATATCACTGCTTTTATTTTACATGCTTTGGTTGTATTGTTTTTAAATTGTTGATATCTAGTTTAAAAAATTCTTTAAATTGAATAATAAGGAATGAAATAATTTTTCCATCTTGTTATGAAAAAATTAAATATTGGCTACTTCATTTTTATAATGATAGCTCATTGAATTTTTACTGCTAGTGAGGTCAGTGTGATAGTTTTTTAGTGCTGCTCTGCCAGAAACCATAGCAACAATATTTATTTTTTATTTAATTTTTATTTTTCATGTTTTATTATTTTCTATTTTTTTTTCACTATTTTTCTCTTTTAAAATAACAACAAATCACTTTATGTCAGAAGCAGTTTATTTTCATGATATCCTCCACAACCGTAGCATATTAATGTTAATATCTGTTCATTTTTCTTTAAATTTTATATATTTTTATCATTTTCTCTTATGTGGGAGGGGGGGGGAAGGAGGGGATTGGTTGGTCACAGTCATGTGACACATACTGGTAGTTACAACAAATTACTTTATTTCAGGATTTCAGGATCAATATTTATTTTCATGATATCTGCAACATACTGATGAATCACAATAACTAAATCTGTGTAAAAATTAATCCTAATTAATACAGCTCTAAAATATTGACCACAAAACTCTCATACATCCCAGACATACACAAACTTGTTTTTAGATTAATCCTTAGAGATTAATGAACTGACTCTCATGGTGAATAGCTGAAAAATTGCTGTTTTGACATAAAACAACATTGCAACAACAGCAATGAAATACTCACTGCATCATGGGCAGAAAAGTGGAAGAAATTGATGCAAAGAAACGTTTCTTTGTTGTTGTTTTTTACTTGTTTTGAAATTATCACGTGGAAATTAACCAGTATATATATATATATATATATATATATATATATATATATATATATATTAATCAATAGGTTTCAAAGACAACAAAACTTTAAAATTGAAAAAAGAAGAAAGACCTTTGTTCAATCCAAAAATGCAGTTGCTGGGGTTGTCTGGGCCAAGGCCTTGAAAAAACAGGGGCCATGTTTTCAAAAAATTGGGTTGGCATTCCTATAACAAAACTTGATGTTATTTTATTTAAAAAGATCAGTATAAAGAAAAAAATATAAGGAAGAGGTAAAACTAAATTTATTTAAAACTCAACAAAACTAAAAATATGGGGCATTAGGCTGACCCGCAGACAGTATCTTTGTTGGACAAAATTATTATTTCGGGGCCAATGGCACAATGTCCCTTCTAGACTGAACACTAAAAAAGTAGCAAGATACCTTATTTATTTTTATTTTTTACTCTGTTTTTATTTAGACGGAGCGTGAGGTACAAGAAGAAGTTGAACCCTCTCTACATTCTGAAACAGTTAAAAATGTCAATTTTACTGCCAACCCTGAAGTCGTGAATGCCAGACTACCAACAGGTAATCATCAAAAACAAATATACCAACTCATGTCCAAATCACAATCAAAGCAAAATCAAAGCAAAAGAAAAACTTTGAAACTAACAAATTAGCATCCACCAGGGAAGTGAGGCCAGGTGCTTTGGAAGGGTAAGCACTTCCTGTTTAGCAGGCTACACCTGCCATGATTTAGAATGAAATGAACATAGAACTATGGGGCGTCAAATATATCCAGGCAAATCCTAGACACAGAGACGTCAAACTTATCATCAATACTGTGATTGTTGATCACTGGTTAATTTTTTACTTTACTTTTAGCTGACCATGAACGTTTACCCGTTATAGAATCAGTATCCCCCAGTAAACAGGAAGGAGGGGAGGAGGGTGAGCAAGAGGATAAACCAGCCATACAGACTGCTGCAGTCAATTCTGAAGGAGGACACTGGTCAGCGGAGGAAATAGAATTAAACTGGTCACAAGTCGTAGTGCGGGATGATCTTCTGTCCCTGAGGAATTTTTTCAAACAGGGAATGAACTTTTCTGTCATTGAAGAAATGGTAAGGATTTTTTATTATTTATTTTTGTTATTCCCACCTGTTATCCCCACCTTTTGAAGAAAGTTCATAAGGTGATTCATGAGAATTACGCCATTTCAAATCTGTGTGAATTTTCCTAAATATATAATTTCATTTAAATTTGTATACGTTGTAATTTTAAACAAGATTAAATTTGTACACATTAAAATTAATACTTTTTCTGTTTCATGTTATTTTTCTGACCTCAACTGTTTAAGGATAATTCAATATCTTGTGACAAAATCAACCTGACTTAATACTGACCTAAACAAAATTTTACTAAACTAAATTATCGAAAACTTCAGACAGTGAAAGATTTTACAATACTATAAGTCAACTTTCACAATTCTTTTTCCGAAACCAGTTTGTGATTATTAACTTTCACGATATTGACTATAACTGTATATTTATAGTATAAAAATATCATTTTCATAAACAATTTCATGACAATTAACTTTTGCGATTATTTTGTTTTCGCAACACACAAAAAAGTAAATCTGGAATGAAAAAAAGTTAATTCCCCAGAGTAACATCATTTTCACAGGAAAATGTGAACTGAAGAAAATCCATCTCAGGTGGAAATAGTTTTTTTACAGAAATGTTATGGGGTATCACATGGTACACTGGTGAACCAAATTTCTCCGAATTTTATTGACCTACAAAAATCTGTCTGTACTGAGAACAAGGAATAGGTTTCATTTTATACTGCCTTGTTATTAAGATTTAGAATTTATTCAGGTTGAAAATTTTCCGCCAACACCAGTAGAAGGGGAAAGTGCACCTGAACCGAAAGCGGATAAGGGTGACAAAGGCGGCGACAAGGTTTATATTGATTGGCTGGCATGGCGTGATTTTGTTGCGATGTGTTTTGTTTTGAAATAGATTTTATATTTTAAGAAAAACTTATACTAATATTAAACTGCAATATTGTGTTGTAAAGCTTAGCTAGTGAATTCATAAAGGATAGATTTCTGGAATTTCAATTTGCATTTTTTTTTAGTTCCTCAATGAATTAAAATTTACTTAGCAAACTATATTAAGCTTTTATAAAAAACTATAGTAACTGTTGTACATTTTAATTATAAGAATTTACATGTATTGGAAAAATTCTTATGGTAAATGATATTGATAAAAATTGCTGTATTTTGAATTGTAAAAAAAAGGCCTGCTATTCTTGTATTGACAATGTCAAGGGCAGAAAGAAAAGTCACCATGGGACAAAGTGCATGATTGAAATTGCACATCAAGATGATGTTTTTTCAATAATTTACAATTTGACATTAAAGACAAAGAAAAACATTTGGCCAAATTGCCATGAAAGCTATCCTTTCCAAATAAGAACTCAAAACATTTTAGTTAAGTGGTGCAGACTTGATAATAAATAGACTAATTATTCCTAATAATAACTTATGGCTACCTTATCTGACAATGAGAAGCATTTGATGTGGAATGATAAAAGGGTCATTTCATTTAATTGACAGATCACCGGCCACACCAACAATGTTCGGACTAAAGCCTGGCATGCTTGAACTACATGAAAAATCTGCCTGAGTTGTGTCATGTAATGACGTCACTGACACTAGTACATCATTAGTTGCCATGATGGTGCTTTAGTGCTGTAATGGCTGCCAGTGTCAGAACATAAGAGGCATGGTCGGTGAAATGTCAATTACCAAGGTATTCAACTACATTGTAGTTGTAAAACACTGTTTTTACAGAAATTTTGACATCATGAGGTCATAATTTCCATGGATTCAACAGTTTTCTAGGAGCTGAACTCCATGGCAACTGAATGATCCGGTCCTGAAATTGATTTACTCCAAATGTGTCTCATTAGCTATCTGATACATCGGTATAATGCTTTTGTCTGTTCACAATTTAGCAGTGTTCTAAAATTGAAACATTGGGGTTTGATCTCATTATCTGTAAAAATTACATTATAAAAGTGTTCCAGTTTCATTTTTAGTTGACCAGTATAATTACACATTAAAGTTTTTTTCGTATCCATGATTAGGGCCTTGGTTGCCAAGTGGTTTAAAGTCCACTCTAATAGGCCACAGCCCTTCTCACTGCCTAGGCTTCAATCCCTCTCGAGCAGATCTTAGTATGATAAAATCTATCTGTTTGGTTTTCAAAGGATGTGGTTATCCACACACTCTGGTTTCCTGTACCAATCCAAAACTGACCACCTTGATGTAAGTGAAAGTATCTTGACTGGGTCATATAGCATTCATAATCTACTCTAGTTATATAAGTGATATGAACATGGATTTGAGGATAAGCTTTGCAGTTCATTATATAGATTATTGGGGAAAAAAAATCAGTCCTAGTTAAAATTACCAGTCTTGTACTGCGAGACTGATTGGGTTTTTTCAACCATGGGTTACAAGTGTTTTAGCTTAGAATCTGTTTGTTTTGAATAAGGCTAATGGAAATGGAAATGGCTACTAATGAAAGAATTGTTCAAATTAGTGATATTTGTGTCTCATAAGCCAGGTATGCAGTAGATCTGCTCTTACAGTTGTTCTGCAGTAGTAATGTGACCAAGCAAAAAAACTCCTTATAAAAGTATTGAAAATTAGTGATATTTGTGTCTCATAAGCCAGGTATGCAGTAGACCTGCTCTTACAGTTGTTCTGCAGTAGTAATGTGGCCAAGCAAAATAGCTCCTTATAAAAGTATTGAAAATTAGTGATATTTGTGTCTCATAAGCCAGGTATGCAGTAGACCTGCTCTTACAGTTGTTCTGCAGTAGTAATGTGGCCAAGCAAAATAGCTCCTTATAAAAGTATTGAAAATTAGTGATATTTGTGTCTCATAAGCCAGGTATGCAGTAGACCTGCTCTTACAGTTGTTCTGCAGTAGTAATGTGGCCAAGCAAAATAGCTCCTTATAAAAGTATTGAAAATTAGTGATATTTGTGTCTCATAAGCCAGGTATGCAGGAGACCTGCTCTTATAGTTGTTCTGCAGTAGTAATGTGACCAAGCAAAAAAACTCCTTATAAAAGTATTGAAAATTAGTGGTATTTGTGTCTCATAAGCCAGGTATGCAATAGCTCTGCTCGTATGTAACAGTTTTGTCGTATTGTGACCAAGTATAGGAGCTAGCAATTTAGTGATTTTGTTGTGTAGCTGACTATTTGAAAAAATGTCCATCTTGACCTGAATTTACCTATACACATTTAAATAGTACCGGTAGTTTTTATGCACATGAAAGGGCATCTGCTTTTTAGCTCAATATGAAAAATTAACATAGGCAGGTGAAGAGCACATGACAAATATTCCCTGGCCATGTTATATGTCAAGAAATTATTCAGTGACGTGGCAAAAGCGATACCGCAATTTGGTTCCTCATGATCATTCTTTATTGAGTGTAACTTGATCCATTTTCATTTTGGGATGTTTTTCATCAGTATTAGAAAATTTTGAACTCATTTTGCCTAGGGGGAAAACTACCATTTTTACAATTAACCATTGCTATTTTTTTTATGAAGATTAGTATATTGTTACAGTGAAACCTTGAGTCATTGCTACCATTAGTTCTGTAAAATTTTCTGTTATAAAGGGGTTTTGTGATAAATTGATGTTTCGCTGACCATGCCCACTATGTTCTGACAAAGGCCTGGCATGCTAGAATAAGACGCAAAAAGAGTGAAAACTCTGCCTGAATTGCGCTGTTTAATGACGTCACTGACACTAGTACGTCATTAGTTGCCGTGACGCTGCTTTGGTACCATGATGGCGGCCTTTGTCGGAACATTGTGGGTGTGGGCGTGGCTGTGATCCGTCAATTGGGGAAAGCTTAAAAAGAAAAAGAAAGAAGAATAGGATTATAAGACTTCAAAATACTGTAAACATATTTAATTTTGTGTGTATTTATTTGTGGTATAGGAAAATTAGACATATCTGTGTAGTTGAATTTTTGTGTTTTTGAAATATGCACTATAACACAATAAGCATAATATAATTTTCGCGCTGTATTAATTTTCACGCAAAACAAACGACCACGAAATAAGAGAAAAATGGTTCATCGCGAAAATAAATACGTTTACAGTATTATATATATATTTATATTGTGGTGTCAAAGTTAAGTAGGGCCATTTTAACAAGGTTTTACTGTACTATATAAAAGCCACTTAAGACAGAATTGTGGAAGGCAACTATTTAGTGGTTGTATTTGTGCAAATTTGAGTTTGACTGTTATAATATTATAATTACATTTATTTTGATTTTAGCTTTTCTAATACTTGTGTATATATGTATCTTTAACATGGTAAAACTGACCAGTCTGGTGATGAGTTAAATCTTCATTTGAAAAGGCATCACAAAATTATACTACATGTAAGTCTTTACAAAGTATGTGTAATTCTGGTGACATTCAACAAATTTCTTAAAGATAAAATGTCATATTGAACATTGAAGAAATGCTTAAACTTTATCCTGATTTGTTTAAAATGAATATCACAATTTTGATTGGTCAGTTACTAGTAAAACATTAATTTTGTGTGGCTGTTTTGTGCTAATCAGTAATACATTTACAGACAGAAGCCTATCCTTCAGAGGAATCTGCAGAAGAAGGTAGTGCTGGGACCCCATCATCACAAAAGAAAGGAAAAGATAAATCAAAAAAAGAGGAGAAACCACCTCCGCCCAAAGTAAGATAGTTATGGTTTTCCTGCACATTGTTGCTGAGTGGTCTAAAGCACAATGTTATTGACCATGAAGCCTTGTAGAACCACCTGGGTTTGAACTCCTAATGTCACTGAACCCACTAAGTTTCAACCCCTAACTTCACTGTACCATGTAGGATTGAATCCTAAACTTTACTGAACCACCTTAATTTGGACCCCTTACTTCACTGAACCACCTTAGTTTGGACCCCAAACTTCACTGAACAACCTAGGTTTCAACCTGTAACTTCACTGAACCACCTTAGTTTGGACCCCAAACTTTACTGAACCACCTTAATTTGGACCCCTTACTTCACTGAACCACCTTAGTTTGGACCCTAAACTTCACTGAACCACCTTAGTTTGGACCCCAAACTTCACTGAACAACCTAGGTTTCAACCTGTAACTTCACTGAACCACCTTAGTTTGGACCCCAAACTTTACTGAACCACCTTAATTTGGACCCCTTACTTCACTGAACCACCTTAGTTTGGACCCTAAACTTCACTGAACCACCTTAGTTTGGACCCCAAACTTCACTGAACAACCTAGGTTTTAACCTGTAACTTCACTGAACCACCTTAGTTTGGACCCCAAACTTTACTGAACCACCTTAATTTGGACCCCTTACTTCACTGAACCACCTTAGTTTGGACCCCAAACTTCACTGAACAACCTAGGTTTCAACCTGTAACTTCACTGAACCACCTTAGTTTGGACCCCAAACTTTACTAAACCACCTTAGTTTGGACCTCTTACTTCACTGAACCACCTTAGTTTGGACCCTAAACTTTACTGAACCACCTTAGTTTGGACCCCAAAATTCACTGGACAACCTTAGTTTGGACCTGTAACTTCACTGAACCACCCACATTTAACTACTGTGAAAAACATCATGAAATTACTTTTATTTTCTACATTCTTAACATATATTTTAATAATTTGTAGATATATCGTCCAAGAATGAAAAAAGCTTTTTCATTCAATCTTTTTAGTAAGGTACCGTAAATCCAAATTGCACAGGGAAAATGGTGTCAGGTTCCGATATGTGACCATTGATACACTTCACTGGCTCTGGTTTTACAATCATGTCTCAGACAGCTTAGATTTTCTTTAACTGGCAAATTTTGACAATAATTTATGGTACTTCAAATAAAAAGTTTCAACATAAGCAAAATATAGATATAATAAGCTTAGAGTTATCTTCATTATGACATATTAAATCCAGGAATATCTTCAAAACTATTCAGATTTCAAATTTGCCAGATATCTAGCAAAATTAAATTCTTAATAATATAGTTTCAACGAAAATTGCTCCATAAAATATTGTCAAATTTAAGTTAAGGAAAATCTTAGTTAAGAAATGAACGTCATACCTGGGTCTGGTGTCATGACTGGGTTTATGCATGGTAAATGCTACCACATGTAACAATGGGTTCATTAAATGGTGTCACACCCACATAAATTGTGATGCACACTGCTTTCAGGGAAATCAAATTAAGTTAATAATGAATAAATGTACATGTAATAATAATTTTATCTCTTTGAGAAGTACTTTACAAAGTAAGCTTTAGTGGCAGACTGTCATTGCCTAAAGGGTCCTTAAAAACCGATGTCCTGTGTCACAGCAGGCATGGCAGGTTAAAGAACCCTCCCTGTACACTGTCCTGAGTGCACTGCAAAGGTAAAAATTTCTGCCACTTCACATATACATGTAGCTGGTAACATCTCGAACCAATATCAATCAATCAATCTCACTGCCTATAGGTGCCTATGGGTGGTTCTTATTGTAAGAAAATTTGTTAGTTTCATTGCCAAAGATCAGTGGTTTTCTTTGGGTAGACATTAGGTTTCTCCACTATTACACACTTGACCTCTTTGCTGTGAAAAAATCTTTACTGGGGTGTTAAACACCATTACTCACATTGAATACCTTAAAAGGTAAAAAATGAACTAAATTGCAAAGAAGTCCTAAGTCTTGTATGGTAAAATTTGAAATTTAAAGGTTTTGAACTTAAAAAGATTCAGAAAATTGAAGAACAAATTGTTGATCATAGGCAATCAAAAAGAAACATACCAATCCATGTCCAGATCACAATCCATAAGCAAAGTAAAAACCTTGAAGCTGGCAAATTAGGTTAACTCCATAAACTTCAATCAGGGAAGTGAGGCCAGGTGCTATGGAAGGGTAAGCACCTCCTGTTTAAGTAGCTACACTTGCCATCTATGAAATTCCAAACCTGAAGGAAATTAATTGTTCCACAAAATTACATTTTTTTTTAAAAATTGCAAAATTGTATGGGGTATATGGTGGTATATAACTGATCCATATTATTTATATCAATATATAATATCAGTTTTGGTTGTGGGAAAAGGAGGATGAGATTGCCATTACGAAATTCCATATCTGCAGGAATTTAATTTTTTCCCATGTAACTTTATGGAGTACCATGTGGTACATTGGTGATTCTAATTAACATGATATATATATAATCTATATAATGATTTATACATACTAATATTGGTGAATTTTACATTGGTTTTTTTCAATGGAAATCAATGGATTATTTTTTGTTTTTTGTTTTGTTTTGCTTTTTTAAAAAAGAAAAATGTTGGTTTTTTTTTTTTTTTTTTTTTTAAAAAAGTAAACATATTATGACAAAAATATCTGTGTTTGACAATGTAAATCACAGAACAATAACTATACCAAGTGGTTGTACAACTTATATAACATAAGAAGTATAAAGTTGCAGAAAAGCATAATCTTTGTTTTAAGTACTTTAGAATAATTTTGAAAAGCAAGTTTTATTGAAATTCTACAAATTAAACAAGTTTCAACAACTCAAAATCTCAATTTTAATATAAAGTCAAAATTCTTCAACCATTTCTTTCATTTCTATTTTTTCTAAACTTATCTTTTTAACTTTAAAAAAATTATATCACAGTCCAACCTGTCTGTAAAGGCCACCTAAAGGAAACCAGTAAAATTGGCCTTTATGGACAGGTGGTCTTTATATACAGGCTTAAATAAAATACAACAGGAGATTGTTTTATTCATTGTTTATACACTGTTTTAGGGTGGAAAAGACAAAAAGAAGAAAAAAGAACCAGAGATAGAAATGAAAAAATCGCCACCAGTCTTCACAACTCTCGCCACATGGCATATTCCAATGGAGGATTTCCTTGAGGGAGAGTACGAGTTTCAACATATATTTTCTCATGGAGGTGTAGAGGTTGCTTCAACAGTGAAAAGTGCAGACATTTCTGACCCTAAAAAGGTGATTAAAATTGTAAATGAAAATTGATTGACATCATAATGTCTATTACATCACTGTCAAAATTATTATCCCAACCAACCAAACCGTTCAGATACTTCTTGTTTGGAGTAATTCTCCAAAACTGAAGCAGTATTTAATTGAAATTGGTGCAAAGCATAAGCATTGTAGGAAAATGCACATCATTAACCCGAATTGGTTTGCTCATTTCACTGGGAATTATATTTGCCCTTTGTACCTAGGGTCGGGGCATTCTAATTCCCTGAATTTGTTTATTTCACTTATATTGAGGTGATCAGTTCCCGATTGGTTGAAGAAACATTTTTACCTAATTTCTTATATAAATGGTTGTAATGGTGAAGTATTTGTAGCTGTATTGTGGGTTTGTTTTGAAACTTGCCAGGTTCATGGGACTGGGTACATAAAGGCAAGCAATGTTTAACGGTAAAAGGGAGGTAACAGAGACATCATTCAAATTTAGTTGGTGTAAACAAATATAGTGACAAAATACTCAAGTCATAGAATACAAAAGAAAAGTGAAAAAACTAGTTTCACATTGAAGAGTGGCAAAAACATAATACTGATGTTCAGGCTACAATAATCTTTGACAGAAGAAAACAAAACCTGTGAAAATTACAGGACTGGACATTAAAACCCATGATGCTTTTGAAAAAAAAACATATGTATCACAAATCATAATAATTTAAGTTCTACAGGAAAATGTCAACTTAATATGAGATTCCATATCTGGTGAAAATAAAACTTTCTCAGAAACATATCAGGATTTCACCTAGTTCAGAAACTGGGTTTAAATTGTATTAAGACTTAAGACCAAACTTCAGATTTTTTACTTCATTTTAGCAATTTTTTGCATTAAAAAAACTCCTAAAATACAAAATATATGTAACAAAGATTCCAGCATCATCAACTGTTTCACATGTACTGTCAGGTCCTAGTCTAGATAACTTCATTATATTTAGACATCACAAAGTATTCTCAAAATTGTAGTAAATTTTAGCATTGCAAAATGCTGGCTGATTGGACATCAACATTTTCTTGTAATTTTTTCATTTGATTTTAATTTGAATTTTCTTTTATTTCAGAAAAAAGATAAAGACAAAAAGAAACCTGATTCTGGTAAAAAGGACAAAGGAAAAGGTTTGTTATAAAGGGGAACAACTCCCATAAGGGGCTATAACTCTTGTTACCACTGGCCCCAATTTCACAATCATTTCTTAACAATGATTTTCCTAAACATGATTTTAGCCAATTTTAATAATCTTCACTTGAAATTGGAAAACTTAAATAGATTTCTTATGCTAAAGTTATCTTCAAAATGACAAAATCCCTGAATACATATATATATCTTAAAAATTGACAAAATTATAAAAATTTGGAATTTTGCCAGATTTAAGTTCAGGAAAAATTTTGTCAAGGAATGATTGTGATTTTACTATAAACAATTGATGATACTGTTTTGTAAGACTTGTATAGGCAAACAACATTGACCTTTCTGCTTGACCTTTCATTAGGAAAATCCACCTTAGATATAGGTAATGTTAGGATTCACAGATATTACATGCACAGTATAGGGGTTTACTCTTTGAAAATAGTGATTCTTATTATGTAGATGAATTAAATAATTGTGTTCCCCATACATAAATGTACTTGTCCATAGTAAATATTTAAATTAAAGGTCAAGTTGTTGTTGTTAAATGTTGCTTAAGGTCATACCAGCAATTTTTTATCTTTTTGCGATGAGAACTACTTTATCAATCTCTATTGATTAATCTATGAACAAGTATGTGTATGCATGTGAAGGTCAAGTGTGTTGTATGGTCTGCCTTTTACCAGTGGGCACACAGAGCGACTCTAACGTGCTAGCTCAACGAGTCAGTACCACACAGACAATTGTACTCCCCCAGTCACATTATACTGACACTGGGTGAACCAGTAAGGACCAGTGGCAAGGAAAATTCACTTTTCCACATGTGTCCGAGCTGGAATCGAACTGACAGTGGTGAGAAACCCTGGATTTGTAGACTGAGGTCTTATCCATTAGGCCACTGCAGCCTCTTAGAGGTCAAGTGGACAGGTCAATGTTGTTTGTCTATACTGTATACTTGCTAGTTTTGAAAAAACATTCCTAATGACCTACATATCTACCTATCTACTTTGTTCCTAGTAGAGCATAAGGTGAGGCACAAATCTCTCCACTTCGTCTTCTTTAAGACGTTGCTCTCTGCCGTTCTCCAACTTGACCATCCCATGTCATTTCAGTCTCTGTTGTTCTTCTCCAGGTCTCTCTTGGTCTTCCTCTCTTTCTTTTTCCTTCTGGAGCCCAGGTCAATGCAATTTTTTCATTTTCATTGTTTCCTTTCCTAAATATATGCCCTATATATCTCCATCGCCTTGATTTTATTGTGTTTTCTGCAGATGTTGTTTGCGTTCTTTCTCTTTGGTCTTCATTTGTAACTTTGTTTGGCCAAAAGATCTTCATTATTCTTCTTAAGCATCCGTCCTATTGTTGAACTCAAATGAATGAAGTATGGTAATGGTGTTCTTTATGTCCCAGTCAAGGTTATTTCACATATATCGAAGTGATCAGTTTTAGTTTTGTAGAGAAAACTGGAGTACTTGTGAAAAAACAGACCATCAGCCAGTAAAGCAGGGTTCATACAGCCTTTAAAAGTCCTTAAATTTGAGACACTGCCCTAAAAAGTCCCTTAATTTGGTAACTAGTCAAAAAAAGCCCAAAATATAGAAACAAATCCTTAAAAAGGCCCTAAAAATTGCCAATTGTTACATGTTGGTACAATTTCTGCACAAGATTTCCAAGAAAATCGGCACACCAGTTGTTGGTTGTTCCAAACATGTAGAAAACACATGCAAAAGTCATAATATTTACTTCAGGTAATGACATAAAAATTTTCATACATAATTACATTGCATAAAACTCAAGAAACTGGACCTAATTTTTAATATCTAGGCCCTTAAAAGGTCCCAAGTTTTAGTCTCAATATTCTGTATGAACCCTGTAAAGTGATAAACTTTCTAACACAGTGATCTTCCCATACAGGGAATTTATTTAACTTGTTTAATACCGGTAAGTCCAATATTACATAACACTCATGTAAGATCTGTTTACTTTATAGAACCAAGGCGACCAAGCGCAGGTGGGAAACAAGGGAAAGATGACAAAGGAAAAGATAAGGGTGGTAAAGGAGGAAAAGGTGTTCCCCCTCCTGTAGACGAGGACGGGGAGGAGGCCCCTCCACCACCACCACTAGAGGTACAGGTATCGGTCAGGCTTCACCACTGGAAAACTGCTCTGGATTCATTAAAGGAGGAACAAGAAAAAAACAAAGAACAGGAAGAACAACAAACACAGCAATAACAAACTGCAGGAAGAACAACAAACACAACAATAACAAACTGTGCGTTTGTATATGAAAATATAGATATGTATGAAAACAGACAAAAATGGGAGACAAAGTGAAATAAATAACTGTCCCATAAAAATAATGTATAAGTAGGAGTTAAAACTCCCAAAAACTGTGATATTTAACTGTTCAAGATTTTTTTAATTTATGACATTTTTACACAAATATTCTGTTTAGCATTAAACTCTTTGGATTTTTATAATTTATAAACTAAATTCAGGGGACTGCTATGAATATTTTTTCATTCAGAAATTTCTGGAACTTATCTGGAGTCAAACCAGTTTACATGTAGTGAATTTGTTACACTTTTTGAAAACTACCTTCTGCCTTTAATTTGAGAAAATTGAAGCTCTAAGATCTAGCAACTTGGATCATTTTTCAGTGCATCACTGTTGTTTTGGGAAATTTAAGTGGACAAATTGAGAAATTTAAGTCATTTTTCCCTAGGTGAAACTACTTTATTCAGTAGTATTTTAAGCAAACAAAATCAATGACATGTATAACACAAGGAAGAATAATAACATTGTGGTTTTGTCACATTATAAGTGACTTGTAATACAGGTTCATCTGTATCGTAATATTTGCAGGGCTTTCGTTGTGCCGTATTTAGGCCCCATTCACAATTATAAATACTATGGTTTTTCAAAAACATGAGGCTGATTTTCATCATTAAAAATTTAGAAAATTTACTTTAAAAAACGTTAAAATAGTTTAAAATTAAAACAAATTCATGTCAGAAATTGATATGTAAACAATTTACTTAAAAGTACTCTTTAACAATTAGCCCCCCGTTTCACATAAGATTCTCCTGAACTTAACCCGGTTTTGAAACATTTAATGCTTATAAAATTTGGTTTGAGTTTTGTTAAAAACGATTTTTAGTGGTTCAAAGAAGATTACTAAAGTTTGCTATATGTAAGTTAAGTTAAATCTTATTTAAATCTCTGAATGTTGTTTCACACCCCAGTCAGGAATTATTCACTTATATTAAGGTGATCAGTTCAGGAATGGTGGATAAAAATGGAGTCCCAGGTGAAAACCAGCCACCTTCGGTAAACGAACCGACAAACTTTCTTACACTAGGATAAGTATCAAGTCGGATTGGAACTGAAGTGAAATGAGGTGCTGTGGTCCGTAAGTGCGAGCTCTAGACCTTTTGGCCACAGAGGCCCTTATCATTAAGGAATGATTGTGAAACTGAGGCCAAAGCAAACCAAATCTTTGGTGTCATTTTCTTCTACTATGACATAATTGTGATAACGGAGGCCTTTATCATTAAGGAATGATCGTGAAACTGAGACCAAAGCAAACTAAATCTTTGGTGTCGTTTTCTTCTACTTTGATTTAATTGTGATAACAGAACTTTTGTTATGGCCTGGGTCATATGACTTAAGTTATGTAAATACAATAGCTGTGATATTTATAATGTACATGTATATTTGTAAAATTTTATTCTTATTTTACATGTAAAATTTAATATTTCCAAATAAAATTTTGATTTATTTTACATTGTTTTAATTATATATTTCTACAAGTAAAATGTTTTATTTAAATATTGTACATGTTTAAATTACAGTCAAACCTATCTATAAAGGCCACCCAATGGAACCAGTAAAAGTGGCCTTTATGGGCAGGCAGTCATTATATACAGGTTCAAATAATATGAATAAAGAACAATTTGGATACAATTCTATTGGCCTTTATAAGCAGGTGGTCCTTGTATAGAGGTGGCCTTTAACTCAGGTTGGACTGTATATATTTCACATGTAAAATTATGATTTGTTTTTATATGCACAATTTTGTGTATTTTTACATGTACAATTTTGATTTATTTTTACATTAAAAAATTTGATATAATTTTACATGTAAAATTTGATTTATTTTTACATGTTTTATTTATATTTATCTCTACATGTAAAATTTTGTTCAATATTTGTACATGATTTTACCATACTGTAAATACCGGGTATAGGCGATTTTCAGTATTTAATTATTTAACACCTTAGTCAAGATTCTCTCATGTTTATCATACAGTCGCTATTGAAATGGTGAAGGAAATCAGAGTTCCAAAAGAAAGTCATCAAGTTCTAAGTAAACTTGACAAAACTTTTGCCCTTGGATTTGCCGATTTGATATGTGATCAAGGCATGGAGAGGCTGTGATTCATAAACCGGTACTTTATACTGGTCATTTGGCTAGAGACCGGTATATGATTTGTCCGTAATTCAGAGACCACACATTTCAAATACATTTTTGCATACAAGGATGATTTAGTTGGAGCATATTAATTCTGTAAACCAACTTTTATTTGTGTACAATTAACTTTCATGTTTTTAGCGAAGACAAAATAATTGCCAAAGTTAACCATTGTGAACTTGTTTTTCAAAATGGTATTATTTATACCAAATATTCAGCTAAGTCTGTATTATAAAATTAAGTCACTAGTTGGGAAATGATTTTGGTTAGAGAGAAATACGGAAGTTTATTTCCATGAATAAACGTTGGTTTACAGTACTTAATCTAGTTACTTCTACACATTGACATACTGTAAACCATATGATAATTCAAATTTAAACAAAAATGCTCACCACTTAATCAAAATTGACAGATCGTCGGCCATGCCCACAATGTTCTGGCATGCTCGAATTAGACGCAAAAAGAATAATAACTCGGCCTGAATTGTGCCATTTAATGACGTCACTGACAATAGTATGTCATTAGTTGCCATGACGCTGCTTTGGTACTGTGATGGCAGCCAGTGTCGGAACATAAAAAGCATGGCCAGCGATACGTCAATGAAACTCACTTGTTGGGATAGGAACACAAACTGGGTACTGAGTTAGCTTTTTATAAAGGTTCACAGTGATGGAATGTGATTGAAGCAAAAGTGAAGAAATACTCTGGGATTGAGGGTCAATACCTAGAATCACCACTGACTGACTTATGAGAATAAGATCACAATGTGGATAAGGTATAATTTGTTGAAGAATGTTTTCTTTGTAAGTGGTAGTTTGTGAGTTTGAAATAGACTTGTACCTCAATAATGGGGTTCGCCAATATACATTGTACCACACGATACCCCATGACATTTCTGCTCAATAATTATTTCCATTGGAGATGGAATCGCTTCAGTTCACATTTTCCCATGAAAATGACATTATTCCAGGAAATTTGAAAGTTGACGTTTTCCAAAACTTTCAGCACAAACTTTAAGGGGTATTGATCACATGGTATGCTGGCAAACTCAATTACACCCAACAAAGGGATACATTTGAAATGCAATGACTGAAATTTTTCTATTGTCAACTTTCCTTTTCTCAGCAACAAAATAAATGCATCTCCTGCTTATAGTGTATTTGTTTCACAATTTATATGCTATGGGAGATCTTGTTCCCACTATGGGAACTCTATTCAACGATGCAAAGTACTTACAACTAAATAGTTGATTCAATGATACTGCAAGCCTAGGCTTATCAAGGCCCTTGATATTAGATATTTGTTTTTCATTTGATTCCTCAAATGATTGATATAGTCTGGCAGTGATATTTTGGCAGTGTTTATAAACATGGACGAGTCTATATAAATGTGAATAGTGGGTTTCAAAAAGTAACACATGAATATATGCATATGATAATACAGTATTAATACCCATTTGTGTATCATAGACTCGCCCATGTTCATAAACACTCAGCCATAATATCGCTGAAGGACTATAAGTGGTTAGTTATGTTTGATTTTTTTTCACTGTACTCATTTCCTCTTCTCTCTGATGAGATTTGGTACACAAAGGTCAAAGGTCAGTAGGTTAATTAAATAACCAGGGTTTCACCATGCAGTTAAGTTTACTTCATTTATGTTTTTATTGAGATGTTACCAGATTTTGGCAAAATAACAGATTTCCTCATAATTCACTTAAGTTAACCATTACATTATGAATATATCACTTTTTTATTTATTTCAATTGGAATGGTTCGATATTGACACTATTCTGGAAATATTCAGAGTTAGCATTTTCATCCCCCACCTTGTGAGGAAAAGTAAGAAAATATTGAATTCAAACTTCCATACTTCTGTCCTTCTTTCTGTATGTCCAGGTACTTCTTGTCTGGAGTAATTCTTTAGTAATTTGATTCAGTGTTTTAAAGAACTTGGTGCAAACCATCAAAATTGATAGATGTGCATATTATTAAACAGAGATGGTTTGCTCATATTCCTGGGAGTTATGGCCCTACTGTCAGAAGATATTTTACTGAATTTGCTTGTTTAAAACAAACTTTGGCTAAAATATTTCGTTGGTATTTCAAGGTACATAGAGAATGATATTATTTCTTGCTGAACTAAGAAAAGTAAATGATAACAACATTTATTACAAAAAATAACCAAATTTATAACAAGAAATAACAACATTTATTACCAAAAATAACAAAAATAAAACAGTAACAATTACATTCATTATACTGACCACTACAGTAGCTCAGTTGATAGAGTGCTTGCTTCATGTGGGAGGTCTTGGGTTTTAACTCTGATCAGGATGTCTGACCAAGACTTAAAAATAGGAAGTGACTGTACTTTTGCCAAGCACTCTGCAATCAGAAATGAAAGTCACAGGGTCCTTTGGAAAAGACCTTGAAAACCCATGCCCAATGTCACAGCAGGTGTGGCACATTAAAGAACCTGCACATTGCCCTGAGTGCACTGCAAAGGTCCAAGTTTCTGCCACTTTTAACTGGTGAAGTGTCTATATAAGTGAAATATTCCTGACTGGCATGTAAAATCCATTCAATTAATCCCCAAAACCAGCCAATAATTGGCTAATAATTAGAGATACATCAGAAATTCACACATTCTTATTTCAAAATCAATGTTTTTCAAACAAAGAAGACTTAAATACAAATTTTTGCTAGATGAATGATTGTAAAAATGCATATCAAAGATAAATAAAAAGTTAAAGAAGATAAAGAATGTGTATTATCATATTTTTATAGTCAATTTTTGTAGACAATTCTTTGGCTAACTTCATTTGTCTTTCTTAGTCATAGAACTTGAAAGTTACAATATTCAAAAACTACATGTCATAAATACATAAATTTAGTGAGATCATAATTATTGTTAAATTCATTTACAATTTCAACCAGTGTTACATAATTTGGAAATTATTTTCATATGAGATGTCAACAAGACTGGAATACCAACAGCATACATCCTTAAGTGTGAACAATAAAATACGTAAAAACTAAACATTGTTATAGGTACTCTTTAGCAAGGAGTAACCACATCATAGGACATCATCTTATCAAGCGACCATTTGCCATTTCAATGATAAAATTAATGTTTTGACAAAATTAATTCATACATCAAGTGGGATTTGAAGACCCTATACAAAGACAACCATTTGTACCTCCAAAACCAAAAGAGTTAGTTAATGCTATTCTCTGGTCTACATGAGACGCCCAGTCTCTCTTTTCAAGAGCAACAAAATTCAGGTCTACATCAGTATCGAGATTATGTAGGTTTAACGTAGGTGGAATTTGACCGGTATAACACGACAAAATCGTAAATATTGTCTCAATAATACCAGCAGCTCCAAGCAGGTGTCCCGTGGAACCTTTTGTTGAAGAAACAAACAGATTATGGCAGTGGTTTTCAAATAATTTTGAAATAGCTCGACTTTCTGCTAAGTCTCCGAGCGGAGTTGAGGTAGCATGTGCATTGATGTAGCCAATCAAATCTCTAGAAATGTCTGCGTCTTTTAGAGCAGCTTTCATACACCGAAAAGCTCCCGTGCCATTTTCATGAGGTGCCGTCATGTGGTACCCATCACCTGATAATCCATAACCAAGAATTTCTGCATAAATTTTAGCCCCACGATTTAATGCATGATTAAGTTCTTCTAAAACAACAATTCCAGCTCCTTCTGACATGACAAATCCATCTCTGTCTTTATCAAACGGTCGAGATGCTTTATGAGGTTCATCGTTAAATTTTGTACACAAAGCTCTCATTCTAGAGAACCCAGCCAATGAAAGAGGATTTGGGCTTTCCTCTGCCCCACCTGCTACCATGACGTCTGCTTCTCCGCGCTGAATGAATCTAAATGCATCACCCACAGCATGTAATCCTGTTGTACAAGCTGTTGAAACTGCATGGTTTGGTCCCTGTATTCAAAACAAAAATAACATCAATAATAAAATAATAATAATAACCATTCTGAGTCAGCTGTCTTGTCATAGAAAAGCGGATATAGTACGAATCTCACAAGACCTTCAATCTGAATATAATATTTACTTCTTAGTAAACATTAAGGAATAAACAGAATAGGAAAATTAAAAAGGAAGGGAAATGGTACTGTAGATCACTTATTTTTCGCGAGTAGAAAATTTAGCGTCAAGACCATTTTGGCCTTATCCGCGAATATTTGAATTCGCGTTTGGAATCTTTTTGAATACAAAATACGCATGTAAACATAGGAATATCTGTGCTGGAAATATTCGCGTGGTATTTGATTCACGAATGGGATGAGTCGCGAATTTACGCGAAAATAAATCTCTCACGAAATAAATATGATCTACAGTAGTTGTCTGAACTGAAACCCTAAGGTGGGTCATATCACATTGAGATTACCCATTGTAGTGGTGAATAATAAAGGGATGTTACCAAACAAGGTGGTCCACTGTTAGAATACAATGGGGCAGACAATACACCTTTATACAGTGAGCTTGATCAGTTTCAGATATTGTTAATCCTTAACTAATAAACAGTATAATTAGACTAAAAAACCAATTACTAGTATGCAGTTAAACAACAATTTTACATACTTGAAATGAAAACAACAAACAGTTTCATTTTTGGCAACTAAAAGTTTTGATTGGCACCAGAAAATTTTTTAAGACATGTGGTAAAACACCACACTGGCTCCCAGATGTGTAGCTTCTAGACTAAAAAAGTCATTTTGAGCTCTGTAATTTTATATACTAATGATGAAATTATAAATTTTCAGTTGTTTAAAAATTTGAACAGAAAGACTTAATATTGCACTTTTGATGGATGGACGGACGGACAAATTCACATATGAAACAGAAGGACAATTGGACAAGATCTATTTCTATATCCCTTGTTGGAGAGAGATAAAACAGACAAACGCTAATTGGGACGATTAACATTAAAAAACCAAAATAAGATTTTCAAAAAATGTGAAATGTAAATATTTACAATTGCAATATCTTTCCTTCAATAAAGTATTTGACGTCGACTATACTTTGCAACTTCATAAAGACATTGTTCTATGCGCTACATTAGCGCGTTAGATGTCCAATGCTCTCGTTGACTGACAGGAGACGACCCATTATATGAGAAGGTGAATCAACATTGTATTTCAAAATTGTTTTCAAATTAATATGGAAAATGTGAGACGGTAATAGATTTATTTTTTTATATATATATTGTAAATATAAGAAATAAGGTAACTTTCCAATGTCTTTATGAACTTCCAAAGTATAATCGGCTGTCTCAAATTTTTGCACAAAAGGCTTTGCCTTTTATACAATTTGAGACAGCCCATTATACTTTGCAAGTTCATAAAGACATTGGAAAGTTACCTTATTTCTTAAATATAACCATTGAACTGTCTGAAAATGGTGTTTATAGTGATATGACTTCTTTTTCTGTGCAAAGCAAACTGACTAACGTCTGCCAGTGCTTAATGATATGTTTGCTTTTCATGACAATGGAAGTTACAGTATTATAAACACCATTTCTAGACAGCTCAATAGTTATACAGTCAAACCTGTCTATAAAGGCCATCCAAGGGAACTAGTAAAAGTGGTCTTTGCTGACAGGTGGCCTTTATATACAGGTTTAAATAATATGAATAAAGAACAATTTGAATACAATTCTTCTGGCCTTTATAAGCAGGTGGCCCTTATATAGAGGTGACCTTTAACTCAGGTTGGACTGTATTTACATTTCACATTTTTTGAAAATCTTATTTTGGTTTTTTAATCCTGAACTAACTTCAAAACACTGCCATGTATGACAGGCATTTCCAATTCTTGGAACAGTCAATTAATGATATGTGTATGGGTATAAGTAAGAGATGAGTGATGCCACATTAGCACTAGCTAAACAAGAGAGATGTAGCAGATGCTCTTTCAGGAGAGAAGATTCCTAAGATTTTCACTATTTTCCCTTTTTGGTGCCCCAAGGGACATAACTCCTACCTTCATAACTGTAACATATCATTAATTTATTTTTTTAATCAGTTGACAATTACGAGTTCATAAGTTCTGGAATGAAACATGATGACGAAAATATTCTACTCAATAAATAGGGGTATTACGATATGCTCATAGTGTACCATGATATATTGCAATATAAGAAGAGTGTATTGCAATATATACCACAATATATTGCCTTTAACAATCTTTTGTCTGTTTCTATATTTTGTTATAAATAAACATTAATTCATACTGTTGCTTTGCCATGTGTTTACTTGACAACATCACATAGATGCTTATGTATATAGGATTTACTATGTCTTACAAACGCCCGTTTGACAGATACTTTTTTTGGCGTAAACAGGTAAACATGAAAGAATTCAATTTTGTACTTTTATGTTATAAAATAGACAGGAATATATGGATAAAACAATTGATTTTCAAAAGCAGTGAAAATGGAGCAATCGTATCGCGATACAATTTTTATTAAAATCACAATAAACTGGTATATTGGTATATTGTGACACCCCTATCAATAAATAGAGTAAACTATTATTCGCTTTTATTTCAGTTTGCGACTAAATGAAGATCAAAATCGAAATCAGTCCATTTAAACACCTGATATAATGGCTGAATGGTAGAAGTCAAAAGAAATTTTCACTGAGAAGATATATTCATGGCACAAGGGTCACCACGAAAATCATCAATATTTTTTACCGACAAATGTTTCTTCTTATACAATGCAGCATTTTAAAAAAATTATCAAAATTGAATACCTGAAATCCATACTTTACACTGACATTACCAGCAGCCATGTTAATCAAGATCTTTGGCATGAAGTAAGGACTGACACGGCTGTAACCCTTTTCCCTCAGTGCCACGCCCGTATTGAGTATCTCTAACATCCCTACTAATCCCATTCCAATGGCTACGCCTGAAATAAAAAGATGGACTCATTATAAATCTAGTTAAAATTTTAAAATGCTAGTTAAAATCTGAAAATCCTAAAAAAAGAAACCTAAGATATACTTATGCAAAGTATTTCCTTAGCTAAATTTAGTTCAATATATTTTGGTTGTTTGAAATTTTTTCAACCACTTTAACAAATTTTTTATTTAACAATTTTGGTCCAAGCACTACTGAAGAGGAATTATATTCTCAAACAGCTCTCTAGTGTTGTAAATTTAACACTGGTATTACATGCAATTTATAGAATCAATCACAACCAAATACCAATTTTGTCTACAAAGAGGTTCAAAACTTTCAGACCTCTGTCAAACCCAGGAACCAGTCTGTTGGTGGACCACATTTCAATTACCAGACAATTAAAACCCAGGACTCAGCCTGTTGGTGGACCTCATCCAAAAACCAGACAAGTCAAACCCAGGACCCAGCCTGTTGATTGACCTCATCTGAAGACCAGACATGTCAAACCTAGGACCCAGCCTGTAGGTGGACCTCATCTGAAGACTAGACATGTAAAACCTAGGAACCAGCCTGTTGGAAGACCTCATCACAGGCCCATTAAATCAAGCCTAGGAATCAGCCTGTTGGTGGACCACATCCCAGACCCATTAAGTCAAGCCTAGAAACCAGCCTGTTGGTGGACCTCATCCGAGGACCAGACAATTCAAACCCAGGACCCAGCCTGTTGGTGGACCACATCCCAGACCCATTAAGTCAAGCCTAGGAACCAGCCTGTTGGTGGACCTCATCCAAGGACCAGACAAGTCAAACCTAAGAACCAGCCTGTTGGTGGACCACAAACGAGGACCAGACAAGTCAAACATACTAGCCAGCCTGTTGGTAGACCACATCCCAGGCCCATCAAGTCAAACCTAGGAACCAGCCTGTTGGTGGACCTCATCCGAGGACCAGACAAGTCAAACCTAAGAACCAGCCTGTTGGTGGACCACATCCCAGCCCCATCAAGTCAAACCTAGGAATCAGCCTGTTGGTGGACCACATCCCAGGCCTATCAAGTCAAACTTAGGAACCAGCCTGTTGGTGTACCTCATCTGAGGACCAGACAAGTCAAACATAGTAGCCAGCCTGTTGGTGGACCACATCCCAGCCCCATCAAGTCAAACCCAGGAACCAGCCTGTTGTGGACCACATCCAAGACCAGACAAGTCAAACCTAGGAACCAACCATTAAACCCAGGAACTAGCCTGTTGGTGGACCATGTCCGATGATATCTGAGGACTAGACAAGTCTAAAAATGTAATCTATGAATAATCTGATTTGGGTCCTTGCAATAAAAGAGCTATATGTCATTCATGATCTGAAGGCAATTTGTGTACAGCCAGTCTATTTAAATACAAGGCTAGTTGTAATGGATGAAGCATGAGCAAGCATATTTATACATATACTGCGATACCCTATGAATACTGATACAGTCAAACCTGTCTATAAAGTCCACCCAAGAAAACCAGTAAAAGTGGTCTTTATGGGCAGGTGGCCTTTATACACAGGTTCAAAAAATATAAATAAAGAACAATTGGGATACAATTCTACTTGCCTTTTTAAGCAGGTGGCCCTTATATAGAGGTTGCCTTTAAGGCAGGTTGGACTGTATAAATTTTTTAAGTCGTCCTTACCGGTATTTATAAAACACTCTGTCACCAGATTGTAAACGACTTATGGAAATACTGTAAAGGGGGGGGGGGGATTTTCAAGTGGTAAAATTTTCGCTTATTTCGTGCTAAAGAAATTGCAGCAAAAATTTTAACCACGCAAAAATGTCTACCATACACAGGTTAATATATTATATATATCACATAACCCTCCTGTTTATTGATGGAATAAAACGGTGTAATATTTTTCGTATTACACAGGTACCCATGTAATATCACTTGATTGTGACGTAATCAGTTATCACGCTTCTGATTTACGTAGTGGTTGTGCCTAATGACGTCATATGAAAACTGTGTCAGTCTGTTGTTTATTTTTTGACTTGTGAAAACTTTCCGATTCTTTGAAAAATAATTTTGATGCATTCGGAAAAATATTATGATTTAAACTTACATACTGATTATGTCTTTTTTCTAGGTGATTAATTTACTTTTACTATAACTAAATAGAACTATATTCTTACTTGCGCAGTTTATTTGGAGGCGATTCGTCTGACCTAGATAGAAATCGTCTGTTTCTATATGGAATCAAATAATATGTACATGTCATTATGCCTCTGTATTTTGAGTTATGTGATATATAGAATCTTAGACTCGTGAGGGTTTAATATGAAATTTATTAAACTGGTTCAATAATGAAATATGTCACTCGCCAAGGCTCGTGGCATATTTAATTATTAAACTCGTTTAATAAATTTCATATTAAACCCCCACTCGTCTAAGATCCTCTATATATACAACATACACACATTTATATTGGTAATGCAAAACTTACACCCATGCGAAATGCGAGATTTCAGAAAATTGCGAAATTTTTACCCCACGAAAATAATCGCCTTTACAGTAAGTTTTATCCCTGTTTTTATTTATGTATAGTTGAGCCCTGATTTACATAATAACCTGTGCTCTGTTTATCCTCGTCTGTAGTAGGTAGCCAATTAGCATCCTTTAAAGCTTCATCAGCTGCCACCAGTGCATATGCACTTCCCTGTGACATTGTCCTCTGTTCTGATCGGGAAACTACATTTTCAATATGGAGTTCTCCTGGATTATCTCCCTTAGGTATTAGTCCAGCCACTTTGCATGGTATTTTTTCGTATTCTATAATAATAATTAGTACAGGTATGAGTGTGGATAGATGAATTAATGAAGTTGAAGATAGACAGATAGTGATTGTCATATTAACATAAGGAGGTCAGGGGTTAACTATATTTAGGGCTTTTCTTACTCAAATTGGGAATTTTCAAATTGAATCAATTGGAAAATTATTGACATAAAAACACTAAATATAGCTCTCAACAATAGGTGACACTAAGCTCTAAACAGACACAATTTTATTCCAGGAAACGGAAACAGAGAAAAGTTGAACTGGATTGGGAATTTTTTTTTTCTGTTTGGGAAAAAAATCCTTCATTTTTGCATTGAGAATGCTTCCCACATTCGGCAGTAAATAGAGGGTAGGAAACACTCTGATTATTATGTGTTCTTATATTACTAATAGGAGCCTCTATGGACGAGAGATATAAAGTACATTTATGTCTCACAATGCCTCTTACAACTTAGGTTCAAATCTCACTTGGGAAGATCCTACTGTGAGAAGATTGTTAGTTGTCTTAATTGACACGTTAGGTGGTTTTCTTCAGTAACTCCATTTTCCGAAGCCATTCCAGGACTTTCGGTCTTGATAATATCATGAAACATCCTGATTGTGACATAGAGCATTATTACTTAACTCCACCTGTTCATGATACTCCCCATGTGGCTACATTTTCACTGTAACGTCGGTACGAGAGAGCCAGCAAATGAGAGAGAGAGAGAGAGAGAGAGAGAGAGAGAGAGCGGTTGTTTCGTCAGTGTAAGTTATGTCTGATTTGATCTGATTATAATACTTCTTAAAATATTGTGATAATAAATTTTACAGCACATACCTTCCCCATTTAATTTAGTTAGACCACATTCTCCTCGGAGTAATCGGTCCCAAACAAAATCTTTCCCCGATCCCAGGCATGTTATCATTCCTATTCCAGTGACAGCTACACGCCTTAAGTTCACAACACGTGCTATTTTGTTTGCCATGATTCATTTCTCAAGGAACTGTCATTAACTTAAATATATGTTAAGAAAATTATAAGCAACCCGAATCGCATGGGCGCAGACATGACACATACGGGACCTTTGTCCTTCGGCTAACCTCTTGGGGACGAATTTGTGACAGAGAAGTTTTTAACAACCATGCGCGTAAAAATGCAACTTTGATAATTTTTTGCAACTCCATTGTTTATTACTTGGTTGTAAGGGCAAACCCAAGGATAAATTCCATGACCTTCCACTTTTGTCGTCGTGACGTATAATAAATTCCGAGGTGTTCCGATAATCTACTTTCACTTTCACTTTGTGGATATGAATGCTGCATGTTGAGCATAGTGACTAACATGTAGTTTACTAGGTGTTCGGTCGTTGAAACGTCTTCCAAACATGGAAAAGAAAGTTGTTATACAGTCTAAACTGTATTTCACACTTTAGGAAAGCTCTTTATCAAGGACAACATCAATGCACTGTATTATTGCTTTATTCCAAATATTTTTGTACATCATTGCAGAGAGAGAGCGAGAGTGATTGACTGCAAATACACAAATTGTATACCAAATTAAGAATTATGCTTATTACCAAATACAGTATATGGAATCAGCCAAACTTTCGTAATTCAATTTATAAGCATATTGTATCTGAATATAACAATTCAAACAATAACACACAGTGAGAGAGAGAGAGAGGAAGAGAGAGAAAGAGGGAGAGAGAGAAGGGAGAGACAGCACAATACAGAGAGAGAGAGAGAGAAAAGGGAGAGAGAGAGACATAACACACCAATACACATACACACAGAGAGAGAAGAGGAGAAGAGAGAGAGATAATGGGAGAGAGAAGAGAGACATAGCACACCAACACACACACTTAAGGGTACTTTGGGCTATTAAATACACTTTACATACCGTAATATATGCCTTGATATCACTTAAACTTTAAATAGCTTCTATAGCATGTACTTCTAAGCTCAATTCACACTTTAACCATAACATGTGCTATGTATACACTTGAATTCACTTTAGACACAACATGTGCTCTGTATACATTAGGTGTAGTAGATAATAATACCCAATACCCTGCGTAGATACAAAGTTATACCCGGTCAAAATGTTCCATGTCCATACAAATTTGATATATAAATTAAAAGTTCCACATTTGACCATTACATACCGGCCCCTTAATTGTTTCACCAACAATTATTTAAAAATAATCAAATGGTCAAATTATCTTAGACAATTTAAGTACATATTAACCTTACCTAGGCATTAAATAAGAACTGAAAATTTATCAATATTCAAAAAGTCATATTTTACCACAACATCAATAGAGTCAATTATGCTTCTAAAATTTTACAAAGTTTTGAAATTGGTCTTGTCAGTATCCCAGACGCTGTTTTTAGTTTCACGACTCGAACTTGTCCCTGATCATCTTTGAAAACTTCAATGATTCTACCCATGTTCCATAAATTCCGTGGAGTATTTTCAACGATTAAGACAATGTCATTTATTTTAACATTTTCGTTTTTGTCGTTCCACTTTTGTCGTATTTGTAACAGAGGTAAGTATTCTTTCATCCAACGTCGCCAAAACAGATCTGCGAGATATTGAATTTGTCGCCACCTCCTACGTACGTAATTATCGGATTTGTCAAACAGTCCTGGTGGAAAGTGTTCTCCAGCTTTTAACAAAAGTAAATGATTCGGAGTGAGGACTTCTAAATCATTAACAGAATTTGTTGCTTCGTCAACGGTCTGCCGTTTAAGATTGCTTCGACTTCACAGAACAATGTTTGTAGTCCCTCGTCGTCCAACTTGATACTTTGTTCCTGAGTAACTGAATATAGTACCTTCCTAATAGATCGGATTAAACGCTCCCATACTCCACCAAAATGGGAAGCCGCAGGAGGATTAAATTCCCATTTAATCCCTTGTTGTACCAAATAATTGTTCAATCTGTTTAAATTCCATCTTTCTATTTCTAATTTTAGTTCCCTTTCCGCACTCACAAAATTTGTGCCGTTATCTGTTCGGATAGATTTGGGTACTCCTCGTCGAGCAATAAATCTCCTAATTGCGTTGATACAGGAATCAGTGTCTAGTGAATGTGCCACTTCCAAATGGAGTGCACGGGATGATAAACATGTGAAAATCACGCCGTACCGCTTTACTTGACTCCTAGCTCTTTTTACGTAGAATGGACCGAAAAAATCTATACCAATATTCGTGAATGGGGAAACATCTGATTGAAGCCTTTCCGATGGCAAATCTGCCATTTTTTGTTTTTCGGGTAAACCCTGATATTTCTTGCATGTAACACACTTCGATAACATACGTTTAATCAGAGAATTCACGCCAATGATCCAGTATTTTTGTCGCAGATTAGCGAGTATGGAATTTTTACCTAAATGTCCATTTTTCCTGTGTACACTTTCAACTAACAGTTTTGAAACTTGCGACTCTTTCGGTAAAACTATAGGATACTTTGCTTCAAACAACAGGTCAGACTTTCGTAATCGTCCCCCAGATCGTATAATTCCATCCTTCATAAAAACATTCATTTGATACAACTTTGAAGACTTTTTCACATTCTCTGATGGCTCCTTTGATAATCTCTTGTATTCTTCTGGAAATCCTTCTTGTTGTACGTATCTGATTAGACATTTCTCTGCAGTTTCTAACATTTCAGTTGATAACATTTCAGATGTTTGCTTTTTCTTGTTACGTGTAACTTTCGATCTGAGATTGTCAATATATCTTAAAATCCATGCTGTGATTCTTTTCAACTTCGTCCAGTCCGAATAACTTGACAGTAATCTTGACATTACATTGTTAGAACTTTGTTGAGTGTGAACAGTGCTGAACACTTGCTTAACTTCTGTATCATTGCATGATAAATCTTTATTGATATCTTGTTGTGGCCATGTACTTATCTCATGCCAAAGAAAATCTGGGCCCTGTAACCAAGTATTTTCACCATTACACTTTGTAATCGACACTCCACGTGAGGCACAGTCGGCTGGATTTTCCTTTGTGGCAATGTAATTCCACTGGTCTGGAGATGTCGCTTCATGTATAATCGTTAGTCTATTCGCAACAAACGTGTGAAACCTTGCATTTGTGTTGGATATGTAACGCAATACTGACATACTGTCCGTCCAGTAGTAAACATGATCAATCTTCATATTAATCTCATTTTTTATCTTTTCACAAATTCTAACCGATCTAGAAGCAGCAGTGAGTTCTAACCTCGGTATCGTGACAGACTTGAGAGGAGCTACTCGTGATTTACCAAGAAGAAACGCACAATGTACTTTGCCTTCAGTATTCACTAACCGCAGATAGAAAACCATTCCATATCCAACATTGCTAGCATCACTAAAACAGTGTATCTCAGACAGTGCTATTTCTCCAAAATTGTCTGGTTTATAACTCCTTTTGACAACAACTCGTTGAATTTCTGATGTTTCAGACAACCATTTCTTCCATTTTATATTTTCACTTTCTGGTATAGCTTCATCCCAACCTATTTTCATTTTACATAAATCTTGTAGTATGATCTTGCCAATTAACACGAAAGGTGCTACTATTCCTAGTGGGTCGTAAATAGAACTGACTATTGAAAGAATTCGCCTCGTGACTGGTCGATCTTTCAGGCTAATTTGAAATCCAAAATGGTCATTTTCCACAAACCAACAGATTCCAAGTGCATGTTCAATTTGACTGTTACTGTCAGGATCCCAGTGTTTAACCGTTTCTTCCTCTGGGAATGCTTGTATTACATCGGCTCATTGCTGGTCCATTTTGTTAAATGGAAACCTCCAAATTCACATAACATACTTAATTTCTCACTAAATTGATTGCCTCATCTGTTGAATTTACTGATGCCAAACAATCATCTACATACATATTATTCATTAATGTCTCTTTCACGTGTGGTTCAAACTGATCACCAAACTTTTCTGCTGTGCACTTAATTGCAAAATTGCAACAACTAGGTGAAGAAGTTGCTCCAAAAAGATGTACAGTCATCCTATATTCCTTAACCTCATTATCTGTATCACCATTCGGCCACCATAAAAATCTCAAACAATCACGATCTTCTACCGGTACTTTAACTTGGTGAAACATTGCTTCTATATCTCCTAATATTGCAACATTTTCTTTTCTAAATCTCAATATAACACCTAACAAATTGTTTGTCAAGTCGGGTCCTTGTAGTAATTCTCTGTTCAGTGAAACACCATTATACACCGCAGAACAATCAAACACTACCCTCACTTTGTTTGGCTTTCTTTGATGATATACACCATGATGTGGTAGATACCAAACTTTTCCATCTGACCGACATAATGTTTCATTTGGAACCTCCTCTGCATAACCCTTTTCAAAATGCTGTCCATGAAGTTTCTATAGTCCTCTTTAAATTTCGGCATTTTGTCAAACTTAGCTCTCAAACTCTTCAAACGTTTAAATGCTTGTGGTTTGTTACTTGGAAACTTGACAGCTGAGTCGCGGAACGGTAATTTGATACTAAAATGGCCATTATCATACCTAACTGTTTCATTTACTTGTGTCAAGAACTTGGTATCCTCTAGAGAGTTCTCACTTTTATCATCTATCTGTCTTTCTGGAAAGTCCAGTTTAATTGATTCTTTAAGTAATTCCTCCAATCTGGAACTCTTATCTACTTCTTCTATCTTTGATATGTATGTCCGATTCACAACTTCTTTATGACTTTCATTTCTATCTCTTGTAATGTTCCACACTATCCATCCAAGTCTGGTTTTTGTTGCGTGAGGTGATCCACTAGGTCCGGTGCGAATATCAAACGGTGTAAATGCATCAGGTACATTACCGCCGATCATTATTTCAATATTATTAGTATCGATATTTGGCATTTTAATGTCCGAGAGATGTGGCCATCTTGAAATTTCTGACTCATTCGGTATATGGTCAGTGGTCACTGGCAATTCATCTTTTGTATATACCTTTGGTAGATCAATTACATTGTTCATATCCATGTCACAGATTTGTAGACCATTTACAGAATATGTTTCCATCGAGTATGGATCCCCTATGGTGCCAAGTGTAAGATCAATTTTTTACCATGAGTTCCTAACCTATTCATTAAACTTCAGTACAAAATGTGACGTTACTACCAGTGTCAAAAAAGGCATAAGTAGCGATGGTATATGGCTTATTCTTTAGTTTCACACGCACCGGTATTATGGACATCGCACTTGTAATATCACCGGCCCCTGTATGACCACAAATATCCACTGGTGTTACAGAGGGATTTGATGATTCCATTTGGGGTTTGTTTTCAGCTAACTTTACTTGTGATTTTGACTCATCATGTAGCATTGTAGGATGCTTCTTCTTGCATACAGCACATTCTTGTCTATTTTTGCATTCTGAACTTCTATGACCTTTCTTAAGACACCCAAAACACAGTCCACATTTCCTAACATGATTACAACGATCTTGCACTTTCAATGACATAAAATCCTTACAGTCTGAAATTCTATGCAAATTAGACTGACAGTAGTAGCATTTACTTCCAATATTGTTGGCATTATTACTGTTAGTACAAGCAGCAGTTATGTCATTTATATTTCCAGTTCGGTTTCTATAACCTCCAGATGCACCTTGTGTTCTTGTTTTATCTCTGTCCTGACTTGATTTCGACCTTATGCCTAATGCTTCGCAACCATATAGTGGATCGTTGACCTTTTTTGCTTCTTGTTTTACAAATGACACAAATTGCGAAAACTTGATCAAATCGCCTGATTCTTTGGTTCTTAGTACGATATTTCTCCATTTATCGTGCATATTATGTGGCAACTTGGATACTAACCGTCGAATATTTTCAGAAAATTCTAAAATACATGCAACGCCTATACTTGTTACCGCGTTTTCACATTCAACGAGGAAAAGTGCGAAGTTGTCTAACGCTTTTGTGTCCCCATACTTAATTGATGGCCAGTCTAGAGCTTTTTTCGCAAATGCAGAACCTATAACGTCTTGATTTCCATAGCGGTCTTCTAATTGTTTCATGGCTAGAGGAAATGCCTGTTCGCCGTTTAAATGACTAAATCCACTTATTACCTTGTTTGCTTCACCTATAGTATATTGCTCGAGATAACTCATATTTTCTTCATTGTTGTTTGTGTTTGACATTATTTTAGCCTGAAATTGTCTCAAAAACTTCCTATATTCCATAGGGTCACCACTAAACTTCTTTATTTCCGGTACTGGTTTCGCAAATGTCGAACTATCGAATCTATGGCCCCTATATTCGAATTGTCAGAATCAGGATATCTAACCGTTGTTGATTCCATTGCTTGATTGTAATTTGATGCTACATTCTCATTTGACTTTTATATTGGTAGACTCGTAAACTCGCAACTGTTCTGTATTACACAATGGAACCTTTAATGAAGTTTCATCATTAGCGATAAAAGGTTTTGCATGTACATTTAAATTTGATCTTGAGACTCCCTGATCCTCAACACTCACATTTGAATTCAATTCGTCCTCTGATTCTTCACTAAGTCTCTCAAACTTTTCAAGTAATTTTGTTTTTGCTTCTGATACCGCTAAATCAGTAGACAATTCTAGCTCTTCTTCTTTTAACTTCAACTCAGTTTTAGCCATCTCTATATCTTTCCTTTTCTGTAGTGCTTTCATTCTTTCCAACAATTCTACTTTCTTTTCCTCCTCTTGTAACCTCCTTGACGAAACATTACTCCTAGAAGTTGATGTACTTGATCTAGAACTATGTGACCTTTGTGACCCCTTCTTAGAAACTTTTACACTCGGAGACCTTTGGGTTTCTCTCAACTTTGCTTGTTCTGCCTCGTATATATATTTCTTTGTCGAGATACTAAATTCTTGCATAATATTGTTTTTGACTTGAAAGTCTGAAAGATATTCGTCTCTTTCTTCAGTTGACAATTGCTTAAGATGGCGGTCATGTTTTTCTAGAAAATGTTCGTATGTGATCATCCAATCTGAGAACATAGGCCTTAAGATATCGAGGGGGGTCCTTTCTTGAATTTTATCAATTAACACTTGTGAACTATTGTTTAATTTTCCAAACAATTCATTCAATTTCTGCCTATCATATTGTCTGCCTTTCTCTGTAAACTTCCTTACTCTTTCCTCTTGCTCAATAGCATCCTCATGGGACTCCATACTTTTTGTTTGTTAAGCTTATTACGTCAATAATATACAGTCTAAACCGTATTTCACACTTTAGTAAAGCTCTTTATCAAGGACAACGTAAAGCTCTTTATCAAGGACAACATCAATGCACTGTATTATTGCTTTATTCCAAATATTTTTGTACATCATTGCAGAGAGAGAGCGAGAGTGATTGACTGCAAATACACAAATTGTATACCAAATTAAGAATTATGCTTATTACCAAATACAGTATATGGAATCAGCAAACTTTCATCAATTATAAGCATATTGTATCTGAATATAACAATTCAAACAATAACACACAGTGAGAGAGAGAGAGAGGAAGAGGAAGAGAGAGAGAGAGAGAGAAAGGGAGAGAGAGAGAAGGGAGAGACAGCACAATACAGAGAGAGAGAGAGAGAAAAGGGAGAGAGAGAGACATAACACACCAATACACATACACACAGAGAGAGAAGGGAGAAAGAGAGAGAGATAATGGAGAGAGAGAGAGACATAGCACACCAACACACACACTTAAGGGTACTTTGGGCTATTAAATACACTTTACATACCGTAATATATGCCTTGATATCACTTATAACTTTAAATAGCTTCTATAGCATGTACTTCTAAAGCTCAACTCACACTTTAACCATAACATGTGCTATGTATACACTTGAATTCACTTTAGACACTACATGTGCTCTGTATACATTAGGTGTAGTAGATAATAATACCCAATACCCTGCGTATACACAAAGTTATACCCGGTCAAAATGTTCCATGTCCATACAAATTTGATATATAAATTAAAAGTTCCACATTTGACCATTACAGTTGTCACTTTTTTTGCAAAACAAAAATAAATAAATAAAATATGCCTTACTGCTAGGTAGAGAAGTGGCTGTATTATTTGCCTAGCGATGGCAAGACATTTTTTATACCATCGTCAATATAAAAATGTCTACCATCGTTTAGGCAGATAATTCGGCCTAGTGGCGAAGCAGGATCATGTCCACTCCCAGGTCACTACTTTGATGGCTCAGCGGTTACAGCATCAGCTTTGAGAGTGGGAGGTCATGGGATTTATCTTTGGCCATTTTAGGCTTGTGCATGTCAAGTGCAAGTTTCAGATGTTTTAAGTTCATCTGGCTCTTTGGCCTGGTGGTTTCAATTCAAGGGAGTTGAATCAAAATAGAAGAAGGGAGAAATGTGGCAGACTGGGCTTGATAGGTAACTCAGTGGGTAGAGCATCCTGCTAGTATTGGGAAGGTCCCAGGTTCGAGTCAAGTGTTTGGCCACTGCATTTTTCCCTGTCCTGTTACAACTAGTAAGTGGCAAGATAATATGACTTGAAAAGTTGTACACTTTGATGTGGTGTTTTAATCTAGCAATGTAGATTTTTAAGAAGTAAAGATAAGTTTTAAGTTTAATAAAGTTTTGTTTTAATTTATTTTTATTCATGACTTAATATATTTCAATAGAATTGTATTAAATACATGGGATACAGGTGGTCAACATAGAAATAACATGTAATTGAATGAATTGGGTTTTCCATCCAGTCGAGAATATTTCACTTATAATCAAGATGTCACCAGTTTTAGGTGAAGTGCCAGAAACTTTTACCTATACAATTTCCCTTAGGTGCAGAAAATATTCTTTTACATGCCACACCTGCCATGACTTGGGGCATCAGTTTTTAGGTCTTATCTGAAGGAACCTGCAGCTTTCATTTCAAAATGCTGAGTGTTTGGTGAAAGAACAGTCATTACCTATATCCAATTATTGGTTTGAACCAATAACCTCCCACATACAAAGTGAGCACTCTACCAACACTGACTGAGCTATAAAGCAACCAACAGAATATCTAACTTGATCAAAACATTGTTAAAACGTTTGCAGAAACTACAGGAAGTTGAATGTTGTCTTTTGGCAAGAAACTTAAATGCACAAGTACATCTTCCATAGGCTATATATGATTTTAAAATCCACATGCTATCATATAAAACTAATTTGATTTTTTACTTTAACTTATTAATTTTTCATTCACTTTTCTTATGGTACTTTTAATTTTCCGTTTTTTTAGACTGTCAAAGCAGATTTGTGAAAAACACCATTATGATTTTAATTGAAGACCTTATGTGAAACACATCCACATCTTACAGTACAGAGACCATTTATGACTCAAGTATGGACAGAAGATGAATTAAAAACCCTACAGCATACATCATGTACATGTACCTCACTGATGTAATGGGAGATAACAACTAATAAAAACCTGTCTATAGTGGTTGCCTGTTTATAGTGGTCACATGTCTGTAGTGCTCACATGTATACAATGGTTACCTGTCTATAGTGGTCACCTATCTATAGTGGTCACCTGTCTACAGTGGTCACCAGTCTATAGTGGTCACCTGTCTACAGTGGTCAATGTCTACAATGGTTACCTGTCAATAGCAGTCACCTGTCTACAGTGGTCACCAGTCTATAGTTGTCACTTATCTACAATAGTTACCTGTCTATAGTGGTCACCTGTCTACAGTGGTCACCTGTCTACAGTGGTCACTGGTCTACAGTGGTCACCTGTCTACAGTGGTCACTGGTCTACAGTGGTCACCTGTCTACAGTGGTCACCTGTCTATAGTAGTCACTGGTCTACAGTGGTGACCTGTCTACAGTGGTAACCTGTCTGTAGTGGTCACCTGTCTATAGTAGTCACATGTCTATAGTGGTCAACTTGGCCTGGTCAAGCAACTGACCACTATAGACAGGTTTTTCTGTACATTATTTCTTCTTTCATATGAAGAAAATCCTAGGTCATTATAAGTTATACAGGATTTTGACAGGTTATATGGCCCCGTGTGCTCTGTCAAACAGTAGAACTTTGATAACTCGAAGTGCATGGGACTTCGATGATGACTTCAAGTTATCGGGGTGTTCGAGTTTTCGAAGTTGAAGAATGACATCACAATGTAACTTTCATTTCTGTTGGAGAAATTTTGGATGGTGTAAAACTGTTTACCAATACACTGTTGTAATATGTACGGGTAATGTCCGGTATTACATAAAATAATAAATGAATTAAAATCAAATTATTAATTATGTTTTTATAAGGACACAAAATGTGTATTACCAATACATGACCGTAATGCATTCAAAGAACTGAATCAGATAATTATATCCATGTACATTGTGTTATATTATACAAAACAAGACGCACATTTTAAACGTGGGAAAAATATCCCCATTCTAAATTCCTGAAGCTACCAGTAACAAAAATATAGGAAATATAGGAGGTTTTTCAAATTATATAGTAAAATATAGGAAAGGGTCAAAATTATAGGAAATTTAGGAAAATATATGAATGCCCAGTACTAAAAACATCACCAGCAGTTTCAGTAGAAGCCAGCAACCAGCAAAACTTGTCGTCTACTTTGGTATTTCTATACTTTGTCTGGTGCCTACTTTCATTCATCAGTATTACATTTATATAGAGTTACAACTGAATTTGTTCTCTACTCCAGAAAAACTTGTCGGCTATTTTAAACTCTGTTAAAAGGGCTGCATCACATATTATACTTACAGAATTAAAAAAGAACGTAACAACAATAATTTTGTTTTAAATATTTTAAAATCACATAGCTAAGTATTTTTCAAATCCATGTTCTGTGATGAGACATTTATATCTGATGATAACAAACTGGGATCGTCATTTGATTTATCAAGTTCAGACGTAACACTTAACCCTTGTTGTACAGTCTGGCAGCACTGACTCTGACTTATATCACAACAAGATTCTTCAGCTTCACTCAGTTTCTCATGTCCCGTAACTTTATTACATCTTAATATTTCTGAATGACTATCATCTGTCATTTTTGTTTTTGAATTTGTAGTTTTTGTTGTTTTCTTTTGTCTAACACTCCTGTGTACCTCATTATTAACTGTCCATGGACCGAGGCTCTCGTTGGCGTAATAATCCATCGGATATGTTGGTTGCCATTTAGCATTCCCTAGAGCCACTGATAGCTAAAAATAAACATAAAATAGATTTGATAAAAACAAGTGAAGTAAATACAGTCAAACCTGCCGATAAAGGCCATCTAAGGGAAACAGTAAAGGTGTCCTTAATGGACAGGTGACCCTTATACAGTCAAACCTGTCCTTTATGGACAGGTGACCCTTATACAGTCAAACTTGTCTATTAAGGCCACCCAAGGGAACCAGTAAAGGTGTCCTTTATGGACAGGTGACCCTTATACAGTCAAACCTGTCTGTAAAGCCACCTAAGGGAACCAGTAAAGGTGTTCTTTATGGACAGGTGACCCATATACACAGGTTGAAATAACATGAATAAAGAACAATCGGGATAAAATTTAACTACTCTTTAAAAGCAGGTTACCTTTATTTAGAGGTGGCCTTTAAGGCAGGTTTTAATCATGTGGAAGATTTCAGAGTAGAGCGGTACATTCTGGTCTAACCATTTTTGAGACTAGGAGCAAGTGTGGGCAAATTTCAATAGTAAGTTTTACAAAATCAATATTAAGGATCTGATCCTATTGTTTCTTCCTCCCTTTTCTGGAAAACTGAAGATCCTAATAAATGTACAACACTAGATCCCTATTTTCCGCTCTTGACAGTATAACAACATTGTCCTTTGTTCAAATTGAATTGGAGACAGTCGATATTTCACTATATACACAGACTAGAAATGGTTTCAACTCCAATTGCCATAAATTATCACATATTTAAAACAAGAGGCCCATGGGCCTTAACGCTCACCTGATGAAGAGTACATATCTTATGCAGAGGTTCAATGGCCAATGACATTAATAAAAGAGAATATCAAAATTTTCAGCAGTAAGGGCCAATAATATGCAAGTATTTTTGCAAATTATTTATAATAATTATTATATAAGTATGCTATATATAACATATTTAAAGTCTAGCTACAATATATTATTTATAAACAGCTAAAACATCTGTATATTAATATGTGCATTAGGCCAATACCTACAATATTCCAATATACATGCCTATACAAAGAGTTTATAGTTTTTGAGATAATTAACCATTTAAGTATTCGTTTGCATCTATGACCTTGACCTTTGAACCTATGACCTTCATTCATATATCAAAATGATCGATAGGCCAATACCTACAATATTCTAATATACATGCCTATACAAAAAGTTTATAGTTTCTGAGATAATTAACCATTTAAGTATTAGTTTGCATCTATAACCTTGACCTTTGAACCTATGAACTTCATTCATATATCAAAATGATCGTTGTGCAAATGCCTACAATATTCTAATATACATGCCTATACAAAATGTTTATAGTTTTTGAGATAATTAACCATTTAAATATTCGTTCGCAGCTATGACCTTGACCTTTGAACCTATGACCTTCATTCATATATCAAAATGATCGTTAGGCCAATACATAAAATATTCCAATATACATGCCTATACAAAAAGTTAATAGTTTTCAAGATATATTGACAAATACATAATTTTTAGCAATTTCCCCACTCAGCACCTTACCATTTCCCCATTTTGAGCCCCATGGCTACCATTTGTGCAAATCTGAAACTAGATGACCTAAGGATGTTATATATGAAATAAATAAGGTATATGTCTTGTAGATTCAGAGGAGAAGATTTTTAAAGTTTTTCACTATTTCCCCCCTTATGGGGCCCCAAGGGGACATAACTCCTTCATTTGTGCAAATCTGAGAGGGCTTCACCCAGGCATGATGGTTACCAAGTTTCATTAAATTTGGCCCAGTGGTTTTGGAGGAGAAGATTAAAATGTAAAAAGTTTACGCACGACGGACGACGGACGACGCACGACGGACGAAGATGGATAGCAATAGCTCATCTGAGCTTTCAGCTCAGGTGAGCTAAAAATGGTAAGTTTTAACTGGCAATCATATGGTCATAATTTTTGCTTTAAAATCGTACAACTTCCACAAAAATCATGAGACAGAGGTTCAAAATAGACAAAACAGGACTTTTTGCAGGTCCCACATTTTTATAATTTTATATCAAGGTTGACCAAAATATCATGGTGGAGGAAACTGGAGTACCTGAAGAAAACCATTTTGGACAGTTAAGCTCACAATACTTGATCTGTGCATGCGACCAGTTAAAGCTAAATCCTTTAATCATAAACAGCTCGATGTCATCATGAATAAATAAAATAGCTGTTATACACACAAGCAAACACAAAAATGGGATCCCCTGCCAAAAGGTACTGTTTTTGTGATATGCACTTATCTCAAAAGGGCCATAACTTCCAGAAAAATTAGCAAACTAACTTGGGTTAAAGATATGTGCATCTCTTATCAATGTTGATGCTTTGCACAGATTTCGTAAAATAGTGCCTCATAGTTTTGGAGAATTACACCGGACAAGATGTGTTTGGACAGACAGATGTTCATATTTTATATCCGCCATCTTTCTCTAAAAGGCAGGGGATAATACTAGCAATACCAGTGCAAGAGGGGAACCCTTTATTCAAAGTAACTCTGTTTTATGCAGTGTTTATAAAATCTAAGGTATTTGTTCTCTTCCTACCGTGAAGTAATTTATTTTTATAGTGTCCAACTTTTCTTGATTCCAAGAAAGGATATTACTGTAAACATATTTAATTCCGCATGTAATTATTTTTGAGGAGGCATATGAAATTTAGACATTTCCACATAGTTAAATTTTCCTGTTTTTCAAATATGCACTATACCAAAATAAGCATAACTCCTAGGAAAATGAGCACACCACCTCTGGTCTACAATATGAACATCTCTTATTAATGTTGATGCTATGCACATAATTTCACAAAATAGTGCTTCATGGTTTTGGACTATAAACAAGAAGTGTCTGGACAGAAGGAAGGATGGAACTTCTAACTTAACATCTGTCTTTTTCTTGAAAGGCAGGGGTGTAATATCTAGTAAATACAGATGTATACAGGGATTTTTCTGGGTATCCACAGGGTCCGGTAAAGGGACCTATTCCCAATGCAAAAAACCATACATTTTTCCCAATTCTGTAGTAAAAAATTCCCAATTAGCTATGTTTATCAATTTTTTGAGAAAAAAAATTCACAAGATCATCAACATCATATTCTGAGGATATCTCGTTCTGATAACGATTTCAATCTATATTAACCCACATTTTGCTGGATGATTTATATAGAGACAAAAGAGACAGCACTATTTTGCTGTGAACACTCAATATAATTTGTTCAATTACCAGTATTCTAGTGGTCTAGAATTTCTAATATGTTGTTGAGATTTTTCCCAAAATTACATTTTTGTTGAGCATTTTCCCAATTTCATCCCAAGGTCTTTTTCCCAAAAAGGTCAGAAAAATCCCTGGTATATACCAGTAATACTTACTTCATATGGTGATAGTAGTGGTTGATCAAAAGCTGATCCCCAGTCGATAGATAATCTTGGACATGCTACTTGTACCCAACTGAAAATAAACAACACCAATATGCTGAAAATGTTGTATTGTTTACCAAATAGTTATACATTAAACAAAGTGGACATCTGCCCAAAATAACCTGTGTTAAAGATGTATGCATAACGTTTTAGATTTTGCATTTATTGTAGAAATGACTTAATTTTTCATTTTGTTAGGTAACATAAATGAATTGGACATTGTTAATAAAATTTATTCCTAAGCGACATGCCACACAGCTTGGCTAGCGGCTGAAGCCATGATTCTTGAACTGGACTGGAGTAATGTGACATTAAATTTCTTGATATGCTACTCAACCCATGGCCCCAGACCCATGAGCTCAATGCTTTAACCATTTGACCACATGTCTCCATACTTATAATAGGTTATAACATAAACAAGTCTTTATACTGACTGATTAAACCAGAGGTCCTTTAAGGTCACCTGAGGTCTAGGTCAACAAACTTCACAAACTTGGTAGAGCTCTTTGTTCCGATGTTTTATATGAAGTTTCTGGCTTTTAGCTTTACTGGTTCCTAACTAGTTAATTTTTTATTTATACCAGTACTTTTTTTACTATTAGGATCATTCGAACCTTGAATGACAATCAAATTTCAAGCAATTAGGGACAATTCAATTCAGTTGATTCATGAAAAAAAAACTGTTTTAAGGTTGTATCACTTCAGGTCCCTGAGGCCTTGGACAAAGGTTAAGGTCAACCAGCTTTGCAAACTTGGTAGAGGTACTTGTCCTGATACTATATACAAAGTTTCAAGATCCTAGGGGCTTTGGTTTATGACATAAAACTGTTTTAAGGATTTATTACTTTAGATCCGTGCGACCCTGAATATTGGTCAAGGTCAACCAGCTTCACAAACTTGGTAGAGGTCTTTGTCCTCATGTTATATATAAAGTTTCTGGCTTTTAGCCTTACAAGATGTTTAAGTTTTTTACTGTCTAAGGTCATTCTGACCCTGAATGTTGGTAAAGGTCAACCAATTTAGCAACCTGAAAGGGCTTTGTCGACATCCATGTCAAATTTTACTACCACTGGTTCAATGATTCTGGTGAAGTTAAAATGTGTAATTTTTTCAAGACACACACCACATGACAGATAGTGATTATTATAGGGCATCTTCGGCTTTTGGCTCAGGTGAGCTTAAAATAGAAAAGTCTTATAACTTACACCTCAACATCTTGGAAAAGTTGAAGTTTCTGTGGAAATATTTCAGACAAAAGAACAGTAACATAATCTCTACCAGCTTCTGTAAGTCTTTGCTGCAAATGCTGAAATTGATAAAATATATACCTGTTACTGTATAATGCTTATATTTCGCTATGGTTTTATTTTCGCTATATTCACGGTCAAGTGCATTCCTGCGAAAATTAAACCACCATGAATAGACATTGGTATTACCAGCCCATTAATCTTGCTAGAGTTGTTTTCCTTGAATCAGATAAGACGCGAAAATATGACACCGCAAATACACTAGTCATTGTCAAACCGCGAAAATTTGACACCATGAAAATAAAGCAATATACAGTAAATTCATCTATGAGTTACATTCAAACTTGCCTTAAAGGTCTCTATATTAAGGCCATCTGCTTTTAAAGACCAATAAAATCTTATCCTAATTGCCCTTTATTCTTGTAATTGGGACCTTTATATAAGGACCATCTGCTTATAAAAGCCACTTTTACTGGTTCCCTTAGGTGGTCTTTTTAGACAGGTTTTACTCTACGTGTGGACTGGTTAAAAAACTCTGTTGTTATAACAAGGATAAATCTAAACACAAGTTTATGTATTAAAAAATGAGAAAGTGGATCATAAAAAAAATCTTTGACAAACTGGTAAAATACAGTAAAACCTCGATTCATTGCCACCATTTGTTCAGTCAAGTTTTGGCGTTATAAAGGGGTTTGGTGATAATTTGGGGGAGGCAGATAAAGAAAAAGATAAACAAAATGGATTTTGGGACTTCAAAATAGTGTGGCGATAAGCGAGGTGGCAAAGTTATCGAGGGGCATTATAACAAAGTTTTACTGTATGTTAAAATGGTTATGTCTAATTTCTATATCACAACTGACGTTCAGTAAGCCAAAACGGCCCTTAGAACATACCAGTATTAATGCAGAAAACAGATTTTGAACACAATAAATAAAATCTGTTATCAAATCATGGCTTTGTGTGTTTTAACAATTTCACCCAAACTATTGGGTTGATTTTACTTTTATTACCCAGTGTTGGAGCTTCAAAAATATCACAAAAAATTGAAAATCTCAATTTTACTTACCGGTACCCAAGAGTCTTTTTTACATACTGATGGTAAAATTTGAACCAAATTGGTTCATAGATCTGAATCAGTAAGTAAATATTTTAAGTCCTCATAGGGTAAGGATGCTGGGTGCCATGCCAGAATTTTTAATTGACCAAGGATAACCTTTTATACTAAATTTGGCACTGGTCAGTCAAGCAGTTTTAGAAATAACCTTCAAAGATATGACTAAAATTAGCTGCATTACAGGTAATTGTCCATAAAAATTTTCACAAAAAAAATATTTCTAAAACAACCTCCAAAATTATTTACCTGCAATACTTTTGGCGATCCTTGTCTTCCCAAAGTAGACAATATAATTCCGAATTTTTTGGCACTTGTAGCTCGAGAAATGGCTTCCTGTCTAACCTGATGCATCTGTACTGTATCATAATGCTCTCTTGAGAATATTTTACTGTAAGGATCATACCTGTGATATATACATACTATATAGTAGGGCTGGGTGGGTATTGGGAAGAAAAACATATGTATTGCAATATATTGCCAAGTTACTCAATGCTTACACCATGATGTCATGACATATGAACTGTAGTAGTGATGACATTATTCTATAATGTTTACATTTGACAAATCTGAGATTCCCTCATGATGTCAAAAAGAGAAGTTAGACTGAAAGTGCTTTTGTGCATTTAAACACCAAGGTTGTATCACCACAGGTTGATCCATATGTCACCACAGTGTGGTGATACAAGATTCTGGATTATATGTGTTCAATAAAACTTGTATTTCTGTAAAATCAGGTAGAAAAAACTAGTCTAAAGTTAGATAATACCCTAGTTTAGAGTTAGATACACCTTTTTACATCTCTACAGATTAATGGTACGGTCCATATAGAAAACTAACAAATGATACCATTATTAATTTACGGGGTTTTATGTCCCAGTCAAGAATAGTTCACTTATTTAAGGACATCACCAGCTATAGGTGGAGTGGCAGAATTTTTTACCTTTGCCGTGCTTTCAGGGCAATGTGTAAGGGGGTTTCTTTGTTGTGTTACACCTGCATTGGCACAAGGCATCAATTTTTACTGTCTCTTCTGAAGTATCTTGTCACTTTCATTTCTTAATAAAGAGTGCATTTTGAAAGAATAGTAACTACCTATTTTCTATTCTAACATACTAAATGAGCACATTACCAACTGAGTTACCATAGTGGTTAATAAGTGAGCACATTACCAACTGAGTTACCGTAGTGGTCAATAAGTGAGCACATTACCAACTGAGTTACCGTAGTGGTCAATAAGTGAGCACATTACCAACTGAGTTACCGTAGTGGTTAATAAGTGAGCACATTACCAACTGAGTTACCGTAGTGGTAATAAGTGAGCACATTACCAACTGAGTTACCGTAGTGGTCAATAAGTGAGCACATTACCAACTGAGTTACCGTAGTGGTCAATAAGTGAGCACATTACCAACTGAGTTACCGTAGTGGTCAATAAGTGAGCACATTACCAACTGAGTTACCGTAGTGGTCAATAAGTGAGCACATTACCAACTGAGTTACCGTAGTGGTTAATAAGTGAGCACATTACCAACTGAGTTACCGTAGTGGTTAATAAGTGAGCACATTACCAACTGTGTTACCGTAGTGGTTAATAAGTGAGCACATTACCAATGAGTTACCGTAGTGGTTAATAAGTGAGCACATTACCAACTGAGTTACCGTAGTGGTAAAAAGTGAGCACATTACCAACTGAGTTACCGTAGTGGTCAATAAGTGAGCACATTACCAACTGAGTTACCGTAGTGGTCAATAAGTGAGCACATTACCAACTGAGTTACCGTAGTGGTCAATAAGTGAGCACATTACCAACTGAGTTACCGTAGTGGTCAATAAGTGAGCACATTACCAACTGAGTTACCGTAGTGGTAATAAGTGAGCACATTACCAACTGAGTTACCGTAGTGGTAATAAGTGAGCACATTACCAACTGAGTTACCGTAGTGGTCAATAAGTGAGCACATTACCAACTGAGTTACCGTAGTGGTAATAAGTGAGCACATTACCAACTGAGTTACCGTAGTGGTTAATAAGTGAGCACATTACCAACTGAGTTACGTAGTGGTTAATAAGTGAGCACATTACCAACTGAGTTACCGTAGTGGTTAATAAGTGAGCACATTACCAACTGAGTTACCGTAGTGGTTAATAAGTGAGCACATTACCAACTGAGTTACCGTAGTGGTTAATAAGTGAGCACATTACCAACTGAGTTACCGTAGTGGTCAATAAGTGAGCACATTACCAACTGAGTTACCGTGTGGTCAATAAGTGAGCACATTACCAACTGAGTTACCGCAGTGGTCAATAAGTGAGCACATTACCAACTGAGTTACCGTAGTGGTCAATAAGTGAGCACATTACCAACTGAGTTACCGTAGTGGTTAATAAGTGAGCACATTACCAACTGAGTTACCGTAGTGGTTAATAAGTGAGCACATTACCAACTGTGTTACCGTAGTGGTTAATAAGTGAGCACATTACCAAATGAGTTACCGTAGTGGTTAATAAGTGAGCACATTACCAACTGAGTTACCGTAGTGGTTAAAAAGTGAGCACATTACCAACTGAGTTACCGTAGTGGTCAATAAGTGAGCACATTACCAACTGAGTTACCGTAGTGGTCAATAAGTGAGCACATTACCAACTGAGTTACCATAGTGGTCAATAAGTGAGCACATTACCAACTGAGTTACCGTAGTGGTCAATAAGTGAGCACATTACCAACTGAGTTACCGTAGTGGTTAATAAGTGAGCACATTACCAACTGAGTTACCGTAGTGGTTAATAAGTGAGCACATTACCAACTGAGTTACCGTAGTGGTCAATAAGTGAGCACATTACCAACTGAGTTACCGTAGTGGTCAATAAGTGAGCACATTACCAACTGAGTTACCGTAGTGGTTAATAAGTGAGCACATTACCAACTGAGTTACTGTAGTGGTTAATAAGTGAGCACATTACCAACTGAGTTACCGTAGTGGTTAATAAGTGAGCACATTACCAACTGAGTTACCGTAGTGGTCAATAAGTGAGCACATTACCAACTGAGTTACCGCAGTGGTCAATAAGTGAGCACATTACCAACTGAGTTACCGTAGTGGTCAATAAGTGAGCACATTACCAACTGAGTTACCGTAGTGGTCAATAAGTGAGCACATTACCAACTGAGTTACCGTAGTGGTCAATAAGTGAGCACATTACCAACTGAGTTACCGTAGTGGTCAATAAGTGAGCACATTACCAACTGAGTTACCGTAGTGGTTAATAAGTGAGCACATTACCAACTGAGTTACCGTAGTGGTTAATAAGTTGAATTAGAAAGCAAGTACATGTAGTATGAGTATTATTATATCTCATTAGAATAATATGATACTATCTGTTTTGATTGGATAGTTGGATCATGTGATCAGGGTGGAGAAAACATCGTGTATCCCCCTAAAAACATAATATCCGACCCCTTTAGAATACAAAATGATGTCACAATGATAAGACGTCATCGATGAAGAATCCGTCACGACGTTCTAGCATTTGCCTCCGATAGAAAAAAAGCAATGAATCAGAGAAGGACTGATGTTTTCAGGCTGTCTTTTTTAAAATATTTTTTTCTTTCTGTCTTTATTCTTATGAGCGTAACATGGTTATCTTTCAGTATAATAAACAATTTATTGCCTTTGTTTGAGGGAGATATGAACATATCTCAAAGGCAATAAATGTATAATGTAGATGATATAAATGTGATGGACAGACTGACAGATGGACAAAACATAAATAATTGGCATTGTTTCTTGTGAGGTGAGAGAGAGGCCTGGATTTGTTTTAACTTGTAACAGGTCTCTATGAGGATCAAACCGTATGACTTACTTGTAAGCTTCTAAATGTGGATTATGTATCATGATAGACTCTAAATGGAATCTTCCATCACCAAGGTAACTGTAATACAGAAAATATTCAATATAAAATGATAAAATAAAAACAAATGGCACCCTGCAACAAAAGCCATAGATTAAAAAAGTCACTTTAAGCCCCGCTGGATTACAGATCACCTGGGCCATTAACTGCCTAATTCCAAAAGAAACATCACTTGCAAAAGATTACTGTTAACCAACTTTTATTCACATGGGATTAATTTTTGCTTGTTTTGAGAAGACAAAATAATTGCGAAAGTATATTGTCACAAACTTGTTTCAGAAAATGGTTTTATTTATACAAAATATATATACTCAGCTTTGTACATACTGCAAAAGTTAAAATAGTCACCAAATGGTATTGCTGAGAGAATCCCGAAAATTAATTTACTGTTGGTTTTACAATAATTGTTTTCTCTGCAATGAGTTGTTACTTACATTAAAGCAGAGACATCTGGTGGTAGCTTTGGTGAAGTACAACCTAAGATTTCACCGGGTGATAACGGCTTGGCTTGTGGTAGTGTAACCTTGAAGTCTTTATTTAAATCTTTACTTGCAGCCTGTTAAAGTACAAATCACCCAAATAAAACAATGAATCCACGGATTATAAATCCTGTCTGAATTGAATGAATGAATGAATGAATGGTGTTTTACATCCCAGTCAAGAATATTTCACTTATACCGAGATGTCAGCGGGTATAGGTAAAGTGACAAAAATTTTACTTTTGTAATGCATTAAGGGCAATGCACAGAAAGGGTTTTTAACAGTGCCAAGCCTGCCATTACTGGTGCATGGTTTTTAAGGTCTCTTACTAAGGACAATTGACTTTCATTTCTGAATGCCCATGCATTGCTCGGTGAAAGAACAGTCACTACCTATTTTCATGTCTTGTAAGAACCCCGCCTAGAATCCAACCCACAACCTTCCACATATGAGTCACTACCTATTTTCAAGTCTTGTTAGAACCTCGCCTAGAATCGAACCCACAACCTTCCACATATGAAGTGATCCATCTATCCATCAATCAATATAATATGAATAGTGAACAGTTATCTTACAGCAGATTATTTTCACAGGGAACAAATATTTTGGCAGTCATATTGAAATCCTGAAAATGTCTGTGTGTCAAATTTTTTATGATAAATAACTTTGTATTTATTATAAAGGTCACTTGGTCGTAACTTTACGAACAGTTTTCAGTGACTGAGTTAAAGCTATATCTTACATCATTGTGTATACATGTATATATCAAGGGTTTTTACGTTTTGTTATCTTTTTATTCATGTCATTGATAAGCAGGACTCAAAGTTGTGACTAAAATAGGCGCCACCATGGCAACTAAAATCTTGATTTTGCAACCATTTTTTGTACACCTTGCCAATTTGGCTACCAAAATTTCCACCATAAAAATCCAACTTTGACTGTTTTTTCAGTTAAAGCTTTTAGTATACAACAGTAAAACATGTTTATAACGAATCCCTCGGGACTCTATTTTGAACTTCGTTATAACGCCATTATGTTAAATTGTTATATTCTAATACAGTCAACTCTCTTTCCAACGGCACCCTTTATAACGGCATATTCAGTTAACGGAAAAAAATTGTTCGGAACAAATCCGTCACAGCGTTATTATAACACTTTATAACGGCATATTCAGCTAACAGCTCCGGCAATGAAAAGTCGGGAACGAATGTACAAAATAAACACTAATTTTGTTCGTTATATTGGCACCGCTAACCGGCAGAAGATAAAACGGTATCAAACACACCATGCCTTCAGGCATCGCTGCACATGTCTACATGGCTTGACCGATTGTGTATACAAGTGACAGTGACACTGATTGTTGATAGAACACCTGCATGCGTTGTGGTCAGTAATTAATAGGTACCCATAATTAAATTTACCTGACGGTAATTATCGGGATGATTACCACTCGAATGAGATATACCGGCTAGTGAGCAAAACTTTTGAGTACGTGTATAAAACACCATTTTCAAGTAAACTAAAAAAATCATACCTCAAATAAGTACTTTAATTTTCTTTGAAAGCGAAAGTTGGTTACATTAAACATATCAGCTGAGAAAAATCGTTTGTAACATGTTCTGTCGGCATACAGATTCAACATCAAAGACATTTTTTCAGGATGTCCCTTGGATTAAGGAAGTGACGTTATCTATGAATTTCATTGGATTAGGCATGTGGTGATACACATTACAATGGGAATTCCCAGAATTTTGTGTCTTCTTAATTCATAATAATGGATCAATGATACTGAAAAATTATAACTTTTTATTAAATAAATACCGATGTCAGATGAATGAAATCTGCATTAAATAACGGTATGATGTACATTGTTATTTATTTCAAATTCATGCGACTTCTTTCATTTTTTACTTTCTCAAATTGCATGCCGATTTGGAAGCAAATAAAATCAAAACTGGAATGTTGCAAATGATAAGCAACAGTCTAATGAATACTAGGCATCAACAATAAAAGTTCCAGTTGCATACAAACACTAGAACGAACCTAATAGCGATGGTCTGTAAAAAAGCCCACCTACACACTGTTTGAAATTTCATCTACCGGTAAATATGACAAAAACGATCAGGTGGAATTTATTAAACTTTATTAAAATTAAATTAGTGATAATTTGTTCATATTCTTATAGAATTAATCATTTTCTGTTGTGTCTACATTGCAATACGTTGTCTTGTACATTGGTTCTCTACTACAACCACATGTCGCGTATAACTTGAATCAGGGGACGTAACTCTTACAAAATTATGCTAAATTCATTACAACAGCATTTTCTTTACAACGGCAAAACTGCTGATCACGGAGATGGCCGTTATAAAGAGTGCTGACTGTATGTGACTTTGTACTATCCTTGTATTTGGTGTAGGCATTTTCGTTATATTTGAGTTTTACTGTACTATGTTAGAGCATATCAACGACGACTTATGTCAAAATAATTACAAACTTCACGTTGTTACACAATTTAAAGCATTTTCATTGGTTGTCGTCTTGCAAAAACACGGTGTTATTTTCCAATAACAACTTTTTCTACCGGAATTACTTTGGGCCTGTTTCGGGGATTATCCATCTCTGAACAGCCATTTTAAGATTGTAAACAAACGGGGAGGTCGGGAACGATTTCACATAGACATTAAAATACTTCGATTTTTTTATAAATTCAAATTTTGAAAAATTAATTCAAACATGTTCTGATTAATTTTCACTGATATTTTTAATAATTTACATTTAAGATTGTATATTTATGAAATATTTTTCAAAATCGACATTTTATCGTCACCGAGCATTTTACGTGTTTATAGGCCATGGCACGCACCATGGTATTCTCGGATGTCAAACCTCAGTGCAGGGTGTTTTGTTTGAAATTCATCACATACGCATCCTTTTGAAAGCAAAGACATTTTATTTCCCCAAGACAATGTATAGCCGGGGATCAGAATAAATATTTTGAGGAATGCAATGCCAGTGTGCAGATAAGTCAGATGGTTGATTCTGAACTGGATCTTGATGATAATGACAGTGGTAGGCCTGTCAATAACAATCAAATAAAAAATATGATAACATACTAGATCTATATTCCAATCTAAAATTCACCCGTACCGCTTGTTTACCTTCTCCAAATGTCCCTGATCAGCCCATACAGCTATCACCGGTGACAGAATCACTAATCTTACATCCATTCCATGGGTGGTAAAACATTGATTCATCCAAGAAAACATTAATTCCATGTCAATAGTTGGTTTCAGGGTTTGTTTAACACAATGTCCATTCAACCAATGCAGTTTTTTTTATGTTATGGGTAAAATCAAAATGTAAACACGCCTGTCCTACAAACGTTTGGCCGTCACGTATGACGTTGTACAAAGTGTTGTTTGTTTTCATGATTGCGAGACATAATATAATCCCTTTTTGTCAATGAATTTAAATGTAACATGATTTATATGTTGACTGAAAAAAACTAAAAAATGAATAAAAGATATAAATTCAAAACTATTTCAGCTTTTTTGTTACACCCCGATAACAACGTAAAAAGTGCAATTCAATTCTTAAATAAAATTTTTTAGTTGCCATGGTGCCTATTTTAGTTGCAGCAAAGCCCTGCTCAATTTTTTCTTTATTTTTTAAGTTTACTAATAATATAAATGGAAGTCTTTGTTCTAAACTGACCTGTAGTGCTGGAACAAACTGGATGGTGCTGACAAGAGCAATGTGACTTCCTGCTTCAAAGTTAAATCTAATCGTTTCAAGGAAATGGACGATGTCGATCTTAATGTCGACAAAAACATACAACATATGTATACCTTCTGTTTTGTCTATGGGAACTGCAAATACAAACAAAATGTAAGTGACTTAATTTCATAATGTCAAATTTTTGTGTTTATTTTTTATTTCCTACCTTTCTTGCAGTGTGCATAATATTTGCGGATTGATGAAAGTTCAAACTGACTATACAATGTATCATGCAAGGTGCTGTATCTAAACAATATTGATGTTAACTATGTACTTTTAAGTATTATTATACACATGGTACAAAATTTCATCCACCGAAAATTTTCATCTGCCAAATAAGCGAAAATTAATGGACCGCGAATGAAACTACACTTACAGACAAGTTACAGTAATGATAAATTGAGAGCAATCTAACACAGCCTGGTAAAAAGGACTAATTCCCAATCCCAAAAAGTGCCTACTTTTCCAAATTTTGTAGGTACAAATTCACAATTGACTTTGCAAAATAATTCCCAAATAGTGCCTATTTAAAAATTGCAAAAAAGTGTCCATTTTTCTCAATTCTGTTGGTAAAAATTCACAATTGACTTTGCATAAAATTTGCCAAAAGTGCCTATTTTTCCAAATTCTGTAGGTTAAAATTTCCAATTGACTTCGCAGGTTTGACTGTAGTTACTGTAATTAACACATATAACAAATTCACCGATGTACATATGTACATGTAACACCCCCCCCCCCACCAACACACACACACATCAATTTAAATCCTATTTTTAGCTATTCCAAAGCAGCGTCACAGCAACTAATGACGTACTAGTGTCAGTGACGTCATTAAATGGCACAATTCAGGCCAAGTTTTTATTCTTTTTGTGTGTTATTCAAGCATGCTGGGGTTTGTCGGAACATTGTGGGCATGGTTGGCGATCCGTTAATTGTTGAAATTCCCTCACCTTGAAGAAAATAAGAATTCCCTGACTTTTTCCCTGGTGTGTGGGATCCATGACCTTCATGTTCCCCTGATCACACATATATGTTCTTTATACACAGATAAGACTAAGATGTGATCAAATCCTTACTCAGACAACTGTGTCCATAATGTGTATATGTTCTTTATACACAGATTAGACCAAGATGTGATCAAATCCTTACTCAGACAACTGTGTCAATAATGTGTACATGTTCTTTATACACAGATTAGACCAAGATGTGATCAAATCCTTACTCAGACAACTGTGTCCATAATGTATACATGTTCTTTATACACAGATTAGACTAAGATGTGATCAAATCCTTACTCAGACAACTGTGTCCATAATGTGTATATGTTCTTTATACACAGATTAGACCAAGATGTGATCAAATCCTTACTCAGACAACTGTGTCAATAATGTGTACATGTTCTTTATACACAGATTAGACCAAGATGTGATCAAATCCTTACTCAGACAACTGTGTCCATAATGTGTATATGTTCTTTATACACAGATTAGACTAAGATGTGATCAAATCCTTACTCAGACAACTGTGTCCATAATGTATACATGTTCTTTATACACAGATAGAACTAAGATGTGATCAAATCCTTACTCAGACAACAGTGTCCATAATGTGTACATGTTCTTTATACACAGATTAGACCAAGATGTGATCAAATCCTTACTCAGACAACTGTGTCCATAATGTATACATGTTCTTTATACACAGATTAGACTAAGATGTGATCAAATCCTTACTCAGACAACTGTGTCCATAATGTATACATGTTCTTTATACACAGATTAGACTAAGATGTGATCAAATCCTTACTCAGACAACTGTGTCCATAATGTATACATGTTCTTTATACACAGATTAGACTAAGATGTGATCAAATCCTTACTCAGACAACTGTGTCCATAATGTATACATGTTCTTTATACACAGATTAGACTAAGATGTGATCAAATCCTTACTCAGACAACTGTGTCCATAATGTATACATGTTCTTTATACACAGATTAGACTAAGATGTGATCAAATCCTTACTCAGACAACTGTGTCCATAATGTACCATCAACTGAGCTCCTAGGGCTTTAGCTGTAAAATCGTCAACACAGCACGCACCATATGTCACATCACCCATAATTAATGTATCAGCCTCTGTAAATCTAAATAAATAAATAAATAAACAAATAAATAAATAAATAATTTAAATTAAACAAGAGGCCCATGGGCCTTAACGCTCACCTGAGGCAGAGTACATATCTTTTGCAGAGGTTCAATGGTCAATGACATTAATAAAAGAGAATATCAAAATTTTCAGCAGTAAGGGCCAATAATATGCAAGTATTTTTGCAAATTAATTATAATAATTATTATATAAGTATGCTATATATAACATATCTAAAGTCTAGCTACAATATGTTATTTATAAACAGCTAAAACATCTGTATATTAAAATGTGCATTAACCCAATACCTATAATATTCCAATATACATGCCTATACAAAGAGTTTATAGTTTTTGAGATAATTAACCATTTAAGTATTTATTTGCATCTATGACCTTGACCTTTGAACCTATGAACTTCACTCATATATCAAAATGATTGTTGTGAAAATGCTTACAATATTCTAATATACATGCCTATACAAAAAGTTTATAGTTTTTGAGATAATTAACCATTTAAGTATTCATTTAATTATATGACCTTGACCTTTGAAACCATGACCTTCAATCATATATCAAAATGATCGTTAGGCCAATACCTACAATATTCCAATATACATGCCTATACAAAAAGTTTATAGTTTTTGAGATAATTAACCATTTAAGTATTCGTTTGCATCTATGACCTTGACCTTTGAACCTATGACCTTCATTCATATATCAAAATGATCGTTGTGCAAATGCCTACAATATTCTAAAATACATGCCTATACAAAAAGTTTATAGTTTTTGAGATAATTAACCATTTTAATATTCGTTTGCAGCTATGACCTTGACCTTTGAACCTAAGACCTTCACTCATATATCAAAATGATCGTTAGGCCAATACCTACAATATTCCAATATACATGCCTATACAAAAAGTTTATAGTTTTTGAGATAATTAACCATTTAAGTATTTGTTTGCATCTATGACCTTGACCTTTGAACCTATGACCTACAATCATATATCAAAATGATCGTTGTGCAAATGCCTATAATATTCTAATATACATGCCTATACAAAAGGTTTATAGTTTTTGAGATAATTAACCATTTTGACCTTGACCTTTGAACCCATAACCTTCATTCACATATCAAAATGGTTGTTAGGCTAATACCTACAATATTCTAATATGCATGCATATACAAAACGTTAACAGTTTTCAAGATAATTAACCATTCAGGTATTCATTCATATCTGTGACCTTGACCTTTGAACCCATGACCTTCATTCATATATCAAAATGATCATTAGGATAATACCTAAAATATTCTAATATACATGCCTATACAAAAAGTCTATAGTTTTGAGATAAATAATCATTTCAGTACTTGTTTACATCTGTGACCTTGACCTTTGAACTCATGACCTTTATTCATATATCAAAATGACCATTTGGCCATTACCTACAATATTCTAATATACATGTCTATACAAAAAGTTCATAGTTTTGCAGATAATTAGCTATTTTGGTAAACTCGTACATCTGTGACCTTGACCTTTGAACCCATGACCTTAATCGATATATCAAAATGATTGTCATGTCAGTACCTACAATTAACCAAAAAATCCTATGTCATTATCACCAGAAATGTTTAAAAAATAGCATTTTTTATTAAAGGTCAAAAACTGGGACATGACCTTGACCTTTGACCTTGACATCAATCGGAAGAAAATCGCAAGACAAGATCAACAGTGAAAACTCCATATAATTATCTTCAGCCATTATGAAGTTATAACAATAAATGTCTCATTTTAAAAATTACATAATTTTACGCAAAAAACGCATAACCTATTTTTTGCCAATTTTCATGAAAAACACAATTTTAGTGTATCTAGGTATCCTGAATCCAAAAATCTAATCAAAATTTGCCTGCACCTTTTGGTTTCAGAGAAGAAGATTTTTTTGTCTTTTGGCTATTTATAGTAACGGCAGCCATATTGTTGGGCGTGGTCAAACCCCGAACACAATTTTGAAAGCCTGTTACCCAGGCATAATAATCACCAAGTTTCATCAAATTTGGCTCAGTAGTTTTGGAGGAGAAGATTAAAATGTAAAGTTTACACACGACGCACGAGGCACGACACACGACACACGACGGACGACGATAGATAGCAATAGCTCATCGGAGCCTTTCGGCTCAGGTGAGCTAAAAATTAATTAAAAACAAAATACATATATAAATAAATTCATTCATTCATTACTTTTAATAAATAATAATTTAGTTTTAATGAATATATGTATCATTTTTAATTAAAAAAAAATTAATTGATTTTAAAAAGTAAATTAATAAATTAATGTATTAGTATGCAAGTTGTATTTTGTCGTCTATGTATTTTTTTTAACTTATAAATCTGTATATATAAATGTCAAAAAAAACATAAATAAATAAATAAATAAATAAATAAATAAATAAAGGAGGATAAAAAATAATTTAATATAACTAAATGGGGCCAGTAATATTGATTAATCACTAGGTTTGGCAATATTGTGATAACTTTGCTAAATATTTAAAATATCCAGGAATTTAAGGTGTTATTTTGAAGATTACTTCTAACAGTTGTGTTTAATTTTTTTCACAAAAAAAAAGTTCTTACTTTCAAGAAAATTTTCAAAATTTGCTAAATTTAAGTAAAGAAAATCTTAGTTAAGAAATGATTGTTAAACTGGAGCCAGATCTGGACTGAAGTGTAGGAGGATAATTTAGTTATTATAATTTATATTCAGAATTAGCAGTTGTGTAATCACTGATCTTTGTACAGTAGTAAGTTGAGTTGAACTGAGTTAAGTAATCGTGTTTAACATCCCAGTCAAGAATATGTCACTTATATCGAGACATGGCCCGCTACAGGCGAATGTGCAGAAATTTTGTCTGTGCATTGTGCTTATGACATTATACAGCAGGGTTCTATCATGCCAAACCTACCCTGGCATGGGACCTTGTTTATTTAAAGTCACCATCCAAAAGAAACATAACTTTCATTTCGTAATGCGGAGTGCTTGGCAAAGAACAGTCACTACCCACATTCAAGTCTTGGGTCAGACCAGGTTGTGGTTTGGACCCATGACCTCCCACTTACGGAGCAACCAACTCTACCAACTGAGTTACCCCAGTGGTCCTTTGTACCGTAGCATTGTCATAACGAAGTAATACACGTTACTCAACTTTCCCCATGTTTTTATTTCTTTAATAGAAACTCTTGGTTGTATTATTTGATCTACAAAGTACATTCCAATAATAAGACTTTTGCAAGATTATAACTGACCGACAAAACACTTAAAATCCCCAAAACACAGTGTCTACGACTTTGCCAGCTGATGATTAAGGTTCAATTGGGTTAAATTTATTTGTGAGGTAAGCCAGGATGCTTCCCTAGCATGGTTTCTATTTTGGTTTTTCAGTTCCAATTGATGTATGGCAGGCCATGCCTTTTATGTTCCAACACTGGCCGCCATCACGGTACCAAAGCAGCATCATGGCAACTAATGACATACTAGTGTCAGTGACGTCATTAAATGGCACAATTTGGGCAGTGTTTTCATTCTTTTTATTTTCAATTTAAGCATGTCGGTGGATTGTTGGAACCACTGTGGGCCTGACCATCAATCCGTCAATTATGAATCCATGTTTCATATGTATATAGAATCTCTCTGGTTTTTGATTATAAATGCAGAGAGTAAGCGAGTGAGTAATGGTGTTTAACGGACCAGTCAAGAATATTTCACTTATATCGAGACGTCCCAAGCTATAGACGAAAGTGCAGAAATTTTGCCTGTGCGTTGCGCTGATGACATTATACAGCAGGGTTCTTAGCGTGCCAAGCCCACTGTGACACGGGACCTTGTTTACTTTAAGTTCCCATCTGAAAAAACCGTGACTTTCATTTCGTAATGCCGAGTGCTTGGCGAAAGAACAGTCACTACCCACTTTCAAGTCTTGGGTCAGACCCGGCCGGGGTTTGAACCCACAACCTCCCACTTACGGAGCAAGCACTCTACCGACTGAGCTACCGCAGTGGTATAAATGCAAAGAGGCTCCTGACTTCAGTGTAATGCATAATTCATCATTCTTTGAACATCAAAAGGATTAGCTCTGTACCATATGATACCCCCTAACGTGTGTGTAGGAACTATTATTTCTATTAGATATGGATTCACATCAGTTAACATCTTCCCTTGATATTTATGACATTTTTCCATGAATTCTGTTGTAAACTTTTCCCCACAAATGGTGTTGACCATGTTGTTCAGCAGGAACCTCCATTATGTCATCATAAACTCTATTCAAAACATGACAGTTCATTGGACATTCAGTTGACAGTTACGTAAGAAGAAAATTAGCGGTAGGAAACTTTCGCATTTTTAAAAAAAAATTTTAAACAAAACTTTTGCAGTTTTGATCTTCTAAACTTTTTTTTGTGGAAAGAAATGTTCACAGTTCATTCAAACTGTCAGAAAAATGTACAAAGGTTAATAAAAAATCCAAGAAATTTCCCTGAGAAGAAATATTCACAGTACAAAAACCACCATAAAAAATCACAATTTTTTTCCACACCGCTGTCCCTTCTTATACAATAATTGACTTACTCTTCTATTATGTCTGCGATGGTACAAGCATATAGCAGGAGTCCCTCTGGGAACTGTAAGGCTGCTACAAAATAAAGTAAAACACACTTATTACATAGAGAATATCATATAGTCAACCCTGTCTATAAAGGTCACAAGGGAAACAGTAAAAGTGGCCTTTATAGACAGGTGACCTTTATAGACAGGTGACCTTTATAGACAGGTGACCTTTATAGACAGGTGACCTTTATATACAGGTTCAAATAATATGAATAAAGAACAATTGGGATATTATCCTGATGGCCTTTATAAGCTGGTGGCCATTATACAGAGATGGCCTTTATAAGCTGGTGGCCATTATACAGAGATGGCCTTTATAAGCAGGTGGCCATTATACAGAGATGGCCTTTATAAGCTGGTGGCCATTATACAGAGATGGCCTTTATAAGCTGGTGGCCATTATACAGAGATGGCCTTTATAAGCTGGTGGCCATTATACAGAGATGGCCTTTATAAGCAGGTGGCTATTATACAGAGATGGCCTTTATAAGCTGGTGGCCATTATACAGAGATGGCCTTTAAGGCAGGTTGGACTGTACAGAGATGGCCTTTATAAGCTGGTGGCCATTATACAGAGATGGCCTTTATAAGCAGGTGGCTATTATACAGAGATGGCCTTTATAAGCTGGTGGCCATTATACAGAGATGGCCTTTATAAGCTGGTGGCCATTATACAGAGATGGCCTTTATAAGCTGGTGGCCATTATACAGAGATGGCCTTTATAAGCTGGTGGCCATTATACAGAGATGGCCTTTATAAGCAGGTGGCTATTATACAGAGATGGCCTTTATAAGCTGGTGGCCATTATACAGAGATGGCCTTTATAAGCAGGTGGCCATTATACAGAGATGGCCTTTAAAGCAGGTGGCCATTATACAGAGATGGCCTTTATAAGCAGGTGGCCATTATACAGAGATGGCCTTTATAAGCAGGTGGCCATTATACAGAGATGGCCTTTATAAGCAGGTGGCCATTATACAGAGATGGCCTTTATAAGCAGGTGGCCATTATACAGAGATGGCCTTTATAAGCAGGTGGCCATTATACAGAGATGGCCTTTATAAGCAGGTGGCCATTATACAGAGATGGCCTTTAAGGCAGGTTGGACTGTACAGAGATGGCCTTTAAGGCAGGTTGGACTGTACAGAGATGGCCTTTATAAGCAGGTGGCTATTATACAGAGATGGCCTTTATAAGCAGGTGGCCATTATACAGAGATGGCCTTTATAAGCAGGTGGCCATTATACAGAGATGGCCTTTATAAGCAGGTGGCCATTATACAGAGATGGCCTATAATCTAGGAAAAATTTTTATATGAAAAATAAATACAACCTGTTTTCTCTTTAAGGACCTGATTGACTGCACTACACAGAAGTCACATAAAATGTACAAGCAACATAAAAACTACTAAATTTTTCGAGGTACAATAAAGTTTTTTATTATAACCATAAAAACTTTTCCATATAACAAATAGAAAAAAACATTTTCTTCACCTTATACGAGTGGTATTTTTTTTTATGTTTGCAGTGCACTCAGGGAATTGGCATGTCGTAAGACAGGGCATCAGTTTTTAAGGTTTCTAAATTTACAGTCAAGAATATTTCACTTACATCGAGACGTTGCCAACTATAGGCAAAGGTGCAGAAATTTTGTCTGTGTGTTGTGCTGATGGCATTATACAGCAGGGTTCTTTATTGTGCCTAGCCTACCATGACACGGAGGATCTCGTTTATTTTAATTTCCCATCTAAAAGAACCGTGACTTTCATTTTGTAATGCCTTGGCGAAAGAACAGTTACTACCAACTTTCAAGTCTTGAAGTCCTCAAGAAGAAGCATAGCTGTTCAAAAATCCTGCCAATACCTTAAACATACCACTGTTTATCATTTAATTACCTCTTTTGACACCTAGTGTTCTGATTTTCCATATTGTTTTAGGAATTTCAAAATTGTAATTCTCTGGAAGCTAGAACAAAAAATGTAAAATTTAAATTCATAAATTATAAATTTATATGTATCATAAAACAACATAGTTTGTGGTGGGCTATAATGTTGTTTAATGCTACATCAGTAATTTTTCAGGTATTCCCAATATGAGCAAGTTTATTCATCTCTAAGGTTACTCTGAGAACGGATATGTGTATGTGCAAGATGGGACAGTGTGTTAATGGTCTTCCTTGTACTTTTACACTCTCAGAGTGACTTTAAGCTGTTAGCTGACAGAATCAGTATGCCACAGACAAGCATATCAATCCCCCAGTCAAACTATCCTGACACCAGGTGAACCAGTTGATACCCTGTCCTCTTAATACTGAAAGCCAGTCATGGAAGCAGTATCCAAAAATTTTAAAGTATTATATGTATATATGACCTGGCTAAGGTCTGAACCCACAACCCACTTCTTAGTAGACGGATGCTCTGCCACTGAGCCACCGAGGCAGTAAAACAGTATAGTAATGAAAAATGTAATACAGAGACAAAAACTGTATAGAGAACCTGGTTAATCAATAGTCAGTATCATAAGTATGGCAAAAACATAATTCTCGTAATCACACATCCGAGCACCTGGATTACCCAACTCTTGGAGACACTTGACAACGGGGGAAACAGCAGCCATTATGAATGAAGTTTGAGTAAAGAAGTAGACGTGTTTTCAGATTAAATTAGTTTGACAGTCCATTTAACTGTCGGTGTCACAGCAACAGTCTGTGTTAATCAATTTCAACTTCATTTTCCTTTATTTCCAAGTATTTTCAATAACATGACTTTTTAAGGAATTTTAATTTTGTCAATGTTTGAGAAGTTGTGTGCATTTCAGTAATGATACTAAATCTCTTATAATCTGTGGATATTTATTTATTTGATAAAACCATATATCACAAGAAATTTGCATTTGAAAAAAAATCTCATAATTTTCAATTTATCTATGAAAATGTTTCATTATTTATATATGAATATATAACCCGGTAAGTCAATAGTCAGTATAAGTATGACAAAAATATATTAGGTATAAACAAATAGTCAGTATAAGTATGACAAAAACATATTAGGTATAAACAAATAGTCAGTATAAGTATGACAAAAACATATTAGGTATAAACAAATAGTCAGTATAAGTATGACAAAAACATATTAGGTATAAACAAATAGTCAGTATAAGTATGACAAAAACATATTAGGTATAAACAAATAGTCAGTATAAGTATGACAAAAACATATTAGGTATAAACAAATAGTCAGTATAAGTATGACAAAAACATATTAGGTATAAACAAATAGTCAGTATAAGTATGACAAAAACATATTAGGTATAAACAACACACACATACATGCATTAACTAAAAACCTGCCAAAATTCTCATCTAGCTTCGAGATACCTGTCTAGCTTTGTGATACCAATCTAGTTTTCGAGATACCCATGTAGCCTTGAGATACCCTTCTGGCTTCCAGATACCAATCTAGCTTGGAGATAATACCATCCTAGCATTATTTAGGTCAACAGTAAATATATTAACCTGTAACTAACACTTTTCTACCACTTAACCATTTTTAATTATCAAAACTTTATATATATATATACCTGTTTTACAGCTTGAAGAAGTTTCGGATCATTCAATATTTCATCTGGAATTTGATGTACAGCTCTTTTTCCACCTAAAAATAAAATGTAGCAGTTTGGATATTTCAGTTGGTTCAGTGAAGGATTGATTGATTGATTGATTGATTGATTGATTGATTGATTGATTGAATAATTGATCTGTTGACTTTATCTGTTGATTGATTGATTTATGATCTGTTGATTGATTGATTGATTGATTTATGATCTGTTGATTGATTGATTGATTGATTGAATAATTGATCTGTGGATTGATCTATTGATTGATTGAATGGCGGTTTACATCCCAGTTAAGAATATCAACAAAGGTCCCAGTTTCAATCATATTCGGACCCTACCTTTAAAGGCTTTATCCTGATCAACAATCAGAAGCAGCTGACCTATGGGTTGTAAAAAAGGGGTTTAACCTGGTGCTATTTCAATTTAAATAGCGGAATTGAACAAAAATGAAAGACAGAAATACAGCAGTTTTGGTACCTATAGCTAGGAATATCACTTGCTTGCAGGAAGGCTGATTTCACAGTTAACAAGGGAAAGGATAATTCATTTCCAAGTTATTTTACAAAATCAGATCTAATATTGGGTTTTAAATTCCAATAATATAATTAATTTTGATTTCTGAAAATTTTCAGTCATAATCAGAGTTCAACCACAATTAAAAGATCATTTTGTATTATGTGAGTTACAGTCGGACATCATGGATACCACCATGTAACTAGACACAGGAACTTGTAATTAATGTTTAAACTATACTATCCAGCACTAAGAAAAATAACACTTGTAATTAATGTTTAAAACTATACTATCCAGACTTTCTATACTATCCAGCACTAAGAAAAATAGTATAGTTTTAAACATTAATTACAAGTGTTATTTTTCTTAGTGCTGGATACAGTCGTTTTACCAGTTCCGAACAGGCTTTCATATAAGCGCTGCTGCCGACGTCATCGACAAGCAGAAGAATTAAAATTTATGTGGTGTAATAATACAAATGTTTACTGATTCCGATCATGCTAAGTTACTGTTTAAAGTCTGCCAAGGAAGCACGACGGTTTAGCGAAAACAATCGGCAGCCATTTTACTAGTTTCGAATGGAATTGCCACTTCCGAATAAAGGGGCACCTTTGAAGAGTACGGGGAGATAACGTGACAACCATACATGAATTTTTAAAGCAGTGTTACCCGCCACATGTAGTATAAAGAAATCGAACTTTATTGACGGAAAACATTTCCTCTGGTTACATTGTTAACGGTAAAAGTAAAGGAAACGTACATTTATCTTCAGTATATTTATTTTTAATTTTAAAACAATTAACGATCTTTACCTAGGATTTAATATTAACAAAAATAGTAAACCACATAAATTATTGAAAAAAAATTAAATAAAATAAATTAAAAAAATAATCTAGAGTTTTTTTATATTGCACTAGCAAAAATAATGTTAAAACAAGAGGCACAAAAGGACCTGTAATGCTCTACTAGCAGATAATGTTAATTTCTGTAGTTTAGCTCATTTGAGTTGAAATGGGAGTCTGAAGGAAATAGAGAGAGATACATACTGGTATGACTAGTTTTTTTATGTTTAAAAAGTACTCAGCACTCTGGTTTACTTCAGAAAATGATGGGGTATGTAAATGCTATTCTGCCATAGTTCTGTCTCGTAGCCTAGATTTTCACAAACTTTATGGTTTTATTCCATTACAACCTGCTACAGTATTCATAATGGAATGTAAATGTGTAATTTTTCAATAGCATTTCATTTTTTCTCCTATGATTTTTAAAGACACTTAAAGCTGAGTTATTTACATTATTTATTACTTGAACATAAGAAATAATAGAATAATGTGTTACAACATCTGATCTGATCAATACTAAAATTAACATCACATTTTACTTACTAAGTTTACTATCGGAACAGAAGCCTAGATGATATACAAATGTACTGACAAGTTTTTTGTAAATAGAGGTAATATTATAATTATAACAACAAAGGTGTTGCATGTATTGTTGCATCTGAAAAAGATACCATATTTTGCTATGTTCACCAGTAGGTGCAAATTTGCACATAATCTACCGCTGTTCTACCTGTCTACCAATCATATTTAGAGAGATTTACAGTTTTTACACCTATTCCACTGAAATCATACTTACCAATTTGCCAACAGAATGTGTATTATTATTATTACCAAAACAACATAAATTAACATCCTTTATGTTTAGAAATACATGGCAAATACTGCACTATAGCAATGCTATTACAAAATTGAAGATTAAGAACAGCTTAATATTAAGATTAACTATACCATTAGCAGTTTACACCAGCAGTTATAATAAAGTCTCTGTATACCATAATGTATTACGGAAAGTCACGGGTCTTTCGGAACTTAAAATGAATGAGGTCCCGTGTCACGACAGGCTTGGCACGATAAAGAACCCTGCTGTATGATGTTGCTGTTGCTGCCATCAGCGCAATCATGCACAGGCGAAATTTCTGCACCTTCGTCTATAGCTGACGACGTCTCAATATAAGTGAAATATTCTTGACTGGGACGTTAAACACCATACATTACACAACTCAACTCCTTTATCAGTTTGTTTTTGACTAAATTTTTATTACAATTTGAATTTTCTGCATTCTCAGTTGTTCCTTTACCACATTCTTGTTTCTGAAATTGAATATCAGATTTTAATAAATAACAATCCAAAATGCTTTCGTCTGTAATGTTACTACACAACATGCAAAAAATTTTGAAAGCAGAAAATGATTATTGAAAAATTATGAAAATTCCTTAATTATGTATGAAACCGTTGACCATAATAAATTAGTTCTCACTGCAAGATAATTTATTAACATTATATTTCTGAAAACATCCTATCAAATCCTCGTTTATACTTTATAAATTAATTAACATATGTAAAAACACTTTATATTTGTACAACAAAATACAAAAACACGCGAAAAATAAAATAAAATTGTTTGTCCATAGTCGGCAACACAATTTGTAGGAGACAGAGGCTGTAAGAGATTATCAGTGTTATTTTTTTACCTATTCGAAACTGGTAAAATCACAACAGTAATTTAAGTGCAGTTTATTGATAGATCGAGAGAAAATAAAAGTTCAAAATTTTAATGGTATACAAGTTATTGATAGCACTTATTTTTCACGCATCCAAAATATCGGCATCTGTCATCAACAACACGTGGTTTTTGTGTTTTCTTGAAAAAAGCATTTCCGTGATCACGATTTGTTTCTATCGTTAAACTAGGTCACCAACAATTTGTTGACCTGTCTTGCACATACATTTAGGATGCGGTTGAAGTTTATATTTTTTAAACAATTAATGTCCATACTTTCAAGTAGAAACAAATTGATAAAGTTATTTTGCGATTCCTTTAATTGAGCGGGATTTAAATTTTTGATTATTCGGAACTAGTAAAAATTCGGAACTGGTAAAACAACTGTAGTATAGTTTAAACATTAATTACAAGTTCCTGTGACTAGACAGAAATCTAATAGATCTAGTCTAATAAATCTAATCAAACTATTTATTGTATAAATAACTCCCAAAGTCCATACAATAACAGACGTATCATATCTCACATTCCCTCGCTATTGATCTCTCTCTACTTTACCAGAAAATACTTTTCTGTCCTGTTTTGCTGAAACAACAACAGGACCATGTTGACCTGTCATGGGCGCAGCCATTTTTCTCTTGTGAAATCCTTACTATTGGCGGAGCACTACGTGTACTATTCTACTGAGTAGTTCTATACTTAGAAGGTCATTTATTAATTTAATGCTAAATGCTATGGTCATTATAAGAACAATTGTATTTGATATGTTTGTCATGTTTCTAATTATTCTTTCAACTACAATATTTAGTCACTAAATAGCAGCTACATCCTGTGTACTAGGTATTCAGGCTGACTAATTCGACGAATTTATCCGTTTTTCAGTTTTTGACGGATTTGTACATGAAAACGGATAAATGGACGGATAAAATGAAAAGGTCAAATTAGACGGATTTCCCCATTTTCGTCGTTTTTTTTAAATTAAAAGTAATAAAAATTCGGACTTTTTGTATCATCGGGAAGTTGTATAAAAATCAAACACTTAATGATAAAAAAGTACCTAAATTGCAACCTTGTGCGCTAAAAATGTACCAATCCGCCGTGATTTGATTGGTCAGCCTGGGTAATTTTAGATTATCAAAAGTCAATTAATTGGATTCAGGTCTCCAGTTTCATCAGCGACATTTAATTTATGTATTATTCAATGCCGCTGGTTTCATAATCAATTCAGTTAACAAAGATTTTCCTTCAAATAAATGTAGCAAATTAAAAACCTTTATAATTTTGTTAAGGTAGTGGACTGAGAATTTATTAAATTTTAAGGTGACATTTTAATGATTATATCAAACCTATGACATGATTAGTTTTCACAAAAAATCGTAGTCACCAAAAGAGCTTGCAAAAATTTGCTAGTTAAGGAATACTTAGCATCTTAACTAAAAAAAATATTGTGAAAGCCAGACCTGGTATATATGTCGCTGGTCAGTGCATGAATACTTTATGGTGGTCATTTCACACACCGGCGACATTCATAATACAGCTCTCAGTGTATTAAATGTCGCTGCACACACGTGTGTACACACACACACACACACACACACGTGCACACACAAGGAGAGAGAGAGAGATAGAGAGAGAGAGAGAGCTAATAGTGTCTAAATAACGTGAATAAGCACTTTAAACGCCATTTCGAGACGGCAGTTAATGGTTAATACCGTTATGTTTACATTTCGCTTTTTTTTCAAAATTTTATTTTGTTTTTTTTTAATCCTGAAATAAATTTAAAACACTGACTGTCGTGTACCACATGCGATTGCCGAATTTCAATCGCTGGAATAGCGATCCGTCCGCTATGACATCAGGCGTATACATGTATAGGCATAAGCAACCGTGAGAAATGAGTGAAATTTAATTCATTTAGTCTCCGGAAAGAGAAAAATGCAGGGTCGGACCGGGGATTGAACCCAGGACCTCCCGCACTAAAGGCGAGTGCTCTACCACTGAGCTACATTCCTCCCGTCCTTTTTTCGATTCAACTCCTTTGAATCGGAACCACCAGGTCCCCTGGGACCAACCTGTTGGTCGGCCACTTCCCAGGGTAGGACGAGCCCCCAAATGTAACAGGAAAGAGAACTTAGAAAAATGGACCAGGGATCGAAACCGGTACCTCCCGTACTATAGGCGAATGCCCTACAACTGAGCTCAGTACCTAGACCGCTACAGTTTAATCCAATAAAACAACAATAAATGATCCCGCGGAACTCTGGTTTTCTACATCCATCAAATTATGCCGTTGCAATGTGCCAATATTTAAGTATTTATATAAAATAAAATATTCAAAAAATAGCGTAACCTGGTAACATCTCTAAAAGACACTTAAAATCTAGAGTAGCCGTTAACCATGTGCTGAAATTCCCATTCTTTACACATTTGTTTCGGGAGATTAAAACTTAAAAGTTCCCACTCATTTTAAAACTAAAATGATTGATAAAGTTTTCGGTATTTGACGGTGGGAGAGTTCATTGCTTATCACATCCAATAGGGACTCAACACGTAACAATAGAAGAGGCATGGAATTAAATTCTATACAGCGAGATAAGATTCTCTGTACAACGTGTCTTTTGTGAGTTCAGGTAAGAGGATTTACAATTTTCTCGCGAAAAAACTCAACTCAAGATTTTTGTTTTAAAAAAAATACTGATTTTATTACTAGTAAGTATTACCCATGCGTTGTTTATATTTAAATAGGCATGTCTGTATTGTCTACTTAAATCTGGACAACGCCGGCTCGCGGAGTGGAATGTAACTGCTTGCTATAAATAGCGCGCGCGCGTGTGTGTGACCGACCAACCAAGTGCGTGTGTGTGACCGACCAACCAAGTTTACTAAGCCCCGATTTTATTTTTTCTCAACAAGATTAGATCACATAAAAATTATAATGTTAGTTTAGTTGGCAGATCATAGTAATTGAACTATATAATAAATTTATGAGAAGTGGAGAGAAACTCAATCGAGGGGCTATTTTAAGACTGGCAAGTAGCTAATACACACACCTCCACCCACCCAACACGACACCACAAATACTATTTATGATTTCATTTATATTTTATCCCCCGCCTTTCAAAGAATGGGGGAGATATCATTCGCCCAGGCTCCAGTTTCACAATCATTCCTTAGGCTAAGATTTCTATAGCAAAATTGAACAGTAGATTTTGTTATTATCATCATCATCGCGGCAAAAAATTCAGAAATTTAAGGTGTCATTTTGAAGATCACGCTTAGCTTATTACCAATTTACGGTACATCTATATTTTAATTATAATGAAACATTTTGTTTGTAATACCATGATTAAAGGGTTATGACCCTTTAAACAAGAATAGATCACAAAATATGCTACATTGATAGGAGATGCGTATATCATTAACCAGAGCTGGTTTGATCATTTTCCTGTGAGTTATGACCCTTTGAACATAATAAAGTGTTTACTGGCGGGATATGTTTATTCACGTAATTTGCATGTTTCCTTTATTTCAGGAACCAGCCATCAAGATGATGATAAACTTAGTCACAATAACCTTCATCACTATAACTGTAGTGTTATGGTTTGTATTACGTTATAATTACATTTGATAATGTGACGTCACTCATTTCTTGCTTACGCATATAGCCGTGACGTCATTGATTGGCTGTTCCAGCAATTGGAATTGCAAATCGTACACGACACTGTTTTAAGGATTAAAAAACAATAACAAGATTTTCAAAAATTGTAAATATAACCATTGAACTCTAGAAATGGCGTTTATAGTGCTATAACTTCCATTCCCGTGCAAACCTGAATAACGCGCGATAAGCACTATAAACCCCATTTCTAGACAGTTAAATAATTGCGTTCGGAACAAATTTTAAAACTATTTATTATATATTTATCATATATATTGAGTAGTTGAGTAATGGTGCTTAACGTCCAGTCAAGAATATTTCACTTATATCGAGACGTCGCCAGCTATAGACGAAGGTGCAGAAATTTTGCCTGAGCGTTGTGCTGACGGCATGATACAGTAGGGTTCTTTAGCGTGCCCAGCTCACCGTAACACGGGGTCTCGTTTACTTTAAGCTCCCATCCGAAAGAACCGTTACGTTCATTTCATAATGCCGAGTGCTTGCCGAAAGAACAGTCACTACCTACTTTCAAGGCTTGGGTGAGACCCGGCCGAAGATCGAACCCATGACCTCCGACTTACGGAGCGAACACTCTACCAATTGAGCTACCTCAGTAGTATTTAAAGTATCCTTTTGTCAAAGATCATTTCAATCTTATAGCATTTGTATCACAGGCGCTTGGGGTCAGGTATTTTTTTTCAATTATTTATTTTATCGACCAAGCAATGATATATTTTGCTATTTTATCATATCTGACAATGTTCTGAACTAAATGCACCAGAAATAAACTGATTTTATTGCACTCTAAAATTTTCTTGATTTTCTCTATATAAAAAAGAATCTTTTTTATATAGAGAAAATCAAGAAAATTTTAAAGTGCAATAAAATCAGTTTATTTCTGGTGCATTTAGTTCAGAACATTGTCAGATATGATAAAATAGCAAAATATATCATTGCTTGGTCGATAAAATAAATAATTGAAAAAAAATACCTGACCCCAAGCGCCTGTGATTTGTATATTACATTTTTGTCAAAATATTTATTTGTAGTTCCGAAAAGATGGTCTAAATGAGCTAAATTAATAAACTAAAATCTAATTAGTTAGGGCATGGTGTGAAACCAAGGCCAATTCTTAAAATCAACTGTAGGTCTAGACTGTTTTTATATCAGAGAGAGAGAGAGAGAGAGAGAGAGAGAGAGAGAGAGAGAGAGAGAGAGAGAGAGAGAGAGAGATGTTCCAGATCGATCACCGTTTTAGTGAGGACATCACAAATGAAGTGGGGGTAAAACTCGCGTCCCCACACCCATGGTAGAGGTTATTTGATATGCTCTACAATTGCAACGCCTTTTTAAATACAGTTTTATGTTATGTTGGGACATTTGAAAAACTTTCCCAGTCACATTGCAAGTGCCTGGACCACTGTACATCCCTTTTATCTCACAATTGTCCTCACTATTAATCTAACATTGTCCTCACTATTTATCTCGCATGGTCCACATTGTCCTCACTATTAATCTCACATTGTCCTCCCAATTTATCTCACATTGTCCTCACTATTTATCTCACATTGTCCTCACTATTTATCTCACATTGTCCTCACTATTTATCTCACAAAATCCTCACTATTTATCTCACATTGTTCTCACTTTTTGTCTCGCATGGTCCTCGCTATTTATCTCACAATTGTCCTCACTATTTATCTCACATTGTCTTCACTATTTATCTCACATTGTTCTCACTTTTTATATCACATTGTCCTCACTATTTATCTCATATTGTCTTCACTATTTATCTCACATTGTTCTCACTTTTTATATCACATTGTCCTCACTATTTATCTCACATTGTTCTCACTTTTGTCTCACATTGTTCTCACTATTTATCTCACATTGTCTTCACTATTTATCTCACGGTTCTCAATATTTATCTCACATTATGTCACTTTTTATCTCAAATTGTCCTCAGTATTTATCTCACATTGTTCTCACTTTTTATCTCACATTGTCCTCAATATTTATCTCACATTGTTCTCACTATTTATCTCACATTGTCCTCAATATTTATCTCACATTGTTCTCACTATTTATCTCACATTGTCCTCAATATTTATCTCACAGTGTCTACACTATTTATCTCACATTGCCCTCACAGAGAATGCTATTTGCGTTCTATGGAAAAAGTTGTATCATATTAATTTTTTGTTATTTTTTAACAGTGAAAATGTCAAAAATTTGTCGGTCGACCAGGTGGCTAATAAACTATGGAGAGATATGAAACGTGGAGAACATGGTACATTGGATGCTACAGATTTAGACAAAGAGTTTGTGAAAATATTCGATATGGACGGTAAATAATTATTGTAATATTATAACAGTCCTTATTGAAGGCTTGGCAAATCTGTGATTCAGTGAATGATGAAAACACAGGGGCCAGTTTCATAATAAATTTAAAAAATACAGATAAGTAAATAAAAAAGAGTAAAGGGGAACAACAAATCAGATCTTTGACTTGTAGGTACTTGGACAAAATTCTACATTACTTTTTTAATTTGTGTCCGATCATCGTGATCTTGGTGTCAATTTGTTACCAGATAAGTATTCTTTAAATTGACATTAAATTTTTGGACATAACTTAAAATTTTAATAAAATGTTCACACGGAAAACACAGAAAAATGTTGTAATTTTGCCCGATGTAGCTAAGCCCGTCCATGTAAAAGTAGCTTAAAATTCGCATTACGATCATGTTTTTCACTATCAGCGTCCGTGTCAACTACAAATGCTGATGTGGATAGAAGAACTAAATAAAAAGCAATAAACTCAAAGGTAACCGGTACTCACTTCTAAATCTACAAGCTATAATATCCTAATTCGTTCCAACACGGACCGACTTTGATACAGTGATACAGCCAGAAGAAAAATGTACATATTTTTGCTGGCTTTTGATGCTTTTTATTCAGGAAGACATTTGCAGAATGGTAAATGACAGATTAAATTCATTTTAAAAAAATATAAAAAAAATATGTGTATGTGCAAGCACGGGATCATTGGCTTATATGCATGCTACGCACTGATCGAGACCTTGGGAACCTTTTTTTCAAAATGCGTAAAGACTGTACACGAAATGTTGTCCTCGTATTAAGTAGATGTAGGTCGTCCTTAGAAAACCGAAACGCATCCTGAACTCTCTTCTGATTTCTTTTTAATAAGCCTGTTGTAGTTGGAAAAATTAGCCCATATCAATCAATCAATCAATCAATCAGTACAGCAATAAATCAATCAGGACATCAATCAATCAAACCACTGCGGTAGCTCAGTTGGTAGAGTGCTCGCTCCGTAAGTGGAAGGTCGTGGGTTCGATCCCCGACCGGGTCTGACTCAAGACTTGAAAGTGGGTAGTGACTGTTCTTTCGCCAAGCACTCGGCATTACGAAATGAAAGTCACGGTTCCGTAAAATAAACGAGGTTCCGTGTCACGGTGGGCTTGGCACGCTAAAGAACCCTGCTGTATAATGCCATCAGCGCAACGCACAGGCAAAATTTCTGCATCTTCGCCTATAGCTGGCGACGTCTCGATATAAGTGAAATATTCTTGACTGGGACATTAAACACCATTACTCAACTCAACTTAACTCAATCAATCAATCAATCATGACATCAATCAATCAAGACATCAATCAAGACATAAAGATATCAATCAAAACATCGATCAATCAAGATATCAATCAATCAATCAATCAATCAATCACACCAAGATCGACCAGCAACCATATTCACTGACTTACCGACTGACTATAGATTAATAAAGAGGTGCGTTCGGTTTCAGGAGATGGTGAGGTTAAAAAGTTTGAATTTGTGGAGAAATGGTTCCAGAATTACTTCGACTCAAAAGATGTAGCCGAAAATATGTTTGATCGGTTTGACATTGCCAGAGATGGAAAATTAACAAAATTAGATTATGACGCCCATTTTAAGGCTGCTGATAGAGACAGTGAGTATCTCCATAGTGATAAAAATAAAAAAAAATATGTGCATCATCAATACCATATAAAAAATTAAAATTATTATGTTCATTTTAATCCTGCTAACAAAGTATTTCGACAGTGATAAGTAATGTGTATAGACTGTTGCCAAAAAAAAATATTGGCATCATCAATGTCATGTAACAAATTATGATTATACAGTTAAACCGATTTACCATATTATGATGGACATTGCACCAAAAATAATCACCACTCATATGTACAGGTTTTAGAATTTCCTTCATCGTGGGTGACCTCTCGATAAGTGAAGCGATCTTGACTGGGATATAAAAACTAAAAATTACAAAATCAATTACTTGTATATATAAACACAGAATATAAAACACATTATTAAGCTCATTTTGTTGTAATTTATTTTTTTTTTAAATTTTAGCTAACAAAGTTTTAAGTTCGTCAGAGTTTACCAGATTTATAGTGATGGTAAGTGTTTATATCAGAATTAAAGTCGTAAGAAAAATGAATAAATAAATAAATAAATAAATAAATAAATAAATAAAATAAAAATTGAAATAAAAAAGAAAAAGAAACATTAAAACATTTAATAATAAGATTTAAAAAATGAAAGATGACTTTCCCCGAGGTTATCGAATGGCGATCCCTGAGAGTATTGGTACTAGTATATATATCGCGATCCATGAGAGTATTGACATATCACGATCCCTGAGAGCATCGATTTATCGCGATCCCGGTATATCGCAAAACTGAGAGCATCGATATATTGCGATTCCTGGGGGGTACCGAAAATCACGATCCCCGAGGTATCGATATATTAGCATTATGAACGCGAATTTGACAATCCAAAATTTTCTTATCGTATGAATTAATTATAAAAAGCATTTGTTTTTAAAAAAATGTATTTGTTTCATTTGTTAGATGCATCCGGACACCAGGCGACATGACGAATTATGATAAATTAGAATTGTAGAAAAAGTTTAATTTAATACGGTAGGTACTCTCTCTCTCTCTCTCTCTCTCTCTCTCTCTCTCTCTCTCCTTCTCTCTTTAAAAATATTTTGCAAACAGTGTAGTTATCTTATTCATCATAATGACTCTCTTTGAAAAGACCCCGAAGTTGGTCATTGAATAGTATTTTTAGTTCACTTGTTGAAAGTACTTAAAGCTAACTTCTTCAGGTACTCCGGTTTCCTTAACCATATAAGACAACTATTGTTGACGGGAACATATAAACAATATTTTCTCAACCAATTTTACAAATATAATCCCGTTTTTCCAGTATCACAACTGGTCTTACAGCACGAGTACAAATTCCACTTGGACATATCCTTGTTTGAGAAAGTTTGCCGTTTAGTTTGTGGGTAGATCGATGAAGTTCTCCAGGCACTTCTTCGCCATCTCAGAAGTGTAGCGGGTGTAGCTAGCTAAACAGCAGGTTTTTACCCTTGGAGCGTCCGACCCGATTTCCCCTGGTAGAAGTTCTTTTGTTTGTCAGTTTCAAAGTTTTTGCATTGCTTTGGAACCTTGGTTTGGCCATGGATAGGCATGTTGTTTTAATATACGTGAATCTTGACTGGGACTTAAGATTCAGTTTTCAATGGGAATTCACATATATAGAAGAGTCTTCCCTGGGGTGTAGGCATTATGTCAAAACTAAATAACATCTCATTTTTCTCTATTTCAGACATAGATTAGCTTGTTGTGACAAGACATTTTAGATTTGTTTGAAATCCTTCAAAAGTGTTTATTTTTTCATATTTTGTCATTAAATATTATTTGTTGAAGTGATAGTCGTCGTTCTTATTTCCGGGGATAAACCACCCTCCTACTACATCTGGCAGATGACGCTAGAAACTATGAAGTACAAAAACGTATGGTCAAATTCTTACGTTCGTTTGCTCTCACAAATTGCAGTAAAATTATCATGGTTCATTTGTGACAGAGTGGTTCAAGGCGTCGACTTACGAATCTGCCCCTCACTATCTAGGTTCAACCACACCAGTAGCCCAGTTGGCAGAGTGCTCGCTTCGTATGTAGGAGGTCGTTGATTTGAAACTCGGCCGCGTCTTACCAAGACTTGAAAATAGGCAGTGACTGTTCTTTCGCCAAACACTCGGCATTTAGAAATTAAAGTCATGGGGTCCTTCGGAAGAGGCCTTAAAAACCGATGTCCTGTGTCACGACAGGCGTGGCACGTTAAAGAACCCTCTCTGCATATACCCCCAAACGCACTGCAAAGGCCAAAATGTTTGCATTTTTTCAGCTGGTGACGTCTCGATTTGTTTAAAATATTCTTGACTTGGACGTAAATTCCCATCTATCAGTCATCGCCTACGCTCGAATCACAATCGAGAAGATCTAAGTTTGAAAAAGTTTTGTCAGTTCGCGTGTTGAAGGTAGCCAGTTTTTTTTCACCGAGCACTGCGGTTCCATCTAACGTCACAAAACAGACCGCCTCGATATAAGCGAAAGAATCTTGACCGGAGCGTAAATTCCATTGCTCCCTCCACCATCGTAAATTTACCCATAAGGACCGGGTTGTATACTGTGTTTTTATGTGGAGGGTCACAGCCCTGTCCCATTTTTGGGTATTCCCGAATAAATTTGGGGAAAAATACCCATACATAGCTAGAACTGTCTCTTAAGAGCCAAATACCCCGACTCAACATCTAGAGGGATTTATTGTTTTCCCGTGACCTTGGCCTTTCCAATTTGACCTTGTTTCAAGGTCATGACACCATGGAGATAATTCATGTGAAGCGTTATGACAGTTGTCCAAATCAGCTATGAGATAGGGTCCGGACACAATTTTACACAGACGGACAGACAGACATTGGTGATTCCTATATAACTAATCAAACAAGTTTGTCAATACAAACACACACGGAGACCATTGATAAAAGCTTTCCCGGCTTTGCGTGGGCACTGGAGTAAATATCTAGTGGTGTGGTTGTAGTACTTCCAGGCTTTGGGCGGTCACTGGAGTAAATATCTAGTGATGTAGTTGTAGTACTTCCCGGCTTTGGGCGGTCACTGGAGTAAATATCTAGTGGTGTGGTTGTAGAACTTCCAGGCTTTGGGTGGTCACTGGAGTAAATATCTAGTGATGTGGTTGTAGTACATCCCGGCTTTGAGTGGTCACTGGAGTAAATATCTAGTGGTGTGGTTGTAGTACTTCCCGGTTTTGAGTGGTCACTGGAGTAAATATCTAGTGATGTAGTTGTAGTGCTTCCCGGCTTTGAGTGGTCACTGGAGTAAATATCTAGTGATGTGGTTGTTGTACTTCCAGGCTTTGAGTGGTCACTGGAGTAAATATCTAGTGGTGTGGTTGAGGTACTTCCCGGCTTTGGTGGTCACTGGAGTAAATATCTAGTGGTGTGGTTGTAGTACTTCCCGGTTTTGAGTCACTGGAGTAAATATCTAGTGATGTGGTTGTAGTACTTCCCGGTTTTGAGTGGTCACTGCAGTAAATATCTAGTGGTGTGTTGTAGTACTTCCCGGTTTGAGTGTCACTGGAGTAAATATCTAGTGGTGTGGTTGTAGTACTTCCAGGCTTTGGGCGGGCACTGGAGTAAATATCTAGTGGTGTGGTTGTAGAACTTCCAGGCTTTTGGCGGACACTGGAGTAAATATCTAGTGGTGTGGTTGTAGTACTTCCCGGCTTTGGGTGGTCACTGGAGTAAATATCTAGTGATAAGGTTGTAGTACTTCCCGGATTTGAGTGGTCACTGGAGTAAATATCTAGTGGTGTGGTTGTAGTACTTCCAGGCTTTGGGTGGTCACTGGAGTAAATATCTAGTGGTGTGGTTGTAGTACTTCCAGGCTTTGTGTGGTCATTGGAGTAAATATCTAGTGGTGTGGTTGTAGTACTTCCAGGCTTTGGGTGGTCACTGGAGTAAATATCTAGTGATAAGGTTGTAGTACTTCCCGGCTTTGGGTGGTCACTGGAGTAAATATCTAGTGGTGTGGTTGTAGTACTTCCCGGCTTTGGGCGGTCACTGGAGTAAATATCTAGTGGTGTGGTTATAGTACTTCCTGGCTTTGGGCGGTCACTGGAGTAAATATCTAGTGGTGTGGTTGTAGTACTTCCCGGCTTTGAGTGGTCACTGGAGTAAATATCTAGTGGTGTGGTTGTAGTACTTCCAGGCTTTGGGTGGTCACTGAAGTAAATATCTAGTGGTGTGGTTGTAGTACTTCCCGGCTTTGGGTGGTCACTGGAGTAAATATCTAGTGGTGTGGTTGTAGTACTTCCCGGCTTTGGGTGGTCACTGGAGTAAATATCTAGTGGTGTGGTTGTAGTACTTCCAGGCTTTTGGTGATCACTGGAGTAAATATCTAGTGGTGTGGTTGTAGTACTTCCAGGCTTTGGGCGGTCACTGGAGTAAATATCTAGTGGTGTGGTTGTAGTACTTCCAGGCTTTGGGTGTTCACTGGAGTAAATATCTAGTGTGTGGTTATAGAACTTCCAGGCTTTGGGCGGTCACTGGAGTAAATATCCAGTGGTGTGGTTGTAGTACTTCCCGGCTTTGGTGGTCACTGGAGTAAATATCTAGTGATGGTTGTAGTACTTCCAGGCTTTGGGTGGTCACTGGAGTAAATATCTAGTGGTGTGGTTGTAGTACTTCCCGGCTTTGGGTGGTCACTGAAGTAAATATCTAGTGGTGTGGTTGTAGTACATCCCGGCTTTGGTGGTCACTAGAGTAAATATCTAGTGGTGTGTTGTATTGCTTCCAGGCTTTTGGCGGTCACTGGAGTAAATATCTAGTGGTGTGGTTGTAGTATTTCCAGGCTTTGGTGGTCACTGGAGTAAATATCTAGTGATGTGGTTGTAGTACTTCCCGGCTTTGGGCGGTCACTAGAGTAAATATCTAGTGGTGTGGTTGTAGTACTTCCCGGCTTTGGGTGGTCACTGGAGTAAATATATAGTGGTGTGGTTGTAGTACTTCCCGGCTTTGGGTGGTCACTGGAGTATATATCTAGTGGTGTGGTTGTAGTACTTCCCGGCTTTGGGTGGTCACTGGAGTAAATATCTAGTGGTGTGGTTATAGAACTTCCAGGCTTTGGGCGGTCACTGGAGTAAATATCCAGTGGTGTGGTTGTAGTACTTCCCGGCTTTGGGTGGTCACTGGAGTAAATATCTAGTGATGGTTGTAGTACTTCCAAGCTTTGGGTGGTCACTGGAGTAAATATCTAGTGGTGTGGTTGTAGTACTTCCCGGCTTTGGTGGTCACTGGAGTAAATATCTAGTGGTGTGGTTGTAGTATTCCCGGCTTTGGGCGGTCACTGGAGTAAATATCTAGTGGTGTGGTTGTAGTACTTCCAGGCTTTGGGTGGTCACTGGAGTAAATATCTAGTGGTGTGGTTGTAGTACTTCCAGGCTTTTTGCGGTCACTGAAGTAAATATCTAGTGGTGTGGTTGTAGTACTTCCCGGCTTTGGGTGGTCACTGGAGAAAATATCTAGTGATGTAGTTGTAGTACTTCCAGGCTTTGGGTGGTCACTGGAGTAAATATATAGTGATGTGGTTGTAGTACTTCCAGGCTTTGGGCGGTCACTGGAGTAAATATCTAGTGATGTAGTTGTAGTGCTTCCCGGCTTTGGGTGTTCACTGGAGTAAATATCTAGTGGTGTGGTTATAGAACTTCCAGGCTTTGGGCGGTCACTGGAGTAAATATCCAGTGGTGTGGTTGTAGTACTTCCAGGCTTTGGGTGGTCATTGGAATAAATATCTAGTGGTGTGGTTGTAGTACTTCCAGGCTTTGGGTGACTGGAGTAAATATCTAGTGGTGTGGTTATAGTACTTCCCGGCTTTGGGCGGTCACTGGAGTAAATATCTAGTGGTGTGGTTGTAGTACTTCCCGGCTTTGGGTGGTCACTGGAGTAAATATCTAGTGGTGTGGTTGTAGTACTTCCAGGCTTTGGGTGGTCACTGAGTAAATATCTAGTGGTGTGGTTGTAGTACTTCCGGCTTTGGGTGGTCACTGGAGTAAATATCTAGTGGTGTGGTTGTAGTACTTCCCGACTTTGGGTGGTCACTGGAGTAAATATCTAGTGGTGTGGTTGTAGTACTTCCAGGCTTTTGGCGGTCACTGGAGTAAATATCTAGTGTGTGGTTGTAGTACTTCCCGGCTTTGGGCGGTCACTGGAGTAAATATCTAGTGGTGTGGTTGTAGTACTTCCAGGCTTTGGGTGTTCACTGGAGTAAATATCTAGTGGTGTGGTTATAGAACTTCCAGGCTTTGGGCGGTCACTGGAGTAAATATCCAGTGGTGTGGTTGTAGTACTTCCCGGCTTTGGGTGGTCACTGGAGTAAATATCTAGTGATAAGGGTTGTAGTACTTCCAGGCTTTGGGTGGTCACTGGAGTAAATATCTAGTGGTGTGGTTGTAGTACTTCCCGGCTTTGGGTGGTCACTGAAGTAAATATCTAGTGGTGTGGTTGTAGTACTTCCCGGCTTTGGGTGGTCACTGGAGTAAATATCTAGTGGTGTGGTTGTAGTACTTCCCGGCTTTGGGTGGTCACTGGAGTAAATATCTAGTGGTGTGGTTGTAGTGCTTCCAGGCTTTTGGCGGTCACTGGAGTAAATATCTAGTGGTGTGGTTGTAGTATTTCCCGGCTTTGGGCGGTCACTGGAGTAAATATCTAGTGGTGTGGTTGTAGTACTTCCCGGCTTTGGGCGGTCACTGGAGTAAATATCTAGTGGTGTGGTTGTAGTACTTCCCAGCTTTGGGTGGTCACTGGAGTAAATATATAGTGGTGTGGTTGTAGTACTTCCCGGCTTTGGGTGGTCACTGGAGTAAATATCTAGTGGTGTGGTTGTAGTACTTCCCGGCTTTGGGTGGTCACTGGAGTAAATATCTAGTGGTGTGGTTATAGAACTTCCAGGCTTTGGGCGGTCACTGGAGTAAATATCCAGTGGTGTGGTTGTAGTACTTCCCGGCTTTGGGTGGTCACTGGAGTAAATATCTAGTGATAAGGTTGTAGTACTTCCAGGCTTTGGGTGGTCACTGGAGTAAATATCTAGTGGTGTGGTTGTAGTACTTCCCGGCTTTGGGTGGTCACTGGAGTAAATATCTAGTGGTGTGGTTGTAGTATTTCCCGGCTTTGGGTAGTCACTGGAGTAAATATCTAGTGGTGTGGTTGTAGTACTTCCAGGCTTTGGGTGGTCACTGGAGTAAATATCTAGTGGTGTGGTTGTAGTACTTTCAGGCTTTTGGCGGTCACTGAAGTAAATATCTAGTGGTGTGGTTGTAGTACTTCCCGGCTTTTGGTGATCACTTGAGTAAATATCTAGTGATGTAGTTGTAGTCCTATCCGGCTTTGGGTGGTCACTGGAGTAAATATCTAGTGGTGTGGTTGTAGTACTTCCAGGCTTTTGGCGGTCACTGAAGTAAATATCTAGTGGTGTGGTTGTAGTACTTCCGGCTTTGGTGATCACTGGAGTAAATATCTAGTGTGTGGTTATAGTACTTCCAGGCTTTTTGCGGACACTGGAGTAAATATCTAGTGATGTGGTTATGGTACTTCCAGGCTTTGGGTGGTCACTGGAGTAAATATCTAGTCATGTGGTTGTAGTACTTCCAGGCTTTGAGTGGTCACTGAAGTAAATATCTAGTGGTGTGGTTGTAGTACTTCCCGGCTTTGGGTGGTCACTGGAGTAAATATCTAGTGGTGTGGTTGTAGAACTTCCCGGCTTTGGGTGGTCACTGAAGTAAATATCTAGTGGTGTGGTTGTAGTACTTCCCGGCTTTGGGCGGTCACTGGAGTAAATATCTAGTGGTGTGGTTGTAGTACTTCCCGGCTTTGGGCGGTCACTGAAGTAAATATCTAGTGGTGTGGTTGTAGTACTTCCCGGCTTTGGGCGGTCACTGGAGTAAATATCTAGTGGTGTGGTTGTAGTACTTCCCGGCTTTGGGTGGTCATTGGAGTAAATATCTAGTGATGTGGTTATAGTACTTCCTGGCTTTGAGTGGTCACTGGAGTAAATATCTAGTGGTGTGGTTGTAGTACTTCCCGGCTTTGGGCGGTCACTGGAGTAAATATCTAGTGATGTGGTTGTAGTACTTCCGGCTTTGGGCGGTCACTGGAGTAAATATCTAGTGGTGTAGTTGTAGTACTTCCCGGCTTTGGGTGGTCACTGGAGTAAAAATCTAGTGATGTGGTTGTAGTACTTCCAGGCTTTGGGCGGTCACTGCAGTAAATATCTAGTGGTGTGGTTGTAGTACTTCCCGGCTTTGGGCGGTCACTGGAGTAAATATCTAGTGGTGTGGTTGTAGTACTTCCCGGCTTTGGGCGGTCACTGAGTAAATATCTAGTGGTGTGGTTGTAGTACTTCCCGGCTTTGGGTGGTCATTGGAGTAAATATCTAGTGATGTGGTTATAGTACTTCCTGGCTTTGAGTGGTCACTGGAGTAAATATCTAGTGGTGTGGTTGTAGTATTTCCCGGCTTTTGGCGGTCACTGGAGTAAATATCTAGTGATGTGGTTGTAGTACTTCCCGGCTTTGGGCGGTCACTGGAGTAAATATCTAGTGATGTGGTTATAGTACTTCCCGGCTTTGGGTGGTCACTGGAGAAAATATCTAGTGATGTGGTTGTAGTACTTCCAGGCTTTGGGTGGTCACTGGAGTAAATATATAGTGATGTGGTTGTAGTACTTCCAGGCTTTGGGCGGTCACTGGAGTAAATATCTAGTGATGTAGTTGTAGTGCTTCCCGGCTTTGGGTGTTCACTGGAGTAAATATCTAGTGGTGTGGTTATAGAACTTCCAGGCTTTGGGTGGTCACTGGAGTAAATATCTAGTGGTGTTGTTGTAGTACTTCCAGGCTTTGGGTGGTCACTGGAGTAAATATCTAGTGATGTAGTTGTAGTACTTCCAGGCTTTGGGTGGTCACTGGAGTAAATATCTAGTGGTGTGGTTTTAGTACTTCAAGGCTTTGGGCGGTCACTGGAGTAAATATCTAGTGGTGTTGTTGTAGTACTTCCAGGCTTTGGGTGGTCACTGGAGTAAATATCTAGTGGTGTGGTTGTAGTACTTCCAGGCTTTGGGTGGTCACTGGAGTAAATATCTAGTGGTGTGGTTGTAGTACTTCCAGGCTTTGGGCGGTCACTGGAGTAAATATCTAGTGGTGTGGTTATAGTACTTCCAGGCTTTGGGTGGTCACTGGAGTAAATATCTAGTGATGTGGTTGTAGTGCTTCCCGGCTTTGGGTGGTCATTGGAGTAAATATCTAGTGATGTGGTTGTAGTACTTCCAGGCTTTGGGTGGTCATTGGAGTAAATATCTAGTGGTGTGGTTGTAGTACTTCCAGGCTTTGGGTGATCACTGGAGTAAATATCTAGTGATGTAGTTGTAGTCCTATCCGGCTTTGGTGGTCACTGGAGTAAATATCTAGTGGTGTGGTTGTAGTACTTCCAGGCTTTGGCGGTCACTGAAGTAAATATCTAGTGGTGTGGTTGTAGTACTTCCCGGCTTTGGTGATCACTGGAGTAAATATCTAGTGGTGTGGTTATAGTACTTCCAGGCTTTGAGTGGTCACTGAAGTAAATATCTAGTGGTGTGGTTGTAATACTTCCCGGCTTTGGGTGGTCACTGGAGTAAATATCTAGTGGTGTGGTTGTAGAACTTCCCGGCTTTGGGTGGTCACTGAAGTAAATATCTAGTGGTGTGGTTGTAGTACTTCCAGGCTTTGGGTGGTCATTGGAGTAAATATCTAGTGGTGTGGTTATAGTACTTCCAGGCTTTGAGTGGTCACTGAAGTAAATATCTAGTGGTGTGGTTGTAATACTTCCCGGCTTTGGGTGGTCACTGGAGTAAATATCTAGTGGTGTGGTTGTAGAACTTCCCGGCTTTGGGTGGTCACTGAAGTAAATATCTAGTGATGTGGTTGTAGTACTTCCAGGCTTTGGGTGGTCATTGGAGTAAATATCTAGTGGTGTGGTTGTAGTACTTCCAGGCTTTGGGTGATCACTGGAGTAAATATCTAGTGATGTAGTTGTAGTCCTATCCGGCTTTGGGTGGTCACTGGAGTAAATATCTAGTGGTGTGGTTGTAGTACTTCCAGGCTTTTGGCGGTCACTGAAGTAAATATCTAGTGGTGTGGTTGTAGTACTTCCCGGCTTTTGGTGATCACTGGAGTAAATATCTAGTGGTGTGGTTATAGTACTTCCCGGCTTTGAGTGGTCACTGAAGTAAATATCTAGTGGTGTGGTTGTAATACTTCCCGGCTTTGGGTGGTCACTGGAGTAAATATCTAGTGGTGTGGTTGTAGAACTTCCCGGCTTTGGGTGGTCACTGAAGTAAATATCTAGTGGTGTGGTTGTAGTACTTCCCGGCTTTGGGCGGTCACTGCAGTAAATATCTAGTGGTGTGGTTGAAGTACTTCCCGGCTTTGGGCGGTCACTGGAGTAAATATCTAGTGGTGTGGTTGTAGTACTTCCCGGCTTTGGGCGGTCACTGGAGTAAATATCTAGTGGTGTGGTTGTAGTACTTCCCGGCTTTGGGTGGTCACTGGAGTAAATATCTAGTGATGTGGTTGTAGTACTTCCAGGCTTTGGGCGGTCACTGGAGTAAATATCTAGTGATGTAGTTGTAGTGCTTCCCGGCTTTGGGTGTTCACTGGAGTAAATATCTAGTGGTGTGGTTATAGAACTTCCAGGCTTTTGGCGGTCACTGGAGTAAATATCCAGTGGTGTGGTTGTAGTACATCCAGGCTTTGGGTGGTCATTGGAGTAAATATCTAGTGGTGTGGTTGTAGTACTTCCAGGCTTTGGGTGGTCACTGGAGTAAATATCTAGTGGTGTGGTTGTAGTACTTCCCGGCTTTGGGCGGTCACTGGAGTAAATATCTAGTGGTGTGGTTGTAGTACTTCCCGGCTTTTGGTAAACACTGGAGTAAATATCTAGTGGTGTGGTTATAGTTCTTCCAGGCTTTTGGCGGACACTGGAGTAAATATCTAGTGATGTGGTTATAGTACTTACAGGCTTTGGGCGGTCACTGGAGTAAATATCTAGTGGTGTGGTTGTAGTACTTCCAGGCTTTGGTCGGGCACTGGAGTAAATATCTAGTGATGTGGTTGTAGTACTTCCAGGCTTTGGGCGGTCACTGGAGTAAATATCTAGTGGTGTGGTTGTAGTACTTCCCGGCTTTGGGTGGTCACTGGAGTAAATATCTAGTGGTGTGGTTTTAGTACTTCAAGGCTTTGGGCGGTCACTGGAGTAAATATCTAGTGGTGTTGTTGTAGTACTTCCAGGCTTTGGGTGGTCACTGGAGTAAATATCTAGTGGTGTGGTTGTAGTACTTCCAGGCTTTGGGTGGTCACTGGAGTAAATATCTAGTGGTGTGGTTGTAGTACTTCCAGGCTTTGGGCGGTCACTGGAGTAAATATCTAGTGGTGTGGTTGTAGTACTTCCAGGCTTTTGGTGGTCACTGGAGTAAATATCTAGTGATGTGGTTGTAGTGCTTCCCGGCTTTGGGTGGTCATTGGAGTAAATATCTAGTGATGTGGTTGTAGTACTTCAGGCTTTGGGTGGTCATTGGAGTAAATATCTAGTGGTGTGGTTGTAGTACTTCCAGGCTTTGGGTGATCACTGGAGTAAATATCTAGTGATGTAGTTGTAGTCCTATCCGGCTTTGGGTGGTCACTGGAGTAAATATCTAGTGGTGTGGTTGTAGTACTTCCAGGCTTTTGGCGGTCACTGAAGTAAATATCTAGTGGTGTGGTTGTAGTACTTCCCGGCTTTTGGTGATCACTGGAGTAAATATCTAGTGGTGTGGTTATAGTACTTCCAGGCTTTTTGCGGACACTGGAGTAAATATCTAGTGGTGTGGTTGTAGTACTTCCCGGCTTTGGGCGGTCACTGGAGTAAATATCTAGTGGTGTGGTTGTAGAACTTCCCGGCTTTGGGTGGTCACTGAAGTAAATATCTAGTGGTGTGGTTGTAGTACTTCCCGGCTTTGGGCGGTCACTGCAGTAAATATCTAGTGGTGTGGTTGTAGTACTTCCCGGCTTTGGGCGGTCACTGGAGTAAATATCTAGTGGTGTGGTTGTAGTACTTCCCGGCTTTGGGCGGTCACTGGAGTAAATATCTAGTGGTGTGGTTGTAGTACTTCCCGGCTTTGGGTGGTCACTGGAGTAAATATCTAGTGATGTGGTTATAGTACTTCCTGGCTTTGAGTGGTCACTGGAGTAAATATCTAGTGGTGTGGTTGTAGTACTTCCCGGCTTTGGGCGGTCACTGGAGTAAATATCTAGTGATGTGGTTGTAGTACTTCCCGGCTTTGGGCGGTCACTGGAGTAAATATCTAGTGGTGTAGTTGTAGTACTTCCAGGCTTTGGGTGGTCACTGGAGTAAATATCTAGTGATGTAGTTGTAGTGCTTCCCGGCTTTGGGTGTTCACTGCAGTAAATATCTAGTGGTGTGGTTGTAGTACTTCCCGGCTTTGGGCGGTCACTGGAGTAAATATCTAGTGATGTGGTTGTAGTACTTCCAGGCTTTGGGCGGTCACTGCAGTAAATATCTAGTGGTGTGGTTGTAGTACTTCCCGGCTTTGGGCGGTCACTGGAGTAAATATCTAGTGGTGTGGTTGTAGTACTTCCCGGCTTTGGGCGGTCACTGGAGTAAATATCTAGTGGTGTGGTTGTAGTACTTCCCGGCTTTGGGTGGTCATTGGAGTAAATATCTAGTGATGTGGTTATAGTACTTCCTGGCTTTGAGTGGTCACTGGAGTAAATATCTAGTGGTGTGGTTGTAGTATTTCCCGGCTTTTGGCGGTCACTGGAGTAAATATCTAGTGATGTGGTTGTAGTACTTCCCGGCTTTGGGCGGTCACTGGAGTAAATATCTAGTGATGTGGTTATAGTACTTCCCGGCTTTGGGTGGTCACTGGAGAAAATATCTAGTGATGTGGTTGTAGTACTTCCAGGCTTTGGGTGGTCACTGGAGTAAATATATAGTGATGTGGTTGTAGTACTTCCAGGCTTTGGGCGGTCACTGGAGTAAATATCTAGTGATGTAGTTGTAGTGCTTCCCGGCTTTGGGCGGTCACTGGAGTAAATATCTAGTGGTGTGGTTGTAGTACTTCCAGGCTTTGGGTGGTCACTGGAGTAAATATCTAGTGATGTGGTTGTAGTGCTTCCCGGCTTTGGGTGGTCATTGGAGTAAATATCTAGTGATGTGGTTGCATTACTTCCAGGCTTTGGGTGGTCATTGGAGTAAATATCTAGTGGTGTGGTTGTAGTACTTCCAGGCTTTGGGTGATCACTGGAGTAAATATCTAGTGATGTAGTTGTAGTCCTATCCGGCTTTGGGTGGTCACTGGAGTAAATATCTAGTGGTGTGGTTGTAGTACTTCCAGGCTTTTGGCGGTCACTGAAGTAAATATCTAGTGGTGTGGTTGTAGTACTTCCCGGCTTTTGGTTATCACTGGAGAAAATATCTAGTGATGTGGTTGTAGTACTTCCAGGCTTTGGGTGGTCACTGGAGTAAATATATAGTGATGTGGTTGTAGTACTTCCAGGCTTTGGGCGGTCACTGGAGTAAATATCTAGTGATGTAGTTGTAGTGCTTCCCGGCTTTGGGTGTTCACTGGAGTAAATATCTAGTGGTGTGGTTATAGAACTTCCAGGCTTTTGGCGGTCACTGGAGTAAATATCCAGTGGTGTGGTTGTAGTACTTCCAGGCTTTGGGTGGTCATTGGAGTAAATATCTAGTGGTGTGGTTGTAGTACTTCCAGGCTTTGGGTGGTCACTGGAGTAAATATCTAGTGGTGTGGTTGTAGTACTTCCCGGCTTTGGGCGGTCACTGGAGTAAATATCTAGTGGTGTGGTTGTAGTACTTCCCGGCTTTTGGTAAACACTGGAGTAAATATCTAGTGGTGTGGTTTAGTTCTTCCAGGCTTTTGGCGGACACTGGAGTAAATATCTAGTGATGTGGTTATAGTACTTACAGGCTTTGGGCGTCACTGGAGTAAATATCTAGTGGTGTGGTTGTAGTACTTCCAGGCTTTGGTCGGGCACTGGAGTAAATATCTAGTGATGTGGTTGTAGTACTTCCTTTGGGCGGTCACTGAGTAAATATCTATGGTGTGGTTGTAGTACTTCCCGGCTTTGGGTGGTCACTGGAGTAAATATCTAGTGGTGTGGTTTTAGTACTTCAAGGCTTTGGGCGGTCACTGGAGTAAATATCTAGTGGTGTTGTTGTAGTACTTCCAGGCTTTGGGTGGTCACTGGAGTAAATATCTAGTGTGTGGTTTGTAGTACTTCCAGGCTTTGGGTGGTCACTGGAGTAAATATCTAGTGGTGTGGTTGTAGTACTTCCAGGCTTTGGGCGGTCACTGGAGTAAATATCTAGTGGTGTGGTTGTAGTACTTCCAGGCTTTGGGTGGTCACTGGAGTAAATATCTAGTGATGTGGTTGTAGTGCTTCCCGGCTTTGGGTGGTCATTGGAGTAAATATCTAGTGATGTGGTTGTAGTACTTCCAGGCTTTGGGTGGTCATTGGAGTAAATATCTAGTGGTGTGGTTGTAGTACTTCCAGGCTTTGGGTGATCACTGGAGTAAATATCTAGTGATGTAGTTGTAGTCCTATCCGGCTTTGGGTGGTCACTGGAGTAAATATCTAGTGGTGTGGTTGTAGTACTTCCAGGCTTTTGGCGGTCACTGAAGTAAATATCTAGTGGTGTGGTTGTAGTACTTCCCGGCTTTTGGTGATCACTGGAGTAAATATCTAGTGGTGTGGTTATAGTACTTCCAGGCTTTTTGCGGACACTGGAGTAAATATCTAGTGATGTGGTTATGGTACTTCCAGGCTTTGGGTGGTCACTGGAGTAAATATCTAGTCATATGGTTGTAGTACTTCCCGGCTTTGAGTGGTCACTGAAGTAAATATCTAGTGGTGTGGTTGTAATACTTCCCGGCTTTGGGTGGTCACTGGAGTAAATATCTAGTGGTGTGGTTGTAGAACTTCCCGGCTTTGGGTGGTCACTGAAGTAAATATCTAGTGGTGTGGTTGTAGTACTTCCAGGCTTTGGGCGGTCACTGCAGTAAATATATAGTGATGTGGTTGTAGTACTTCCCGGCTTTGGGCGGTCACTGGAGTAAATATCTAGTGGTGTGGTTGTAGTACTTCCCGGCTTTGGGCGGTCACTGGAGTAAATATCTAGTGGTGTGGTTGTAGTACTTCCCGGCTTTGGGTGGTCACTGGAGTAAATATCTAGTGATGTGGTTATAGTACTTCCTGCTTTGAGTGGTCACTGGAGTAAATATCTAGTGGTGTGGTTGTAGTACTTCCCGGCTTTGGCGGTCAATGGAGTAAATATCTAGTGATGTGGTTGTAGTACTTCCGGCTTTGGGCGGTCACTGGAGTAAATATCTAGT